>CM059187.1:155530404-155550480 GCA_030323885.1 Branchipolynoe longqiensis | reverse complement strand
AATGCACGGGTGCATTTTTGTAGCAATCTGCAGGCATCTTTGTATGCTGCAGTGGTGGATCTAGTGTTCCTGGTCTGCAACACTCTCTGGTGGGCTTGGTCTCTTCTGCTCATAAGATTCTGTAGCTCCTGATTGTTGGGGTCGAACCAGTCCTGATGTTTTCTGTCTGGCTTGCCGAGATAAGTTTTAGCTGTGTTGTATACAACCTGTTGCAACGCTGCCCATTCCTCATCTGGTGTTGGGCTTTCCTTCTCCTCCCATTGTGCGAGAGCGCTGTCCATCTCCCGCTCGAAGCTCTCCCTGTGACTGATGGTACTTAATTTTGCTGTGTTGAGCTTTGTCGGTTTATTTGTCCCTTGCCTGTTGTGTTTTTCTCGTATTCTGAATGCCACTTTTGACCTTAGCATCTGGTGATCGGTCCAGCAGTTAGCTCCACGCATGGCTCGAGTACTGTGGATGTCCATCTTATCCCGGCACCTTGTGATGATGAAGTCGATCATATGCCAGTGCCTGGAACGAGGATGCATCCAAGTGGTCTTGCGTTCATCCTTCTGCTTGAACATGGTGTTTGTCACTATCAGTTCGAACTCAGAGCACAAAGCCAGTAGGAGCTCACCATTGGAGTTGCATTTCCCGATTCCATGTTTGCCCATGACCAAGGGCCACTTGTCATTGTCTCTTCCTATCCTTGCATTGAAGTCTCCTATCAGCAGTAGCTTATCAGTGTGAGGGATGTCACTGAGCGTACTTGCCAGCTGGTTGTAGAAGGCCTCCTTGTTATCATCTGGGTTTGTCATTGTTGGAGCGTACACACTGATAATTGTAGCAAAGTTGTCCTTGCTCAAAGGTAGTCTCATCGTCATGATTCTGTCACTTACTGGCCGTGGCATTTCTGTCAGCTTTGTGACGATGTCCTTTTTGATAGCAAAGCCCACTCCTGCCTCCCTTCTCTCTCCTTCGGGTTTGCCACTCCAGAAGAAAGAGCATTCCAGGTCATTGAGACTACCAGACTCTGAGAACCTTGTTTCGCATAGGGCGGCAATGTCGATGTTGTATTTTGCCAGTTCCATTGCTACTAGTGCCGTACGTCTTTCTGGTCGGTCACCTGCTTCTCGGTCGAGAAGAGTCCTGACGTTCCATTGGGCAATTGTCAGTAGTTGTGTTGTGTTGCTTTGTGTTCCTCCTAGCTGATTTTCCGCTGTCGACGGAAGATGAGCTCGAGCAGCGCGGTCCTTGGTAACCCGGGTGACGACCGAGCCGGTATGGTGTTTTGTGCGGTTGTACATTTCATGAAAGCTGCCTGCAAAAGTGTTGAAGTGCTGCTGGCTTTTGCAAGTTACCAGCGGCACTCTCTCGGGGAGCAAATAGAGGTTTCACACCGGCAAGAACATGTCAAGACAGGCGCAAAACTATTTGTCCCTGCAGTGGCTGGTCGGGAGATGTTGGGAGTTCCATACATCAACCGCCCTTAATGCTGCCACAGTGACATGGTTTTCTGTTTAGGGTTTGCTCCCTTAGCCTTCGGTTCTGTCAAGGACCTGTACCACAAGGCAGTGGTTTAGAACTCTGCAAGGCAGGGGCGTCAAACTCCCTGAGGTATTGCTATATCCACATACACCACACCCACATACACAGGCACACACCAAACTACTGTCCCACTGTTCCACATACACCACACCCACATACACATGCACACACCAAACTACTGTCCCACTGTTCCACATACACCACACCCACATACACATGCACACACCAAACTACTGTCCCACTGTTCCACATACACCACACCCACATACACACGCACACACCAAACTACTGTCCCACTTTTCAACATACACCACACCCACATACACATACCAAACTACTGTCCCACTGTTCCACATACACCACACCCACATACACGCACACCAAACTACTGTCCCACTGTTCCACATACACCACACCCACATACACACGCTCACACCAAACTACTGTCCCACTGTTCCACATACACCACACCCACATACACACGCCCACACCAAACTACTGTCTCACTTTTCCACATACACCACACCCACATACACACACACACCAAACTACTGTCCCACTTTTCAACATACACCACACCCACATACACACACCAAACTACTGTACCACTGTTCCACATACACCACACCCACATACACATGCACACACCAAACCACTGTCCCACTGTTCCACATACACCACACCCACATACACACGCACACACCAAACTACTGTCCCACTTTTCAACATACACCACACCCACATACACACGCACACACCAAACTACTGTCCCACTGTTCCACATACACCACACCCACATACACATGCACACACCAAACTACTGTCCCACTGTTCCACATACACCACACCCACATACACATGCACACACCAAACTACTGTCCCACTGTTCCACATACACCACACACACACATACACACACACCAAACTACTGAACCACTGTTCCACATACACCACTCCCACATACACACGCACACCAAAGTACTGTCCCACTTTTCAATATACACCACACCCACATACACACACACCAAACTACTGTCCCACTCTTCCAAATACACCACTCCCACATCGCACACACCAAACTACTGCCCCACTGTTCCACATACACCACAACCACATCCACATGCACACACCAAACTACTGTTCCACATACACCACACCCACATACACACGCACACACCAAACTACTGTCCCACTGTTCCACATACACCACACCCACATACACACGCTCACACCAAACTACTGTTCCACATACACCACATCCACATACACACGCACAGACCAAACCACTGTCCCACTGTTCCACATACACCACACCCACATACACACGCACACACCAAACTACTGTCCCACTGTTCCACATACACCACACCCACATACACATGCACACACCAAACTACTGTCCCACTGTTCCACATACACCACACACACATACACACACACACACCAAACTACTGAACCACTGTTCCACATACACCACTCCCACATACACACGCACACCAAAGTACTGTCCCACTTTTCAACATACACCACACCCACATACACACACACCAAACTACTGTCCCACTCTTCCAAATACACCACTCCCACATACACACGCACACACCAAACTACTGTACCACTGTTCCACATACACCACACCCACATACACACGCACACACCAAATTACTGCTCCACATACACCATACACACATACACACACACCAAACTACTGTCCACTGTTCCACATACACCACACCCACATACACACACACACCAAACTACTGTCCCACTGTTCCACATACACCACACCCACATACACACACACCAAACTACTGTCCCACTGTTCCAGATATACCACACCCACATATACACGCACACAACAAACCACTGTCCCACTGTTCCACATACACCACACCCACATATACACGCACACACCAAACTACTGTCCCACTGTTCCACATACACCACACCCACATACACACGCACACACCAAACTACTGTCCCCCTGTTCCACATACACCACACCCACATACACACGCACACACCAATCTACTGTCCCACTGTTCCACATATACCACACCCACATATAGACGCGCACACCAAACCACTGTCCCACTGTTCCACATACACCACACCCATATACAAACGCACACACCAAACCACTGTCCCACTGTTCCACATACACCACACCAACATACACACGCACACACCAAACCACTGTCCCACTGTTCCACATACACCACACCCACATACACACGCACACACCAAACTACTGCCCCACTGTTCCACATACACCACACCCACATACACACGCACACACCAAACTACTGTCCCACTGTTCCACATACACCACACCCACATCCACATCCACCCCACACACACATTCACACCCACACCCATTCACACCTCGCCCACATCCATACCACACCCAACATAACACCACATCCACATTCACACCACACACATTCACACCACACCCAAGATAACAAGACACCCACATTCACATCACACCCACATTCACACCACACATATTCACACCACACACACATTCACACCACACACACATTTACACCACACCCACATATACACAACCTCCCCACATTCACATCACATTCACACCACACATACATTTATACTTGCTGCAACCTAGCCAGGCTCGCCGTGAATATGGCCTATGCTGCTGACACAGCGTAAACCAACTACCAATCAATCAATCAATCAACCAACCTAGCCTGGAGCTTGCCATTACTAGGATATGGCAAGGAACATGGAATTACAAAGACCAATTAATATTTCCTCTGCTTAATCAATTAATGTACAAAAAAATAAGAAAATGATATACCTCAATAGGATCAAACTAGAAGCATTTCCAGGCTCACACAGTCACGTAGATGTTGCCAGGACGTAATACTCCAACACCCAACCAACATGAGTTAGTAGGTGTGGTTTCTGAACTAAATTTGGTGTGAGTTAGATAAAGGATTCACCCGGTACTCGCAGTACACGGGTGAATACCAGACCTATATAAAAACAGTCGAAAATGCGAGGAAATGAAATGAGAGCCTAATTTCACAATCTAATAAGCAACAATTATTCTTTACATATGTCTTATTATTTCCAGGCTACCTTTGAGTTGAAAAATATAATAAAACATATAATTTAATACAATTTAAGCGTGAAATCGACAGCGTTCTATGACCGCCATCTTGTCTTTTTGCATTCTCTCCCATTTCACCAACTCTGTGCCAATATATGTAGCCATTTGATCCTGGAACCACAGTTTCTAGTTCCTGTTTCATACTAAAGCTATGTTCGCCCGTATTTACACTACGTTGTCCTTCACCCATGTACTAGTACAGGGTGAATCTTTTATCTAGGTGTGAGTATGTAGTACAGTTGGGGGGGGGGGGGGGGGGGGGGGGGGGAGACAAAGGAAAAGAATGCAAGCATCGACCCACTGTGTAGTATTGTTCCACCTTGACCATCTATATATAATTACTGTCTTTGTGTTACCCTCTGTTCCCATTAGTCTACTAGTACTCACATATTGACCCCCTGCTTTATGATTATTACAACAACAGAATACAAAAGAGATCAACACTTGCCGGTAGGTTTTGATGTCGTGCTAATGCAGCGGTTTGCTTTGCTTATTTATTGGGGTTTTAGATAGTGCGGATCTGGTAGTGTAGTGGTCTGCACTGACCTCTCAGGCAAGTAACTACATAGACAGGTAGGCATGGGTAGTGTGGTGATATCAGGGAGCCTAGGTGGTGTAATGGTTAGCACACTGGCCCGGAATGCAAAGAGATGTGGGTTCGAGTCCTGCTCTAGGCGCAATATTTCCCATTTTCATCACCCCCATGACACTGGTGCCATGACCAGGATCCTGTACAAGCTATACGCTGTATGGTTGTTGAACCTACCCTGTGTAGGCATGTGTTAGTGCATTGCCTGTATGTATGTAATTGTAAGCATTAAAAGACTTACAATTCCAGGGGGACGAGTGTAATAGTCTGTACTGACCTCTCAGGCAAGGAGCCGCATAGACAGGTAGGCGTGGGTAGTGTGGTGATATCAGGGAGCCTAAGTGGTGTAATGGTTAGCACACTGGCCCGGAATGCAAAGAGATGTGGGTTTGAGTCCTGCTCTAGGAGCAATATTTCCCATTTTCATCACCCCCATGACAGTATTATTAAAGCACCACCAATCACTCATTCATTTAATCATCCATGTAATCATGCTTGGAGAGTATGGCTATATTAATTGGCTTATTTCCATGCCTAAAACTCCTCCCCCAACATATTAAATTGTCCGTTATTACATTTGTTGATTAAGAAGGGGATAATTTGTCAATCGCGGACAATTAGTCTTCGTCATTCCACTGTTCCTTTCGGTAACCTAGTAATGACAAGCACCAGGATAGATAGCGACAAGTACAAATATTTAAGTTATTGATTTGAGTCGGCCAGAGTTTGAATCTCACAACCTACCAAAACGGGAGGCGGGCACTCAACTCTTTCAACCAAGCCATCTGGTGTTGACATCTAAAGTAATATCAGGATGGATGCTAACTTGTGACAGTGCACGCAGAGGGCGACTTTATAATTATAGTGTTATTCCACTGGTTCTACCACGCTGCGTGGTAGTAGAGTGCCGCCCAGCGGGACGCATGTGCAGTACTCAGTAGCGCCACCTGGTGTCGGACCGAGGAACAGGCTGACAGTGTGCACCGCACCAACTGGTACAGCCTTCTGGCATCAGTCCAGCTGGAGCAACAGGGGAAGCACAGCTCTGGAAGTGAGTTTTTACATTTATTATATACAGGTGCAGCGGCCATTTTCCTTTTTCACTGCTGTTCTGTGCTCTTTGATTGCAAATCCCGTCTTTTTCCCTTCCAGTCTCTCCAATCCTTTGGCACCCGGACTGAAATGGTTTGAATGCGTTACTCCTAGCAGTTTATACTTCAACCAAAATCGGACCGATTTATCGGTCCTGATCCAATGCTGCAGATTTGCAGCCTGTAATCGAACAGGTTCCGAACAACCCAATCAGTCAGTCAGTTAGAAACTTTAAAAAAAATTGTAATCCCAAGATGGTTCGTACTTGCTTACTTGTGCGGAAGTTAAAAATTGAAAGCTCAAAATCAAAATGTGTATATTATAAAAGATTTAGCATGGAAACAATATGACGCTGAAAAATTGTTTGCATGTGCTTACAATGTGGCAGTGTAGCTGCTCCCCTCTAATATGACATTTTGGAGTGAATTGCACATTTTGGAGTGAATTGGAATACCACATGAACAGGTAAATGTGGATGGGTTGATTGCTTCAGGTCCTAGATAGTTTAATGGTTGGGACTCTCATCCTCGAATGATGGAAAGGTGGGTTCGATTCCCATTCTAGGCGTGATATTCCAATTTCTTGGCATCACTCTCAACCGGATGTAGTGGCATGATTTCCCATGAGTGCGCACTGTCTCAAGTCGGTACCCGTCCTGATATGACCTTAGATGTTGCCAGGATGTAAAAATTCAACAATCAACCATGAAAATAAATGGAACGCTATGCTTTTTCTATGCTCTGTTTTGACTCCCTAAACTGACCACCTCCCTAAATGGACTATTTAAGGTCGGTCCCATGATGGGTCGATTTAGAGAGATTTTACTGTAATGAAAGTGAGTGAAATGCAAACATTACATTGAGATAGACTCATCACAACCGCCATCTTGCTGAACTGATATACCAGATGCGAGGTGCTGCCGTCTGGTGGATGAAAGAGCTAACTAAATAAACTACAATGAATACCACCTGTAGTTCCAACGCTTCACACCAGAGGTCAGCATTGAATAATTCAACGCAATAGACTACATCACGGTTCCGACTGCGCATGCGCTGGAAACGGCGTTGGGAGCAAAGCAAAGGAGTACTAGTTTTGTCTTAGCTATATTCATCAGATCATTATATTGCATGTGTGCATACATGTTTATGCCAAATTGTTATGTATTCCTATTCATTTTGAATAAAATTGAAGTTTTTCCTTATGCATATCGACAAACTCAATGGCCATTCGCATTTGCTTTGCTGCCAAGGCCATTTTCAGCGCATGCGCAGTCGGAACCGTGATCCCGTCTATACTATCAGGTCACGTCATATACAACTGCGAAGGTTTTGCTTGTTTTGTTGAGGTTGTACGCCTGAGTAACATCTAAGGTCATATCATGACACATAGCGACTTTAACGTACTGCCCCACTGGGCCAGGCCGTCGACACACAAGGTGGGCATCTTTTTGTCTGGGCAGTTCAGCTCTTCAGTACAATGCCAGCTTACATAAGAAACCAGTCAAACTGCAATGTACAATTGTTCAAAATGCAGCTTGACAAAGTGTTAACAGCAATATCTGGGCCGCGTTCAGGCTTCGTCTCGGAGGCGCCTCGGAGGCGCCCGTGACGTCAGGCTAGTCTGAACAACAATAGCAGTTGGTCGCCTCGAAAATGGCCGCCCCCATAGGTGGCGGCCATTTGCAATCGAAATGCTGCGCTCTGATTGGATGAAACCACTGCATGCGGCGGCCATTTTCGAGGCGCTTTTTGTCTCCAACCTGAAAAGGGAGGCGTCTCCGAGACGTCTCCGAGACACACCCTGAACGGAAATAGGCCAAAAAGCATCGCCGAGACGTCGCCGAGGCGCCTCCGAGACGGACCCTGAACGCGGCCCAGATGAACATCAGATTCTAGGATACACCCAGCTAACACCAGCAAATTCAAATTTATTAACCAAACTGAACAGAGCATCCTCACCAAAATTCTGTAGTCGACCCTAATGGTGGAGTCTCACAACTTGGCTGAGAGCTCAAACACTCTAATCTAATCTAATCTTAATGAGGATTGGTTGGTTACTGGAGTTTTGGTTCCTGGCAACATCTAAGGTCGCATCAGGACGGGTACCGACTTGCAACAGTGTGCACTCATGGCGACTTTAGTGTGCTGCCCCACTGGGACACCAGGCCACTGGTACCATGGCTTGATATCCCACTGAGTCACATTATCCTGATACCGAGCCAATCACTCGTTGCCCTATCCTAAAAATGACGAGTGCCTGACTAGGAAGCGACAGGTATCAATTTCTAAGTCAGTGGTATGATGAGACCAGGGTTCAAACTCGTGGGCTCGAATCCCATGATCTACAAAAACATGAGACGGATGCTCCACTCATTCGGCCATCCCGTCTGGTACCTCTAAGGCGGTGGGGGGGGGGGGGGGGGTTGCTTTGGATTGGTTTCACAGTGTTCCCGAGTGGGGCGGGGCGCCTTCAGGCAGGTCACGTTATCCCAGAAGGGGCAGATTCTGGACAGGCGGAAGCAGGTGGATTGCCACAGGTAATGAACCGTGCCTGTTTCCATGGAGATACTCCAGGCACTCTGCTCTGAGAAAGGAACACCTGGAGGTAGCCCCCCCCTTCACACTCACCCCCACCCCGACCCCCACCCCACCCCCACTTGCAACAACACCCCCACCCGCACTCCCAGTCCCACCCCCACCGCCACCCCACCCCCTCACACTCCCACCGCCAGCCTCACTCCCACCGCCACCCCACCCCCTCACACTCCCACCCCGACCTCAACCCCACCCCACCCCCACCCTCACTTGCAACAGCTCCCCCACCCGCACTCCAGCACCACCCCCACCGCCAGCCCACCCACACACACTCCCACCGCCAGCCTCACTCCACTGCCACTCTCTCTCCTACCTCATCCATCTCCCACCACTACTACCCCTCCCACCACTACCCCACCCCAGTTAACACTCCTCACCCACCCCCAGCCCCACGCACACCTCAACAATTCTCACCACCCCAACTCCCACGCCCACTACCCCCTCCTCACCCACTAGCACTCCACTTCCAACTCCAAACTCACCTCACCCACCCCCCCACTCCTACCCCTACCCCACTCCCACTCCAACCCCCTCTCCTACCTCTACCCACTCCCACCCCCACTCCCTCTCACTCCTCACCCGCACCCACACCCCCCCCACACCCGCCCACAACCCCACCCACACCTGCACCCACACCACACCCACCACCCACGCCCAAACCCACACCCTCATCCACAACCACACCCACACACACAACCACACCCACACCCACACCCACACCCACACCAGCACCCGCACCCGCACCCGCACCTGCACCCACACCCACACCCACACCCACCACCCCACCCACACCCACACCCACACCCACACCCACACCCACACCCACACCCACACCCTACACTCCCCACCATCCTTTTCTAAAATATTTCTTTTTGTTTTGTTCTTTTTTATAACTTTCAGCTGAATAACATTTCTTTGTTGAGTACTGAGGCTCTTATTCTTCAGGCCTTAGCAGTTATGGTTCAGTTGACCTATTTATGGTGAAGCTGATGAGATGGGTACGAACACTATAACCAATAGAAGGTAACCATCTAGATAAAGGATTCACCCTCGCAGTACATGGGTGAATACCAGCCCTATATAAAAGCGGTCAAAAATACGGGGAAATGAAATGAAAGCCTAATTTCACAATCTAAGAAGCAACACTTATTCTTTATATATATATTCATATTTCCCAGCTACCTTTGAATTGAAAAATATAATAAAACATATAGTTTAATAGAATTTAAATGGGAAATCGACGGGACAGCCTTCCAATGCTGCCATCTTGTCTTTTTGCATTCTCTCCCATTTCACAAACTCTGTGCCGATATAAGTACCCATTTGATACTGGAGGCAGGCATTCTACTTCCTGTTCCATACAAAAGCTAGTTTCGCCCGTATTTACACAACGTTGTCGTTCACCCATGTACTACAAGTACAGGGTGAATCTTTTATCTAGTAACCATCAGGCTTTACAGATATCTCAGAGATCTAATTGTGTACATGTGGACTGGAAGATAGTCATTTGACTTGACAATATTTCATTGATTTGGTGGTCATACATATATAACTATGACATTGTCTATGTGTTGTATGGAGGCTTCAATACTGTGGGCAGGACTTGCTGCTAATGCTATGCTTAGTCGTCAATTTGGGATTGGTTGCGCTTGATTCGGTGTGAACGACAAGCTGACACCCCTACCGACTGTGTTTTTGGACTTTACTTTAGGAATGGAAGAGTCCACCGTCCATCCCACCAGACAGGATGGCCGAATGAGTTTAGCGTCATTCTCCTGTTTTTGTAAATCCGGGGAATCTGAACCCATGGGTTTATGGGTTTGAACCCTGGTCGAGTCAAACCAATGACTTGAAAATTTATACTTGTCGCTTCCTAGCATGCTAGCATAGGATAGGGCAAGGACTGGTTGGCTCAGTGTTAGGATAATGAGATGAGTGGGATATCAGGTCATGTGCTGGTGGCCTGCTCTCTCAGTGGGGCAGCACTATAAAATCGTTGTAAATTTTATTGAAAATGGCTAAAGGTGGATTGTGCGATAAACGCTAATCTCTAAGGCCAAAGTAGACACCCAGATTTGATCCGATATGACATTGGGACCGCCTTAAAGTGGTCGAATTAGGGAGGTGGTCTCTTTAGGGAGTTAGAATATAGTTAAAATGGTATTGGTGGGACCCAAATAAAGCGATCGATTCAGGGGAGTGGTCGATCTGTGGAGGTAGTCGGTTAGGGAGGTTTTACTGTATATACATATATTGTGCATGTGTGTATGCATGTATGCATGTGTATGTATGTATGTATGTTTGTGTATGTATGTATGTATGTATGTATGTGCATGTATGCATGCATATATATCTCCAAATATGTTGCACGCAGTTTTACGAAAGCACCCACACACAAATTAAATTTATGGTTTGACTCTCTGGGGTGAAGATGGTTTGGGTTTTGGGTTTTTTTTGTGATGGCTTATTTACCCTGTCTATACCAAATAAGTCACATTGTGGCTTGTTTTCATAGCTGAACAGCAATAGTCTCAATTTGGTAGTTGCCTTGTCATCTTAGCTGTTAGTGGCCTTAATTATGTTAGTTTTTTTGGTGCCACACTTGCGACATTTTGGTTTATACCTACCCCTTGTGCTAGCGTTAGTAATAGACCTCCAAGGTTGACAGTCGGTCATGTGGTTTGGGGGACCACGTTCCTGTGCCGCGTTCAGGGTGCGGCTCCGAGTCTTCTCAAAGAAATTCCTAACATCACGCTAGTCTGAATGGCAAAAGCAGTTGGTTGCCTCGAAAATGGCCACCACCATAGGGGGCAGCCATTTGCAATGGAAAAGAAGTGTCCTGATTGGCTGAAACCACTGAATTTAGCAGCCATTTTCGAGGCACTGTTTGTCTCCAGTGTGGAAAGGGAGACATCTCCGAGATGACTCGGAGGTGTACCCTGAATGGAAACAAGCCAAAAGGCGTCTCGGAGATGTCTCGGAGTCGTCTCAGAGGCGTACCCTGAATGCAGCCCTGGTGGGAGGATACTTACTGTATCTAGATTTGTGTTGTACAATGAGACAAGCTATGCTCTTTATGATAAGACATGGCGTCAATGGTGGCACGAGGGGAGGTGGTGGAGGGTGGAGGGTGGGGGTGAGAGCGGGAAGATGCGGGTGGTGGTGGGTGGAGGATGGGGGTGGGGAGGTGAGAGGGGGGTGGAGTAGTGGGTGGAGAGTGAGGGTGAGTGGGTAGTGAGGATGAGGAGGAGGTTAGGGTGTAGGAGTGGTGAGGTGAGAGGGAAGTGAGGTGAGGGGAGGGGAGGGGAGGGTGGGTGAGGTGAGGTGAGGTGCGGTGAGGTGAGGTGAGGTGAGAGGATGGTGGCTTGAGGGTGAGAAGAAGGTGGTGTGGAAGACTGGTCGGTGAGGTGAGGTTGTCAGGATGTGTTGGGGTAGTGGAGGATGGGGTAGGGCGAGAGAGAGAGGATGTGTCAAAGTGGGACCCATTTCCTTACCGCCCACCACGCACCCACCACCCACCACCTCACCACCCACCACCCACCAACAACCACCCACCACATCACCACCCACCACCCACCACCTTACCACCCACCACCTCACCACCCACCATCCACCACCTTATCACCCATCACCCACCACCTCCACACCTACCACCCACCACCACACCACCTTACCACCAACCACCCACCACTTACCACTTACCGCCTACCACCCACCACCCCACCCCTCACAACACGCTTCTCACCACCCACTTCCCACCACCCAACCACCCACCACTCACAACCCCCATCCACCACCCAACCACCCACCATCCCACCACCCCACCACCTCACCACCACCCACTACCCATCACCCCACTTCCCACCACCCATCGCCCACATCCCACCACCCACCAACCACCACCCCACCATCGCACCACCCCCACCACCTCAACACCCACCACCACCCACTTCCCATCACCCACTTCCCACCACCGATCACCCACCTCCCACCCACCCACCATCCCACCATCCCACCAACGCACCACCCACCACCGCACCACCTCACAACCCGCTTCCACCACCCCACTTCCCCATCACCCCATCACCCACCACTCACAACCCCCACCCACCACCCAACTATCCACAACCAACCACCCACCTCCCACCCACCCACCATCCCACCACCCCAACCACCTAACCACCCACCACCACCCACTACCCATCGCCCACTTCCCAAAAACCCATCATCACCACTTCCCACCACCCACCATCCCACCACCCACCATCCCAACACCCACTACCTCACCACCCACCACCACCCACTTCCCACCACCCACCGCACACACCCGTCACCGCCACACAATCAATACTACCTTATAGCATACCCGCAGTGAGTGCGTGTATTGATTGCCTGTGTGGACCCTCACCAGTGTGCACGGGTCCATGCATATCGCGCAGCGCCGCCTGGCGCATTGGTCTGGTACATCCAGTTGTACAGCCCCCTGCCGGCCAAATAACACATACACACACACTCACACACCCTGGTACATGTAGTTGAAAAGCTCCCTGCCGGCCAAATACCATATACACGCTCGCGCGCTCGCGCGCCCGCGCGCCCCCGCGCCCCCACGCACCCACGCACCCACGCACCCACGCCCCCACGCTCCCACGCGCGCACGCTCCCACGCTCCCACGCTCGCACACTCGCATGCTCGCACGCCCGCACGCCCACATGCCCACACGTCCGCACGCCCACACGCTCGCACGCTCACATGCCCCCATGCTCACACACTCACACGCTCCCTTGCTGACACGCTCACACGCTCACATGCTCAGACAATCTGGTACATGCAGTCCTACCGGCCCCTACCGACCAAATAACACACTCACACACTCACACACACTCACATTCACACATTCACACACACATTCACACACCTAGACTCATACACTCACACACCCACATTCACACACTCACTCACACACTCACACACCCATACGTGCACACACATTCACACATTCACAGACCCACACACATGCACATACTCACAGTCACACGCTCATACACACACTCATACGCTCATACACACACTCACACGCACTCACACACACACTCACACACCCTCACACACTCACACCCACACATTCACACCCACACACTCACAAACACTCACACATCCACCCACCCACATACACACACCCATAAACCCACACACACACAAACACACACACACACACACACAAACACAAACAAGCATCAATAATAGTAAGACAGAGAAAGTGATGAGATGGAAGTCAGATACATAACTAACCAATCAGGGTGCCTAGTCCGATACATAACGTAACAATTTCTATATCAAAGATACTGGTGCGTTTATGAAGTATTTATCACTGCACAAAAGGGTGTATGAAGCCAATTTAATTATAGCCTGTTTCTGCTGAAGCCTATATATCGGACTATCGGAGAGTTTCGACAAACATGCCCAAATTAATTCTGCATTTTCATACTAAAAATATCTCCAAACTTAGTCATGTTTAATCAAAGTTACTCTAAAGTTAAATAATGTAGATTATAACAATAAACCCCAATATATTTATCTAAAAAAGTGACAGAAGCTCAAAACCATCGGACCATGAACTGTTATTGAATATTCTTAGCCTATCGCTGATGGTTGTTTTGTTTGTGTAGGTTTTATTAGGGGATGTACACCATGACGTGAAGAAAACAGGAAAGTTAAAAAAATTTAACTATACCTCTAGAGCAGATTGATTATTATCAGCAGCTATTGGACATTAAACATATAGTTAATCTGACATATTTCTTTGGTGGAAACCTGCTGCTGCCACATAGACTACTCTTTCCCAACACAACAACCCACCAAATAATCATGGGAGACTTCAACACCCACCACTCCATCTGGGGACGCAACAACACGGACACCGCCAGAGGATGCACCCTACTCGCAGAGATCCTTGACTCGGCAAGCCACACCCTAATGAATGATGGTTCGCCCACTCATCGCAGCGGCTCGTCCATTGACCTCTGCATCCTAAACACGCAACTCGCAGCCACAGCCTCGTGGGAGCTGACTGACTGTACTCAGACCACCACGCAGCGCTCCTGCGCACAGACGCTACCAAGGTCCCTCCTCCACCAAGCCCGGCCAGATTCAACCTGGACGGAGCCGACTGGGAAGCCTTCAATCAACACCTACAACACCTCACACATACCAACCCGCCCAACACTTGCGACGAACTCACCACACTAGTGAGGGGTCTTTTATATGCACTTTCCCACAGACAGCACATCACATACCAGAGCCTTTGATGAAGCAGTTGTGGACCACTACACCACGACGTGGCACCCCACACGCTTGTCCTGTTCCCACGAGGGCCCTCCTCCCCACCGTCCAATTCCCGCTCCCTGACCCTTCCCTGCCAGGGCCAGCAGAGCCGCAAACCGGAAGAGGTCGCCGATTCGGTAGAGCGTGGGCTTCCGGTGCAGAAGGTAAGGATTTTGAAATCCCAGCTGAGTCAAACCAATGACTTACAAAATTGATACTTGTCACTAGCTAGCCAGACATTCGGAAAGATAAGGTCAAGATCAGTTGGTTCGGTGTCAGGATAATGTGACTGAGTGGGACATCAGGTCTTGTTGCTGGCAGCCTGGTCTTCTAGTGGGGCAGCACTATAAAATCGTCCTGATATGACCATAGATGTTACTAGGACGTAAAACCTCAACAAACAAACAAGCAGCCACGCAAACCCATTTACCACATAGTTTGACGCCCCATAGTCATAGTCTCACAACCCCATCACCTCATGGTCCCGCAACCCCACACGCCCCCCCCCGCACCCACACCCACACACTCCCATCCACAATCCTGCAGCCCCCAAGCCTACAGACACCCCAACACCCACACACACGCACATCTGTACACGCATCCGCGCACAAACCTCCCAGACATCTATCCCCATGCAGCCTCCCCCCCCCCCCCCAAGCCCCAACCGGCAACCAGCCCTTGTAGTCCCACAAGCCCATGTAGGTCCCATAGACCCCAGCCCTCCCAGAACCCCCCCCCCCCCACCAAACCCTTGTAGACTCCCCACGTTACCCCACGTTCTCCAACGGCCCCACGCTTCCCGTAACCCCACCATGACCCACCTTGCCCCATGTTCCCGCACGTTGCCCTACGTTTCCCCGCGTTGCCCCACGTTGCCCCACATTGCCCCACGTTGCCTCACGATGCCATGTGTTTTCCCACGTTGCCCCATGTTGCCTCACATTGCCCCACCCTTCTCCACGTTGCCCTACGTTGACCCGCGTTGGATCACGTTGCCCCCCTCACCCCGCCCCCTGTCCCCACGCCCGCTCCTCCCCTCCTCTCGTCCCCCGCCCCCTGTCTCCCCGCCCGCTCCTCCCCTCCTCCCGTCACCCCACCCCCTGTCCCCACGCCCGCTCCTCCCCTCCTCCCGTCCCCCGCCCCCTGTCCGCCCGCCCGCTCCTCCCCTCCTCCCGTCACCCCGCCCCTGTACCCCCGCCCCGCTCCTCCCCTCCTCTCGTCCCCCCCGGCCCCCTGTCCGCCTGCCCGGTCCTCCCCTCATCACGTCCCCCCGCCCTCAGTTCCCCCGCTCGATCCTCCCCTCCTCTCGTCCCCCCCGCCTCTTGTCCACGCCTTCCT
Source organism: Branchipolynoe longqiensis (assembly GCA_030323885.1). Taxonomy (NCBI): domain Eukaryota; kingdom Metazoa; phylum Annelida; class Polychaeta; order Phyllodocida; family Polynoidae; genus Branchipolynoe; species Branchipolynoe longqiensis. Next base: position 155,533,879 of record CM059187.1, on the reverse strand, counting down.
CCCTTCCTTCTGTCCCCCGCCCCTGTCCCCCTGCCCGCTGCTCCTTCCTCCCCCCGCCCCCTGTCAGGCCGGCCGCTCCTCCCTCGTTGCCGTCCCCCGCCCCCTGTCCTCCACCCGCCCGCTCCTCCCCTCCTCCGACACCCCCCCCGTACCCCGTGCCCGCTCCTCCCCTCCTCCCGCCCCCGCCCCTGTCCACGCCCGATCCTCCCCTCCTCCCGTCACCCCGCCCCTGTTCCCGCGCCCGCTCCTCCATCCTCCGTCCAAGCCCCTGCCCCCACCCGTTCCTCCCGTCCACCGCACCCTGTCCCCCGCCCGCTCTTCCCTTCCCGTCGCCCCGCCCCCTGTTCCCCCGACCGCTCTCCCTCATCACGTCCCCCGGCCTCTGTTCCCCCGCCCGTCCTCCGGTCACCGCCCCTGTTTACCGCCCCTCATCCTTCCTCCGTCCCCCGCCCGAACCCCTGCCTACGCACCTCCTACCTCCCTCCCTCCCTTCGTCCATCCTCCCCTCCCCCCGGTCCCGCCCTGCTCGTTGCTCAGGCCGTGGGAAGCGCCGTGAATGCAGTGTTAACCCGGCCCGGCCCACGCCCCGGCAACAGCCGCTCCCTGAACCCGCCTCCAATACAGCGCTCTGGGACAGGCAGCGTTGGGAGATACCCCCACTCCCCCTCCAACACCTCCACACCCACACACCCACACACAGAGATACCAAATATTGTGTGCCCAAAAATGGGAAGATTTTAATATTTTATTTGGAAGATAAGTTTGTGTACGGCAACACGCGGCATGACAATCGGACATATATCATAACATAGTATAATCATACAATATATATTTTGTATATATATAATTGTATTATATACTTTTTCATACAAATCCCACAATGTATCCCACCATGTATGTATGCGTCATTTTCTAGGATTTGCTTGCCACCTTGAGCTGCTGATGTCTTTAAGTTTAAGCTGCTGTGAGTTAGTAGCTGATTTGGCTCTTCGTATTAGCGGATTTTTTTTTTAAAGCTGAGTGAGAGTGAAAATCGGAAGATTTGCACATGAATCCTAATAGTAATATCGGATGAGAGTAGCCAAAATCGGAAATCTTTATACAAAATTGGAGCAATTGGCATCTATGCATACACTGCACTCACACTGCGATGGGACCAGACGGGATGGCTGAATGAGTTAGAGCGTCTGTCTCCTGTGTTGGTAGATCGTGCGGTCGAGGGTTCGAACCCTGGTCGAGTCAAACCAATGACTTAAAAATTGGTACTTGTCGCTTCCTAGCCTGGTGCTCGGTATTATCAGGATAGGGCAAGGACTGGTTGTCTCAGTGTCAGGATAATGTGACTGAGTGGGATATCAGGTGATGGTGCTGGCAGCCTGGTCTTCAAGTGGAGCAGCACTATAAAGTAGCCATGAATGCGCACTATTACAAGTCGGTACCCATCCTGATATGACCTTTGATGTTGCTAGGACGTAAAACAACAACAAACAAACACACTGCAACTGAGGTTAAGAATGGGAAACGACCAAAACCCCGAATATGTCGCAAAAAAATGTATTCACTAGACTAATCTTACCTAGTACAGGGTACTAAAATCAAACAAAACAAGGAGGATCAACCTCACAATAGTGTGTCAGCCTTTAGAAATGACGGGAAAAGGCGAAAACACATCTACTGAGGTGGAAGCCAAGGATTGCCAGGATAATGGAGGCCAACAACTAGTCAAGGAAGACATAATAAAGCTGGTAATTCAAACAGTAAAGGAGGAACTGGAAAAGGCAAACAAAAAATGTGTGGACGAAAATAATGGCACAAACAACACGGAAATTGTCTACAGAAACAACAAAACTAAGGGAAATGACTGCAAAACCAAACTAGAAGCGTTACAAGTAGCATATGACACGCTACAGATAGAATGCGCATGGTACAAGGCAGAATACGAAAAAACCCAAAAAAAACAGACCAACGAAAATGTAAGCAAAAATGCCAACACCAGGACAATGCCCACGGATAAAAAGAAGCCTCAAACGGAAGCGATCCAAAATCAGGCAATCAAACCAAAAACTGGGGAAAAAAAACTCAGTGTCATAGTCCACGGCATTCCCGAAAAAGAAAATGAAAGCATTCAGGAAACAATCACTGACATGCTAAAAGAAGCGGACTGTGACTTTGGCTGGACAGTAGTGACTAAGGCCTTCCGTCTAGGAAAAAAACCCCAAAAAGAAACAACACCAAAAAAACACCCTGGCAATACTGAGCAGGCTGAAAAAAAAAGCCAAGGTGGGGAAACAAAAGAACAAGAAATCCAGGCCACAGAGAAAGTCCAAACCAGGCCGAGGAGTATAAAAATCCAGCTGGAGAAAGAGTCGCAAAAAAAAGAACTCTTCCAGAAGAAAAAAACACTCCAGGCCAAAAAAGACTACAACAAAGTCACAATAAGACCAGTAAGGACAGAAACGGAAATGCTGAGTGAAAAAACAGTACAACAAATGTACACACTTGCACTCGAGACCAAAAGTGACAAAATAAAATCGATCAAAATGAAAGGGTGTAACATAGAAATAAATGGGAAAACCTACACACCCAAGGAGTTCGGAGAGATTGAGATTCAAGAGATCACACCAGAAAAGGGTGCAACAAGGGAACACCCCTGGGGAGTGTCGTTCCAAGGCCACAACTCCCCCTTTAGTAACCTGTACAAATGCGAAGTCACAGGAAAGGATGGGAAAAAGTACACCTCGGCCGAGCAATACTACTGCTCAATAATGGCCAAATATCACGATAAACATGACATAATGAGAATGATCGAAAACACGGACAACCCGTACACAATAAAAGCAATGGCCAAAAAAATATGGAGATCACCAGAATGGTGCAAAACAAATGAAAAAGTGCTGGAGGATATCGTCCACGCAAAATTCACACAAAACATAGAGCTAAAAGAAAAGCTAATAAATGCCCCTGGAAATGCATTCAGGGAATGCACAAAGTGCCCATACTGGGGCTCAGGAAGGTACCTGGACAGCGCCAGTGAAGGAGAAACGATAAAACCAGGTTACAAAAATAAAATGGGGGACATCCTCCAAAAAGTCAAGGAAACCCTGACAAATGCCAACAAATAAAAAGGAAAAATATAAATAAGGAATAAACAAAACTATACAAATGTTCAGATCGGGGAGAACTGGGAAAGGAACCAGGGCTCCAAACCATGAATATCACAAATTTACTATCTCACTAACACGCTTTACTAAAAATATGCCATCCTCCACACAAAACAGGTAATAAGTGCAGTGACTTACACAACTACCCACCAGAGGGAGATGCGTGTGCTGCATGCACCAGCACACCCCCCCCCCCCACACACACACACAAACTCAATCTAACTAAAACTAAAAAGTAAAATTCGCGAAATCAAGCAACCACTCACCGAAAAGCACAAATATATATGGTAGAAGAAATTGAATGCAAGCTGGGG
>CM059187.1:155506610-155529904 GCA_030323885.1 Branchipolynoe longqiensis | reverse complement strand
CCTCCTGTCACCCACCTCTCGGCCTTTCCCGTATCGTGTCGCCCACTGAGTGGTCGCCTCAGTGCGGCCCCCTGGTGGCTCATCGGGGAAGCACACACAGCGCGCACTGCAGGTGGCGCCACCTGGTGTGGAGTGGCTACACCACTACAAATAGGGCGCCGGGAGTTGGGTGCATGGTTACGAGTGGTGGCCAGCGACCCGGGGGCCGGTACCGCCGACGGTGAAGGGAAGGGGGAGTGAGGGGGGGGGGGAGTGGGGGGCCGTGTGTGGGGGGTGGGGTGGGGTGGGGGAGGTTATGTGTATGGGAGGGGGAGTGTGAAGGGGTGGTGGGAGTTTGGGTGTGTGTGGGTACTGTTAAAGAACATGCATATGGACTGTGTTGGGTGTGTAGATGGGTGTGGATAATATGACTTTGTGGGAAATCAGGCCATGGTGCCAGTGGTCTGATCTCCAAGTGGGGCATCACTATAAAGTGAACATGAGATAGACCATACCCCTCATAGGAACACAGTTTATGCAACAACCCACCACCTTAGCCCATAAGACTGAACTTACTATAGTTAACGTATTAACCCACAAACCTCCTTCATAATCTACTAATAATAAATTTGTCCTACCTAAGTACCCGCTGAACTACCTATTTACAATGTAATGGGACTGTCACACTATGACGTAATGCGCTAGTGTAATGCGACGTAGGTGAAATTTGGCCATTACGTCAAGATACGTCATGGAACGTCGAGATACGTTACGCGTTCGTCAAGCCTACGTCGAGGTACGTCAAGATATGTCGAGTTACATCAAGGTTTTGGACCTACCCAATACTTTCGACGTAGCTCAACATACCGGCCGTTACGTTGGGTTACATTGGGCTTACGTCGCACTCATGTTCGGCTTACGTCGAGATATGTTAGACGTTCATTAAGCCTATGTCGGTCTATGTTGAGCTACGTCGACTTACGTTAGGCTGACGGGGAGCCAGGAGGAATGTGCAGCCCAGGTGCTGTGAACGTGCTATTAATGTATCTCGATGTAGGTCTAACATGTCTCTGACGTGTGTCTAACATTAGTCTAACATAAGTCCAACGTGTCTTGACTTAGACAACTTAGTTGACGAACGGCTGGCGCATGTGTTGCATATGTAACGTCAGCCAACTTTCTTCGAACATATGCGAACGTGTTGTGAATGTGGTGTGAACGTTTTGCCTTCGAGTATATAAAGGTACCCGATGTCTCTTGTCAGCAGAGCAGCTCAGCTCTTCGCAGAGGATGGATGTGCCTGAGAGTTTCCAGCAGGAATACCAACTAGCCATTCTCCAACTTCACCATGATACAAAGCTGTTGCTACTTCACCATCAGCTTATTAGAAGAAGGAGAAGATGTTGCACGAAGCGATGGTGGGCGAGACAGTGGATCACCAGGCGACAAGAGTTTGGCTTGTACGACCAGCTTCTGGTGGACCTCTGTAATGAGGACACAGCTTCTTTCGTCAACTTCATGCAGATGCCTCCCCAGATGTTCGATGAGATGCTAGCCAGAGTGGGTCCGCAGATCACCAAAAATTACACTACCTACAGGAAGCCGCTCGAGCCTGGCCTGAAGCTTGTCCTCACTCTGCGTCACCTAGCCTAAGGGAACACGTATGCTTCCATGAAGTTTGGGTGGAGGGTGCCACACAACACCCAATCTCTCATCATGAGAAAGGTGTGTAGGGCCATCATCGCAGAGTACATCGAGAAGGTGATTCTACTCCATAGTCCTCATGGCACTCGTGGATGCAGACTACAAGTTCATCTGGGCCGATGTCGGTGGTAAAGATTCCGCATCAGACACGCAGGTTTTCAATGCCTCTGAGCTGAAGGCGAGCACTGAAGACGGTTCCATAGGTTTCCCAGAACCCGAGCCTATTGTGAATGGCCACAGGACCGTTCCATACTTCCTGATCGGTGATGATGCCTTTGGCCTATGCCCAACAATGATGAAGCCGTACAGCAGGAGGGGTATGACAAATGAGGAATGCATCTTCAACTACAGGATTTCCAGAGCTAGGAGAGTCGTAGAGAATCAGTTCGGCATCCTGGCAAACCGATTTCAGGTTCTACTCAGCATGATGCAGCACCACCCCTCCACCATCAAGCTCATCATCACAGCATGCATGGTCATACACAACATGATGAGGATGCGATATCCCACCCTCCAGAATCAGCAGCTAGACCGTCCAGAGAATGTCGACCCCAATTTCATCCCCGGAGCATGGAGAGAGGGTGGAAACCTGCCAGCATAGCCACACAACTACCTGGCCAGAACACTGGCTCCAGGGAAGGAAAGGAGCAGCGGAATCTCCTCAAGGTCTGGGTCAACTCCCCAGTCGGTTCAGTTGATGGCAGGAGAATATGATCTAATGATGTGTGTGCACTGTGATATTTCTGTACTGTGGTCTAACCATTTCTGAAATGTACTGTGTGATATGTAAAAATGTGATACATACAAATGTGACATCTCGTTTGGTTTAAATAAAAGGTATCAATCTGTTGTTGATATCGAACCCAAATTTACATGGCAGTTATTATTTTGGGTGGGTCGGGAAGATTACTTTAAGGGGAATATTACTGATTTTAACGGCACATTTAACACTGACAAATTTACATGTCAGTTATAAATTTGGTTGGGGAGTAGTACATTAATTTTTAAGGGGGACATTTACCACTGACAAATTGATATGTCAATTATAAATTGGTGGGGACCATTACTTTAGGGGACACTTATGGTTTAAGGGGCACACTTTACACAGACAACTTTACATGTCAGTTATTTGAAGGGGGGAGGGGGGTGGAGGAATGTGTTTTTAGGGACAAAGTTACATGTCAGAATATTTGCCAAATGGCAAAGGCCTTAATTACTTCATTATAATTTGGGGGACTTATTATTACACATTATAATAAAGATATAATAATGTTTACTACAGAAAGACTCAAGAGACCAAAAATACAGTTTAAAATACGCATAATTTTATTTACAGACAAGAACAATTTACAAACTTACAAAAGGCACAATAAAAAATAAGTACAGTTACAAAATAAAAAGAAGACATAACAATAAATACAGAAACAATTATAACAAATATATACATATGTACAGGCACACAAACTAAATACTGTCACTAGTGTCAGTTCACTTCTCCCGGGACTTTGCGAGAGTGTCCAGTTGCCTTTTGGGGGGTTCCATGTTCCCAGGCGCAAAGAGCTCCTGTGCCTCGATGTTCATGTTGGAGACGTTTGACAAAACTGACAGCCCGGCCAAATTGAGTAAATTCTCTGCAGCTGTCGGAGTCGTTCCCGCTGGTGTACTGCCACTCTGCTTCCGAGATGGAGCTCCCAGTCTCTGGTGCTGCAGGTGGCTGTCTTGGTCTCCCCGGTGCACGTGGACACATTGTCTGTGGGGCAAACTGAAGATGCATCCTCACTGCCTGCGGTGTCGGTGGCTGCAGTGGTGCATGCTGCAGCGGTGCAGGGTGCAGTGGCTGCATCATGTACTGCTGCATGTACTCCTGGCTCTGTGATTGACATGGCATTCCAGGTGGTGGTTGGTGTCTCCACTGGTGGGGGTGTGGCTGGTACCCCTCACTCGGCGACGGGCAAGAGGAAACCTGTGACGACGAGGAGTAGCAGGACATCACAGAGGGGGCCGCACATGCAGAGTCATGGAGGAGGGCCAGAGAATGGCCGGCCCTGACTCCAGCTGCATGGTCCCTTCGGCTCCAACCTCCGACTCCATCACCCATGCCAGGATGCTGTGAATACCAGTCCATGCCCAGTCCCGCACATAGTTGGAGAAGGCGGTGCGCTGGGTCATGCGCGGCGCTGAAAGTCCCTCCAGCAGATTCCCCAACACATCGACCCAGTGCTTGAGAGCGGCCAACAGATTGTCCTCCGTGTTTGTTGACTGATCCCCTTGCCTCGGGCCTCAGCTTGGGGTGTTGTTACGGGCTGCTCCTCCAATCCTATCTGTAGCTCAGCGCAGGCTGTCTCTGTAGAGCCCAGATTGCCATATGCTGCATCTGTGGCGGCCAACACCTGCAAGACAAAATAATAAAGCAACATAAGTAAAATGATTTTGCATAATGAGGGCAACCATAAATAATTCCACATCATTGCAAATTATAATGCCATTAAGATATATACATTGATTCATTCACAATGAGGTCACTGATAAATAATATCCACATGGTTGCAAATTAAAATATATAGTACTTACACTTCTGCAGGGCTCAGGCCGGTGTCGCACCACTGAGCTGAGGAAGTCAAACTTGTCCACTATTCACTGCTCCCTCTTGGTCAGTTCAGGAGCACCGTCACCGCTTTTATCCAGCCTCGCGTTGCTGTCCCACATGGCTTTGAACCACCCCTGGAGATGTGTGGCATCCTCTTTGCCTGGTCCCCATCCTCTTTGCCTGGTCCTCCCAGAGCTTGCTCTTTTTGTCTGTCCGCCGGTAGTCCGTCAACTTGACATTCCAGAGGATGGGGGAGTCATGCAGGAACTCAAGCAAAACCTCCTCCTCTGCTGCAGGCAGAGTGCAGTCATACTTCCGCACCCTCCGCTTGTTTGTAGTGAGACGGTGTGAGCTGGAGGAGCTGGAGGCTGCAGACGAGGCACGGGAACAAGGAGATGGAGACATGGACTGAGTTTCCATCGCCTCCTCAGCCTCCTCAGTCTCCTCAGTCAGGCAAGATGGAGAGGAAATCATAGCTGATGGTGGAGATGGTGCTGGTGGTGGTGGTGGTGAAGATGGAGTATCCTCTGTCATCCTCTTCCTGCCCTTGCCCTTGCCTCTTCCCCTACCTAACTGGCTAGCAGGAATGGAGCTGGAGATATTCTTCACACGCATGCTGGATGAGGTGTGAGGAGAGAGCCACACTGTACCCATATATATACCCGAGGCATTTAAAATTACTTCAAAGTCACACATAGCTATGTTATTGTGGGCGTAATCACGAGAGTCCTATGCTAAGCCGATGCTAAGGTTTTGCTAGGCTGATGCCATGTGCACTGGAGGCTCATTAGCCTTACATTGGGCCTTTTGGGGGGACGTTCTAACTCATTGACACACGTTACAACTATGTTGGACCAACGTTTCGCCTACGTCCATTCCGTTGCACGGACATCAAAATTGGCCCTGCAACGCCGAGAATTTCTACGTATCTCGACGTAAATAAGTGATTTTGACATTCCCCACTCGCTGGTGAATTGCGTCATAGTGTGACAGGGGTATCATGTAAACTGCCGGAAGACCAGGGCCTCGACGCTGAAAGGATTGTATGTTCTGATGAATAAACTGTTTTACCAAAAAATACAAGACTGTCACAAGTCGGTACCCATCCTCGCACAGCCATACGTGTTGCTAGGATGTAATACAACAACAAACAAACAAAACCGGATGCGATGAGTGCTTGAGAGTGACTGCTTTATTAGATGCTCACCCTCATGATTTCATCAGAGTCATGACGTCATTAGGGTTACATACAGGTCACGTGACCGGCCGTTCACTCGATGTCTCCTTACAAGTTACACATGTTACATCTACCAGACGGTCATCCCAAACTCTCGGATCACAGTCAGGAACTAGCACACGTCACCGTGATTGATTCACGTCACGTGGTGATTGCCTCCGGTGGTGATTGTGTCACATGGTGATTGTGTCACGCAGTGATGCGGACAGCAAACTTTAAGTTAAACTCATTAAGCTCTGCCACGGGTCATCGGTTCAAACCAGCACTAGTCATTAGCTCTAGTCTTTATGGTGCTGCCACCTGGTGGTTCAAACCAGCACTAGTCATTAGCTCTAGTCTGTATGGTGCTGCCACCTGGTGGTTCAAACCAGCACTAGTCATTAGCTCTAGTCTGTATGGTGCTGCCACCTGGTGGTTCAAACCAGCACTAGTCATTAGCTCTAATCTGTAAGGTCCTGCCACCTGGTGGTTCAAACCAGCACTAGTCATTAGCTCTAATCTGTAAGGTCCTGCCACCTGGTGGTTCAAACCAACACTAGTCATTAGCTCTAGTCTTTATGGTGCTGCCACCTGGTGGTTCAAACCAGCACTAGTCATTAGCTCTAATCTGTAAGGTCCTGCCACCTGGTGGTTCAAACCAACACTAGTCATTAGCTCTAGTCTGTATGGTGCTGCCACCTGGTTGTAAAATTTCCCGATATTTAAGACATTGGTTGTGGTGTGAACTATTCTATAATAAATTACAAATGGTCTATATAATGGTAAATGCTATGTAAAGCCAAAGGCATATAAGGTATATGTGGTGTTGGTGATCCATTACTGGTTAAAGACAGAAATTGTGTATTATAATAGATAGTGTGAGAGGGGCACTTCTTGAAATGTACAGAGTCTTTGGAGTTCTGCTCACATACCCCCCCCAGTGTTATTTATGGATCACTGCACACCAGACACAACAGGGCAGACATAACTATGCCTTGGTTACAAGGTTCTTGAATATCATTGCCAGATATAAGAATGCCTGTTGCTGATTGGAGAGTTTGATCAGGTGTGTACCACCATCTTGATTCTTGAAGCTATACATATAATAAAGAAGTGAGTCTACCTCTCCTACTTTCACTCTATATCTGCTTTCCTTCCTTGCCTGTAGTGATTTCACCTTAGCCTACCTACACAACTAAAACTGCCGAAGACTTTACATGGTGGTTCAAACCAACACTCATCATCATCATGCTGTCGGTCGCAATGCGACAAAGACTGCTTTCATTACTTGACTGCCGCTCTCCATTTAGCTCTCTGCTGTGAGAGTTGCGTCCATGAGTCGGTCACATTTCATGAAAGCTGCCTGCAAAAGTGTTGAAGTGCTGCTGACTTCTGTAAGTTACCAGCGGCACTGTCTCGGGGAGCAAATAGAGGTTTCACACAGGCAAGAACATGTCAAGACAGGCCCAAAACTATTTGTCCCTGCAGTGGCTGGTCGGGAGATGTTGGGAGTTCCATACATCAACCGCTCTTAATGCTGCCACAGTGACATGGTTTTCTGCTTAGGGTTTGCACCCTTAGCCTTCAGTTCTGTCAAGAACCTGTACCACAAGGCAGTGGTTTACAACTCTCCAAGGCAGGGGCATCAACCTCCCTGAGGTATTGCTATACCTGCAATACCTGCATACCAACACTAGTCATTAACTATAGTCCTTGTGGTGCTGCCACCTGGTGGTTCAAACCGGCAGCAGTAATTAACTATAGTCATTATGGTGCTGCAACCTGTTGGTTCAAACCAGCACTAGTCATTAGTTCCAGTCCTTATGGTGCTGTCACCTGGCGGGTCAAACCAATACTAGTCATTAACTACAGTCCGTTTGGTGTGTCACCTGGTGGGTCCAACCAATATTCGTCATTAACAACACTCCTTTTGGTTACTCTAGCTACCAGCAAAGAGGGTAGTTAATATCTGTTGCCGTGTCACGGTTTAGATTCTCAGTGGGGTTTAGATTCTCAGTCTACGCTCGGGGTTCTGTACATGGGCGTATTCGATTAACACGACCCGAGCGACTCGGGCCACCCAAGTTGCTAGAAATTCAAATAGAACACCGCGAGTGGAGTTGACAAAAACATGTCCCGTGTGCTAAAAGTATTTGAGCTAAATAATATATATTTAGCGAATTAAAGAGTTAATGCCGTGACCATATTTGTGCATCAAAAAGTTGCTCGGGTCACCCGAGTTGATTAATCGAATACGCTGAAATGCCGTTAGATTTTGACACATGCACAGAACACCGAGCAGCAACTCTAAACCCACTGAGAATTTAAACCGCGACATCGGTGTAGCAGAATACAACTGTTCCCTCTGGTCTCTGCTCCTCCCCCCCCCCTCCCCGCGGCAATAATATACTGAACAACCTCCCCCCCCCCCCCCCACGGATATCATAATAGTTAAGCTGGAAAGTACCCGACCAGAGTGGTTCCAGATTCTGCCAACAGATGTCACTAGCTTAACTGGAGGGGTGAAATACATGAAAAGAGCGGTGGTGAAATTCCAGAAGAAAAATACAATATACAGTATAACCCCGTTAAACCAAACTTGAAGGAACCCTAGAAATTTATTTGGATTAACCGATCATTGGTTTAACCAAGCTTTGGCTATGACTTTGATTTTGAGTAAGAGTGTCTTGCACACATAATATACAATGTATGTATTGTTTTTTATGTGCATACAGTATAACCCTGTTAAACCAAGCTCGGTTAAACCAAACGATCGGTTAATCCAAACTAATGTCTAGGGTCCCTTCAAAATACTACCATTTAATGATTTATCATATAAAAAAGTCGGTGGGGTCTCAGATTACATTATAACCACATGAAAGTTTGGTTTAACTGTACCGGAAGTAGCCTGAGGTCCGACACTTTTGTTTGGATTAACCGATAATTAGGATTGACCGACTTTGGCTTAACCAACTTTTTTTATATGATAAATGGTAGTATTTTGCCGGGCCGATCGTTTGGTTTAACGGAGCTTAGTTTAATGGGGTGGTACTGTAGTTGTTTTTTTAAAAGATATATTACAAGGATAAGAGCTTGAATCCTGTTGCGATATGAATATCTGAAGATAATCAGGCATTTTATCATTTGTCCAAGCATTCTTTACGGAGATATAGCAGGTGAAATCATAGGCAGTCGGATGTACCCGACTAGAGTGGTTCCAGATTCTGCCGATAGATGTCACTAGCTTAACTGGAGGGGTCTGTACACCTATTTCATATGACGTCAGCATGGGTATCTAGGTCAGTGCGTGTGCCTTTTGGCTGAAGGACAACACACTGTCACACTGCAAACTCAATGGCCATGAGAAATCTGCATACAGAAAAAGTGAAATATCTCTAAAACCACACCACCTAGAAAAAACCCGCTTGGAACACATATAGAAAACATATTCAATGAACAGATTATATTAAATTAATAAGTTAAGGTTCTGTATTTCTATTAATTTTGAATAAAAGAGACGTTTTGCACTGTGCGTACCGGTAAACTCAGTGCATTGTCAATGGTCGTGAGCAATCTTCATACAGAACAAGTGAAATATCTCTAAAACCACACCACCTAGAAACAAACCGCTTGGAACACATATAGAAAACATATTCAATGCACAGATTATATTAAATTTATAAGATTTGGGTTCTGTATTTCTATTATTTTTGTAATAAAATAGACGTTTTGCACTGTGCATACCGCAATGCATTGTCAATGGCGGTGAGGAATCTTCATTAAAAAAAACTGAAATATCTCTAAAACCACACCACCTAGAAACAAACCTTTTGGAACACATATAGTAAACATATTCAACGAACAGATTATATTAAATTTATATGGTTAGGGTTCTGCATTTCTAGTATTTTTTAATAAAATAAACGTTTTGCACTGCGCATATTGGCAAACTCAATGGCAGTGTGCCTTATTCTGCAGCCAAGCTGCGCGTGCATTCACAATGTTTATAAACATTGAAAGAGGTCTATTGGCCAGTATTTTTGGAAAAGAGTTTCGGGAGGTGGGGGGCAAAGTGCTTCCTTACAGCGCGAGATGCGTGGTTGTGAAGTTGGTCGTGTGTTGGCAGTGCCGCCTAGCGCTTACGCTATGAAACACATGTAAGCAGTGTGGCGCCATCTGGTGGATACTGGGGTAAGTTCGTCCATCTGGAACTTTCCATGCCGAAACAAACCGGAAATGTGTTCCCCTCACAAAAACGGTCTACACCGATGGCTCCCTTAACCCAACATCAGGTAGAGCTGTATCCGGAATCTTCATCCCCTTCTCACAAAGAACACCACCAGGGTGTCATACTTTGCTTCCGCTCTCTATACCGAGCTCGCTGCCATTCACTTGGCCCTCAAAGACCTCCAGAACTCAAATGCCATCATCATTAATGACTCTCTGAATACCATCAAAAAGATCGCCCACCCAAAGGCCCGACACTCCATTGCCGACGCGATCCAGATTATTATCTCAACCAGACATCAGGCACACCGCAACACAGTCCTGCTATGGGTCCCCTCGCACATAGGACTCTATGGTAATGACCAGGCTGACTGCTGCTCTAGCCGGCACCAACCGAGCAGACGTGGAGACAGCCATCCTTCCATCCATCACCAAACTGACCGCCACCACTTCTCGAGCCACCACCAAACTCTGGGAACGCGCCATAAAGAAGGAACAAGTTACAGAACCCTAATTCAATAAGCTGGCTCTGGTACACCCTGGTCAGAATGAACATCCCCCATCCAGCCTTCCTGCTTCTACCCAAGTCGCCATCAATCACTTCAGGACTGGCTATCGCTCTCTGATTGATGTCCCCAACCTCCAGCGCTGTCCCTGTGGCACTAAGATCTTCAATGTGGGCCACATATAGGTCACATGCGAATTCACCTGAATACTTTATCTAAGAGGCATCAGGTTCGTTTTGTGGTGTTAAGCAGAACGCATTTGAGAATATATATATACTTGCATAAATACCGATGTAGGGATGGCTAACTCCACAGAAAAGGTTGTTTTAACAACAATCAACTATGAAATGTCGTGAGCGGCTGTGGCAGTTTACATCAGATGTGTTTATTCAATGGCAATATGGAGGTGGAGAATAAACAAAGACAGTATATGGAGAACTCAACACCAGAGGCCGATGCTTAGGCGTGCTGGCCTAAATTAATTTCCAATGATTGAATTTCTAATATCTCATTATATGAACTCACCACAAACCGAATTTAAACCACTATGAAATAAAACAACAAACAATGCAAATCAATGCTCCCGAATATACTGTTGTTGTTTGTTGGTTGTTGTTGGTGGTTAATGGTGGTGGTTGGTGGTTGTTGTTTGGTTGTTGTTGGTTGTTGGTTTGTTTGTTGATTGGTTGTTGGTTGGTTGTTGTATTGGTGGTTGGTTGATTGGTGGATTGTTTGTTGCTGTTGATTGGTTGTTGGCTGGTTGTGGATTGTTTTGTTCTTTGTTCTTTGTTGGTTAGTTGTTGTTGTTTGTTGTTGTGTGTTGTTGTTTGTTGTTGTTTGTTGTTGTGTGTTGTTGTTGTTTGTTGTTGTTTATTGTTGTTTGTTGTTGTTTGTTGTTATTTGTTGTTTGTTGTTGGTGGTTATTGGTGGTTGTTATTTGGTTGCTGTTGGTTGGTTTGTTGATTGGTGGTTGTTGGTTGGTTGGCTGGTTGGTTGAGAATATATATATACTGGATGTTGGTTTGATGTGGATTGGTTGTTGATTTGGTTGTTGGATTTGTTGTTGGTTGTCTGTTTGTTGGTTGTTGTTTGTTGGTTGTTGTTGGTTGTTGGTTGTCTGTTTGGTAGTGTGTTGGTTGTTTTGTTGGTTGTTGTTGGTGAATTATTTGTTGCTGTTGCTTGGCTGTTGGCTGTTCGTGGATTGGTTGTTGATTGCCGGTTGCTGTTTGCTTGTTGTTCTTGGTTGGTTTGTTGATTGGTGGTTGGTGGTTGGTTGGTTGTTGGTTGTTTATTTGTCGTTGGTTGTCTGGTTGGTGGTCTGTTGGTTGTTTTGTTGTTTTGTTGTTGGGTGTTGGATGTTGGTTGCGGATTGGTTGTTTTTTTGGTTGCTGGTTGTTGGTTGGTTTGTTGATTCGTGGTTGTTGGTTGGTTGGTTGGTTGGGAATATATATATACTGGATGTTGGTTTGATGTGTATTGGTTGTTGACTTGGTTGTTGGATTTGTTGTTGGGTGTCTGTTTGGTGGTTGTTGTTTGTTGGTTGTTGTTAGTTGTTGGTTGTTGGTGGATTATTTGTTGTTGTTGATTGGTTGTTGGCTGTTTGTGGATTGGTTGTTGGTTGTCGGTTGTCAGTTGTTGTTTGGTTATTGTTGTTGGTTGTTGGTTGGTTTGTTGATTGGTGGTTCTTGGTTGGTTGGTTGGTTGTTGATTTGTTGTTGGTTGTCTGTTTGGTGGCTTGTTGGTTGGTGGTTGTTAGTTGTTGGTTGTTGGTTGTGGATTGGTTGTTTTTTTGGTTGCTGGTTGTTTTGTTGGTTTGTTGGTTGTTGGTTAGTTTGTTAGTTGGCTAGTTAGTTGGTTTTGGATTGCTGGTTTTATTGGCTCGTTGTTGGATGGTTGCACCACATCCCACATCCCATTAAACAACCGCAAAACATAAACACCCCCAAAATATAAACTTATATAAAACAAAAACTAAAAGATGTGATTGTGAACACGTGCTAAATCAAAAAGAATAATATAGTGCTATAGTGCTACAGCGCTACACTGGCGTCTCCTAGTGGGGGAAGCGGGAGTTAAGTCACCAAAAGGGGAGGCGACGGCTGGTGCCACCTAGAGTAAATTGGCAGATATAAACAAAGACAGCGTGCAGCAATCTGTTCAGAGAATAAAACAACACCAGACAACACCGGACTGGCATAGTGCCCCCGATTCGTTCTGACTCGTTTTTATATTTTATTTTAATTGAACCGAAGAGGATGATCCTACATCGACAGATAAGGATAGATGATAGTAATTAGGTGAGGCAATTTTTTGTTGTTAAATTGAGGGCGGCCCTAGGTGGCCCGAAACAACAGAGGACACGACACAAAATTCACTGCACAAAAGTTGGCGATGAGCAGTTCTATTCTCTTTTTTATTATTGTCCAAACATATTTGAATCGTATGGCAGGCTGGAAAATAACCAGATGAAGAGGAACCCAATATTTTACTTTGCTGCTTTTTGTCGATAACATAGGGGGGTGGGCAGTTGTGGGGGTGGTTCAGGTCACCCGTGTTTACCGAAAACATTGATGGCAATATTTAAAAAAAGAAGTCTGTGGATTCCAATATCTGGAATTTCGACTCAAAATCATTATCTAAAAACATTTGAATCGCATGGTAGGTTGAACAATGCGTAGGTGAGCGTAAGCACACAAGTAAAACTTGAGGAAGTTGTTATTGATGTGCTATGAGCCAGACTTGGACAGCTACAGTCCACAGAGTGGACTGGTGCACGTAAGAACAGTATGGAGTAGCAACCACTCGGCCGAGGAATGCGGTAATATTTTTAGTATGGCTGAGTCATTGCTGATAGTATGCATTACAGGTGTGATTCAGGAAGATTTAAATTCATGACTAATGTTTCCAAGGTGAGTGAATTTGAAGTATCTACAAACACATTAATCAGTTCAATCAGAGATTCATTAGCTAGTGGAGATGGTGGAGCGGGTGGGGAGAACTCCATGAGAAAATTACATTCAGTGACATCAATTACATTATCTACAATAGGATTTGGGGTGGAGGTCTCCAGAGGGAGGAAGGAGATGTTACTTTCTTCATCAAAACTAGAAATTAGAATGGAGTTTTGAGGAAAAGAGATGGAGATAGGATTGGAGATGGGAATGGGAGTGCATATCGGAATGGGAACAGGACTGGAGATGGGAATGGGATTGGAGATGGGGATGGGAATGGGATTGGAGATGGGTATGGGGATGGGGATGGGACTGAAGGAGGTTTGAGGATTTGGAAGAGGAGGAGGAGGCATGGACAAATCAGTGGGAGTAGAAGTGGGAGCGGGAATGGGAGTAGGAATGTGATTTGGATTAGGAATACGACTAGGAGAAGGAGAGGGAGAAAGGATTGGAATAGGAGAGGGAGAACGAGAGGGAGACCAAAATCTATTCATTTTTATCAAGTTTAACCTCCCATCCTCCTTTTTCTCCAGGATCACATCGCTTGGAAGCGTTACTCGTCGCATCACCACATCCGTGTTGCGCTGCACAACAGCGTGCATTTTCTGCATCACAATACTCTGCGGGAAATGGAGATCAGCATGACTAGCCAAACTTACTGCAGATAACTGTAGTTGTGCGCCTGCAGCCTTCATTTCCTCCAATCCAGTCTCCAGACTCTCCAAAGACAGTCGCCGCACTCGGTCTTCCATTGCAGGAATCGATATTGTTTTCCGTCTCTGGTTCGAGTAAAAATACTTGAGCGCATCAGATCTAGAGAAAAGGGGAGAATAAATAAATAAATAATAATAATAATAAAATTTGCATCTGTCAACATTTTCTCAATCTAATTGATGAAAGTAAGATATTTTTATTTAGTAATACATAGTATTGAAAAACGTGAAAAGTATTTGAAAAAGTGAAAAGTATTTGAAAACGTGAAAAGTATAATAGACTAAGAAAAGAAAGGAGAGGAGAGAGAGAGATAAACAGAGAGGGAAAGAGAGAGAAAGAGAAAAGAAAAGAAAGGAAGAGAGCGAGTGTGTGAACACACAATTGAATAGATGAATGAATGAACGTACAATTGAATGAATGAATATACAAATGAATGAACGAAAGAATGAAAGAATGAATAGATGAATGAACCAATGAATGAATAGATGAATGAATAAATGTACAAATGAATGAATGAAAGAATGAATGAAAGAATGAATGAAAGAATGAATGAATATATGAATGAATGGAGGAATGAACGAATGAATGAACAAAAGAATGAATGAATGAATGAATGAACAAATGAATGAAAGAATTAATGAAAATGAATGAATGAATGAATAAAATATTTGATTAAATAATAATAATAGCAACTTACCCTTCTCCTCCTCCTCCTCCTTTTCCTTGATGATGGGCATACTTAAAGGTCACTCCTTTAGACATGGTGGGAGCACTTCACTCAATTACTCACTGAACATAAAGCTGTCAGAAAACCGCTACTTGACTACTCCAGGGGAATTACCCTGCTCTTGCTCCCAGTCCCACTTTCACTCCCACTCCAAGATAGAAGAATGGAGCGATTTTTACCAATTATGGAAAATTGATAGACGTTGTACTTATGTGTAGTGTCTATCTCACGCGGTATTGATATGAAAATAAAATATTTTCACTGAAGTGAAAAGATATCTGAGCTTCTGCTGCAACTACAGTTTTTATAGTCACAAGAATGCATAAACCCCGCCTAGTTAATTATGGTTAACTCCCCCATTCTCCCATCCCCATGATATTAATATTCTTCTTCATTTCGGTTGGCAGTTTTTGTTGTTATTGAGGGATGGGCCTTCCCTCTCTCATTTTTCATTGGAGGTCGTTTGAGTTGCAGCAAGCTAACTCTCCAAGCATATACCCAAAGACCCTATAATACTAAGATGGCTCACTCCCTAGCTCTCCCATGGTAATGTAAATTTTGCAGTGCCACCTTGTGGTGGGTTTGATCAGCCCGGCTGCTGGTTGGTGTTTCACATGTAGACACATACAATTATATTATACATGAGATAGGTAAGTATGAATACACATCAATATGAAATTGCTATGAAGAAATACACATCATCATCAGCATCATCATCAGCATCGCCATCATTACACATCGTTCACATTCATATATACATTTATACATATAATATAGCACCTGTTTAACCAAGAGAACAGCCAGTGCAGCAGGTGGTGGGTTTGATCATTTTGGTTACACAGTACAGGCTGAGTGAGCCGTCGGAGTGTTATAGGGTCTTTGACATACCTCATTTCACTAACACAGACCTCTTCCCACCCACCTTCCCACCCATTCAGTTAACAACTGGTGCGGAATGGAGCTTATTCTTCAAGCATATATTCTGCATCTCCACCCTTCCTCTCACCCTCCCTCCCTCCCTCCATCGCAGGAGGCAGCATTGTGTGTGTCTGTGTGAACACGTTTATGGAACAGCTCAAGTAGTTTATGAGACTTTCACAACCCTCCTAACCACCGCCTTCACCCAGTTCTAAGAGCCGAAAATCCGCCTGAACTATGTCGGCAGCTGGACGTAAACAAGTCACCTGTCGTAGCTTTATTGAACTAACCCATGCGCCCCCTTGCGGGAAGAAGACATTCTCTATACAAGCAACTGCCCTTCCTGGAGACACTTAACTGACTAAAATTGGGTGGGAAGTGTTATGTATGTTATGTATCAGCATTTAAGCTTACATTAGATTGAGAACTGGAGAGCTAACTCTGGCACTACTTGTTTATTGTTTCCTTTGTTCTGGAACCTCCTCTCTGAGTATGGTGGCCCAAACTTACAAACACGACATCCCTCCTTTTCTTAGATTAAAGAACACATATCAACAATGTTACTATATTACTAAATACTTAGTTCAGCCAGTCCTTGATCAACTAGATGTTCATGTTACTTTAAATGGTTTCTAAGTAAGTAGTTTTATTTATAAGCTTTACTTTGTTACAATAGCTTTCACTTAGCTACAAAATCATTGAATCGTGTTGGCTTCTTCCTTATTCGCTGAGGTCTTGAAATTGGTACAACACGTTTTCAGTCTGTACTGTTGGTGGAGTGATAGTTGTTTCAGTAGGTAACTCTGAACCGATCTCTTGCGTAGAGTCTCCCAGACTGTCTGCTATGCCCTTTTTAGTGTCACACAGATCCATCATTTGTTGTGTCTTCTCACATGTTTCCGGATCTTCTCTCGTGGATATGTCATGTGGTGGGATGAAATGCTTCGCATGCCTAGAGTTACATGTATACCTGGCCCCTCCTGGTGCTTCAACCGTCACACTTCCCCCCGATTTGCTGACAACAGTATGGGGTGCATGCTTAAATGTTGTTGACAATTTATTGCTCCTCTCCTGTTTCAATAGCACCCGGTCCCCCACCTCAATGTTCATAGGACAAGCACACTGTCTGTTGTCTGCATAGATCTTTGCTTTCTGTTTCTTCTCTGCATCCCGGTCATGAACTTCAAAATCAATGTTACCACCATCCATGATGCTTGGCATCTTTGTACAAATTTTTCTATTAAAAAGCAATTCCGCTGGGCTGCGACTGGTGGTTTGGTGTCGCAGTGCCCTGTACTGTAGCAGGTATTTCCTTAACTCGGCCTTCCAGTCTTGCCCTTCCGCTTGCGCTATCTTCAAGCACTTAGGTATTGATGAATTCTGTGTCTCTACTTTGCCATTAGCTTGTGCCCATTTTGGTATGGCTCGGTATTGAGAAATTCCATTTTCCCTGCAGTACACATTAAACTCATCAGATATGAACTGTGGTCCATTGTCTGACTTAATACATTTTGGCATTCCATGACGTGTAAATGCCTCATCAAGGTTCTCAAGAACCTTTTCCGTCGAGGTCGATTGAAGAATGGCAACTTCATAGTATCGAGTGTAATAATCAACTGTCACTAGGAGTGAATGTCCTGATGGAAGCGGTCCTAGTAAGTGTACAGCGACGTCATTCCAAGGTCCATCTGGCAGTGGTGTTGGTGAAATAGGTTCTGGTGGGTTAACATGAGCAACCACCTGACATCCATGACAGCCTCAGCAGTAACGTTCTGCTCCCCGATCGATACCTGGCCACCAAACCTTGCACCTCAGGTTTTGCTTTGTGCCCACAATACCAAGATGTCCTTCGTGTGCTAGTGCCAAGGTATTTGTTCTCAGTTTCACGGGCATAACAATGCGTGTACCCCGCATAACTAACTGTCCATATTTACAGAGTTCTCCAGCCACAGGTGCATATGACTTGCATTCATCAAATTGTCCAGTGTCAATAGCATCCAGTGTCTGACTTCCTCCAACTCCTCATCGGCTGCTGAAGCTTCTTCAATTTCATGTGTAGTCAAAGCTTCTGGTGTTGCCCATATAGCTACGAATCGTACATACTCTTCTGCACCATGGTGATGATCAGACATTATGGAAGCTTTACTCAACAACCATGATAGTGAGTCTGCAATATTTTGCTTCCCTGGTATGTACTTTACTCTGAATCGGTATGGTTGCATTCTCAGCACCCACCGTTCGATCCTTGCACATGATTTAGAGCGTGGCCCATATATGACCTCTAATGGCTTGTGGTCAGTAGCGAGAATGAATTCTATCCCATATACATAGGGCTGAAACCTCTCACAAGCCCACACCAGTCCTAATGCTTCTTTATTGGTTTGCGAATACCTCCTTTCACAGTCCGACAGGCTCCGACTTGCATAGCAGATCAGTACCATCTCACCTCCCTGCCTTTGCAGCAACATAGCTCCAAGACCTAGTGGTCCTGCATCTGCAATGGCAGTTGTAGCACCATCCTTGTCAAAGTATGCCAGCGTCCCAGCTTCGGCCATACTCTGCTTTAGTATTCTAAATGATGCCTGTTGCTCAGACCCAAAGCAGAATGGTACATCTTTCCTGGTCAGCCTTCTTAACGGTTCTGTGATTGTAGCAAAATGAGGGATAAATCTAGCACAGAAGTTTGCCAGACCTAGCAAGCTTCTCACCTCGGAAGTGTTTTTTGGCTCCCTTGCCTCTTGTATTGCTCTCACTCTTTCCCCTGTTGGACCAAGCCCCTTCTCAGACAGTAAGATGCCCATAGAGACCAGTTTTTTCATGTTGTACTGACATTTCGCTGGGTTTACAGTTAGTCCACCTTTACTTAGTCGCTTCAGAACTTGATGTAGTCGCTCATCATGCATCTTCTGATCTGGAGCATGAATAATCATGTCATCTGATATGTTTGAAGCTCCTTTGATTCCAGCTAGTGCTGTTGCAATCTCATGTTGATATTGCTCACTAGCAGCATTCACTCTGAATAGCAGCCGGGTGAATCTGAATAGATCCATGTGTGATGCAAATGTAGTTATATCATGCAACTCTGGTGCCAGTTCCAGCTGATGATATCACCATTTCAGATCAGGTTTGCTGAAGACCTTTGAACCATTCATGCTCTGAAGTATTTCATCAACAATTGGGATTTGATGGCATTCCCTCATGATGGCTTCGTTTGCTCTGCGCATGTCCAGACATAAACAAATATCACCATTGGCCTTTGGAACAATTACGAGTGGGTTCAGCCATGTTGTAGGGCCATCCACTGGCTCTATCACACCCACACTTAGCATTTCATTGATCTTCTCTTCAACCTTGCCACGTAGGTTGAATGGAACACGATGCAGTGGCTGTGCCACCTGTCTGAAATTTTTATCAATTTGCAGTTCCACCTGCCGTCCTTTTAGTTTGCCAACCCCCATGAAAAGTTCTGGATATTGATGTTCAATCGCATGTGATCTACCGGACACCATAGCAATATCAACTCCAATTTTTAGCACTCCTAGTTTGATAGCTGTATCCTTACTTAGCAAGGGAATCACAACAAACTTAGCTTCCACTGCATGTTTCCCAACCTTTGCTGTGCATTTAAAGCTTCCCATTATTTCAAGTGGATCCTCTGAGGCATATGTGTATAACAGCTTCTACATATCACCTCCCTTCCTAGAGATACAGTTAATATTCTCGATTTTCAGTTTTTCCCATGTTCGTTGATCAACAATATTGCTGGTTGCACCTGAGTCGACCAGAATATCCAAGTCCACACCACCAAGGTTCACCTTGATTGTGGGTGACTTCTTTTCCCCGCTGACAGTGAATGCATAGCATTGGTCGTCTGTGCCCTCTTCCGCATTCACACAATTTACAAGGCTTCTACTATGTGTCGCTCCTCAGCGATCTGGATACCCTGGGCTTTTTGTTGAATGTTGGTTGCCTTTATTTTTGGTTGTGCAAACCTGTGAGAAATGGTCTTTTCCTCCACACTTCCGACATGTATTGCCTCTAGCTGGGCACTCCGGATCTCTACCATAGTGTCCAACTTTTCAACATCTCCTTTTTTTCCCGCGATGCTCTTTTTTTAACCTGGTGTTTTTTCCACTTCTGTCTACCTGGTGTTCCCTGGACTCAGTTTACTGTATCCACTGCCTCACTTGGTTTTTCCCTCATGGTTAGATCTTGCATCTCTCACACTGGTCATCAATTTCCAAGGTGCGTGCTAGAGTGAGATCAGTACCGACTTCAAGCAGTTTTCGTTTGACATAGTCTGATGTACATTTGACTAGTATTTCGTCACGGATCTGATTGTCCTGTTCGGCTCCATATGCACAGTCTTTGACAGCTCTACGCAATCGAGTTGCAAACTGTACCACAGTCTCCCCTTGTTTCTGCACCATTTTCCTAAACATGTGACGCGCATATGTTGTATTGACCAATGGGATGAAATGGGTGTTCAATGCTGCAACCACCTCTGCATAGTCTGTCACACCTCCGGTACCTGGCATGGTCACAAATATGTCTTGCACGTCTGGTCCAGCTGAATGCAGTAGTAATGCTCTATGTCTCTGTTTTGTATCAGGTGTAGCTGCATTATTGACAATCAACCCTTTCCCATCAGCATACAGTTCAAATGCAGTCAACCATCGGGTCCAACGTGAACCAAGTGTTGAAGGTTCAGTCATGCAGTTAAATCTTTCAATTCCAAATTTATGTCCCTCCATGGTTTGTAGTGTAATAAGCTGACAGAGAAGACAGTTCAACTCAACAACAGTTCAATAGTTGAACCCTTATTAGCACAATAGCATACAGTCTCTAGTTAGGTTGCCTTATTTAAAACTTTTGGTCCACCGTAGCTCAGTACCACCTCAGCAGGGTGACGCCATCTTGGATATTTTGCACAGATCTTAACCATGAAGTTTTCAGATCATTAATACTCCCAGTAGTTGTTAAGATATCATGGTTTAAGTCAACACATTGCCAATATCAATTGTTTACCACAGATTTAACTTCACAGATCCAGGTGCGTTGTTGGATATGGCTTCGCGCTCATTCATGGTAACCACATGCTTCTAGCACCAATCTCGATTCGCCGATCGCGGTGCCGTTTTCAGAGTCTTGATACTAGTATTTCTCGCGATTCCATGACCATATGTATGATTCCTCCACTTAATCTGATTCACTAGTTGTTGAGGGATCCGACATCCTCGTCGCCATTGTTATGTATCAGCATTCAAGCTTATATTTATATTAGATTGAGAACTGGAGAGCTAACTCTGGCACTACTTATTTATTGTTTCCTTTGTTCTGGAACCTCCTCTCTGAGGATGGTGGCCCAAACTTAGAAACACGACAGGAAGCAACCAGGATGATGCCGTCTACCAGGAAGAATACTAGGACAACCGGTAGGGCCTCTCCGAAGTCTCCGACAACATCACTACATGTTAAGAGACCCCGTGGCTGGCCAAAGTCCAACGTTGTCGCAGCAGCCTCTGAGACCGGGAATACTCGCACGAGCCGACAACAAATGCGCCGCTCGCCGGAGTCGGAGAACATTAGCATCATGTCAGAAACTGCCGAAGCTGGCCCGAGTGAAACTGGACAATTGACACTCGTCATAGAAGGTCTTCAGCAGCAGATCTGGCAGATGGTGGATGGCTTTAACTCACGTATGGACATAATGGAGAAAACGAGTCAGAAGCACAGGGAGTCACGATCCACGACGCCGAAAACATGCAGGGGTCATGACACACCGCATAAGGACAACACCGATGCGTCGGGAGAGAGGTATCACCAACGATCCGTCACTCCACGCCTGTCACTGCATCGGGGTGAACCGAGATGTTTTGCTTGAAAAATTAAACTGATTATATTGTATTAATAATATATTGTCTGACTCACTCTGCCCCAGGCTGATCCACTGTGCAGTGGATAGTGATCCAGTCTACCCCGGTGATGGGGTACAGTGGATCACTTGGAAAATAATTGTTGACCACCCCCAACCAAAAATGGTTGTAGTTGACAGGATAAAAGGGTCTGTCCCTGTTGGTTGCCTTTGGATATTAAGCATGCTACCATTAACCTGGGAGAAAATCTGGAAAAGAAGATTTGTGGTCCACTGCCCCGGTTCTCCCTACTGACTGCCAGGTTAGGTAGCGACGAGTATAAACTTGTAAGTCGCAGCCCGGGTAGAATCCAATGAGCCACCACGTGGGAAGTGGTCGCTCAACTCATTTGGTCATCCCATCTGGTCAGATTGGATTGGATTTGAACAGGCAAGCAATGGACCCCATTATTCTATTAGCGGAACTAGTGGATGTCTACTTTTTGTGCTGGGGGTCGTTAAACAAACAAACTAATAGCTTATCCAAGAAAGAGGCTCTTTTCCATGTGTAAAAATATATGGTCTTTCGGTCATAATAGCTTGGAATCATATGAATGTCTTGGGCGACGGAGTTGGGGACCATTGTTATGTAATAGTGGTGCAATGTGTGCCCACTGGCTGTGTGACCTATAAATAACTATGTGTAAATGCTATGACGCACGGTGACCGGGATTGCGGTATGATGTCCGGATATTAAGATAGGGTTACTAATTATGACCAGATGGGATGGCCGAATGAGGTAGAGCATCCATATCCCGTGTTGGTAGATCGTGGGGTCATGGGTTCGAACCCGGATCGAGTCAAACCAATGACTTAAAAATTGTTACTTGTCGCTTCATAGCCATGCGCTTGGCATTATTAGGACAGGGAAAGTACTGGTGTGCTCAGTGTCAGGATAATGTGACTTAGTGGGATACCAGGGCATGGTGCCGGCGGCCTGGTTTCCCAGTGGGACATGATAAAGTCGCCATGAGTCGCCATGAGTGCGCACTGTTACAAGTCGGTACCCATCCTGATATGACCTTAGATGTTGCTAGGACATAAAACAACAACAAAAAAACAAACTAATTACAGAAATTCCCCCCATGCACCAGGAAGAGTGTAAATGGAGAGTGCAATAGATTATTGTTTACTGTAACTGTATGACGACTAATTGTTACCACAGGACTGCTGGGTAAGCACACCCAGCCATTTTGCATACATTAGGGACACCGCCTGCCCTGGGGTTGACTCACAGGTGCCGCTCCCACCCCTGCCAGGCTGCAGAGGTGTCTGATTGGTTGGCTGTTTGAGCCCAGTCACCCTTGTACTCCTTGCACTTGCTGGACAAACCACACACTCACTCTAGAGATACCAAAGGAAGCAGTTCACCTCTGAGCTGTGTGTGACACCCATAGGACTTAGGTTCAATGGGCTGTAGGTACTGGTTTTGACTGAACAAGCAGAAGCTATGTGGGTCTGTGTAGCCGGTTGTAAGTGAGTCAGGGTGGCAGGTCACTAGTAGGTGAACAAGAGTTGGAGCAATAAAGCTCAACCTTATCACTGTCAAGCAAGTTTGATAATACTGTAGTAGTCTGAACATGAGCTCTACTATCATGCGGTAGCAGCGGAGACTACGACGCCACCAGCGCAGTACCATTACACTGCGCCAGGTGGCGGCACGGGTAGCCACCGGTCAGACCCCAACTGGGCTGACCTCTACTGCGTGTGGTTGACCCACCCCCCCACACACACCTATAGAGTCGATGTGGGATCTGGCGAGTCAGGGGGCAGGTCAGACAACTACTGACGCCGTGGAGAGCAGAGGGTTCAATAAACCAAGAGTGAAGCGTACACTGAATTGAATCTTGG
>CM059187.1:153706610-154130173 GCA_030323885.1 Branchipolynoe longqiensis | reverse complement strand
GCTTATATAGGTTCTCAAGATTCAAGATGGCCGTTGTCACATGATCCTATTAATCAATCACAGTACAATGCAGTGGTCACATGACTCACTCCTCCAATCAGAGTACAATGTAGTGGTCAATGATTATAACAATACCATGTGGGGGGGGGAGGGGGCATGTGAGGTGACTCTTCCAAAGACTGTTCTTAGTCAAACTCGGAAGTGACACTCCCTCTCAAAGACTATTCAATATACAAGTTCTATACCTAATGAATAATAGTTTACCAAGTTCACACATCCTCTATATGTCTTTGGGTTTTTATAATTTAACATTTATCATTATATAGACAGCTTGTAATTTACTATAGTAACTTCACCTCGGTTCACATGTATTATATCGGACAATTTTACAACGTACTCATGTATGTCAAGTACCCCATGTATACAGCAAGTGTCAACTGTACACATCTGCTCCATGTCTACATTAGACTTCAAGTATTCATGTGTAATGCATATGTGATGCCCCGCCCCGCCCCGCCCCGCCCCGCCCCGCCCCGCCCCGGCTCGCCCTGCCCCGCCTCGCCGCCCCTTCCCCACTCCTCCACCCGCCCCTTCCCCACTCCTCCCTGCCCCTCGCCATCCCTCCCCCTCGCCATCCCTCCCCATCCGTCCCGCCCCCACCCTCCCCACCCGTCCCCACCCGTCCCCACCTCTCCTCACCCCTCCTAGCACTCCCCGCCCCTCCACACCTCTCCCCAACCCTCCCCCCGCTTCCACACCTCTCACTAACCCTCCCCACCCCACCCCACCCCTCCGTTCTCCACCCCACCCCTCCCTGCCCCTTCCCCACCCTCCCCTCCCCACCCCCTTCCCCACCCTCACCATCCGTCCTGACCTGTCCCCATCTCTCCCCACCTCACTTCTACGTTCTCCACCCCACACCACCCATCCCCACCCCTCCACACCTCTCCCCATCCCTGTCTGCCCCTCCCCACCTCTCCCCACCCCTCCCGAACCCATCTCACCCCTCCGTTCTCCACCCCACACCTCCCATCGCCACCCCTCCACACCTCTCCCACCCTATCCCCACCCCAACCCGCCCCCCACCCCTCCACACCCGTTTCCCACCCTCCCCATCTGCCCCACCCTCCCACCTCTCCCCACCCATCCCCACCCCACCTAACCGCTCGGTTCTCCACCCCACCCCTCCCATCCGCACCCCTCCACACCTCTCCCCCACCCCTGCCCACCCCTTCCTCACCCTCCCTAACGCTCCACACCCCGCCCCCACCACTCCCATCCCAATCCCTCCCTACCCCACCCCTCCCCATCCCTGCCCACCCCTCCCCGGCCCGCCGAACCGCTATATCACGCCCGGTGCAATTTCAACTGTCACCGGGGTGTGACCCATCTCCGGCCGCCCACCTCTCCAGGCGTCATCCCGTGGTCCGCCCCTCATCATCCCCCCCCCCCCCCCGCCCGCTCCGCCCCGCTCCGCCCCGCTCCGCCCCGCTCCGCCCCGCTCCGCCCCGCTCCGCCCCGCTCCGCCCCGCTCCGCCCCGCTCCGCCCCGCTCCGCCCCGCTCCGCCCCGCTCCGCCCCGCTCCACCCACACCCCGACAGGCGATAATCACCTTTCTCTATATACCATGTTTGTGTAAATAATCATGAATTGATAAATGGCTGGAAGACCAGACCTTGGGCCCTGACAAAATACTTTTTGAGCCGAATAAACATATTTACCAAAATACACAAAAAGCTCATGCAGCTATCCCGTAGGGATGACGCATGTATTAATGTGAGACAGGGCTGCCTGCCCTCTATTAGATTGCCACAGGATGTGAAACCATGGCAACCCGGACGCGCGAATGGCAGTCCTTCCGGTTTGTTGATGGAGCCTGTGGAAACACAGAGACTTCCCAGTTTGAGTTGCTCTGTTGCAGAACATGTTCCTCTGAGAGATATCACTCTTTTGTTTTACACATTGTCAGTTTGTAGATTGAATAAATGCTTGGTGTGAATAGGGCCTTTGCTACCGATACGGCGCTTGCTTGTTAGGGGTTCACGTCCTAGCAACATCTATCGTTATATCTGGCTGAGTTGGTGATTTTGGCTGTAGATGTGGCTGTGACTGGGGATATGGCTATGGCTGCTGGTGTGACTTTTGTTGCGGTTGTGGCTATGGCTGTGACTCTGGCTATGGCTATGGATGTGACTGTGGATGTGGATGTGACTGTGACTGTAATTCTGGTTCTGGTTATGACTCTGGTTTTGGCTATAGCTGGGTCATGGCTGTGGTTGTGACTATGGCTGTGATTCTGGCCATGGCTATGGTTATGGATGTCACTGTGGATGTGGATCTGGCTGTGACTGTAATTGTGGTTCTGGTTATGACTCTGGTTTTGGCTATAACTGTGAGTGTGGCTATGGCTGTGGTTATGGCTATGGTTGTGACTATAGCTATGGTTATGACTGACTTTGACTGTGAGTGTGACTGTGGATATGGCTGTTACTGTGGATATGGCTGTGGCTGTGGTTGTGACTATGATTATGGATGTGACTGTGGCTGTGACTGTAGCTTTGGCTGTGACTGTGACGATGGGAGTGACTGTGGTTGTGGTTGTGACTGTGACTGTGACTGTGGCTTTGGTTTTAGCTGTGGCTCTGACTCTGCCTATGTCCTGCTGCAGTCATTCTCAAACTCGGCTGCCCCCTGGTGTGCAAATGAACTGTCACTATCCTGCAGCCCAATCAACCCCGGCGCGAAGAGCAGAGCGGCGTGCTGCTGCGACCCGGCGGGTACCAGCGGGTTCCAGCGGGTACCAGCGGGTACAAGCGGGTACCCGCGGGTACCAGCGGGTACCAGCGGGTACTGACGGGCGCCCGGTTACACATACTCCATCAGCACGGGCAAGCGCTAACAGACAGCTGCAATGAATGCAACCACGCTTACAAAGTAACTGAGGCTATCTAAGTAATCGTGTTGAGGTTGAGGGAGGTTGACATTGTTGTGACAATCTTAGACTGAGTGTGAGTAATGTTGGAATTATTGTGACAATCTATCTGGGACAAGTTGTGGTTTGATTGAAGTTGAGGGAGGTTTATATTGGTGTTACAATCTGGGACAAATTGTGGTTTTTACTGTGGATAAAGGAGTTTTAGATTTGTTGTCACAACATGAACAATGTTGGGTTTGACTGATACACCTCCCCACACCTACCTCTGTATGTGGCATTTCACCTCGTGTACTGAGTGCGACGCACTACACTATTGATCCCGTCCTGATATGCCCTTAGATGTTGCCAGGATGTAAGACTCCAACAACCGACTTACGCTATTGATTGCAGGCAGTTTTAGATAGCTGCAATGGTCTGGGTCATAGGTCATTGTAAATGACCAATGAGGCTCGGATAGACGCGGGGATCTAGACGAGTGAGTAGTGTGCAGTGTGCATGATGGCAGAAACAGATAGTGCCAATAATCCTGAAAACCCGCCATCACATCTGGTCAGAATTTGCATATATATTGGCAAGAATACAAATCCTACTTCCCCCCCCCCCGGACTTCGCGTTTGTCAGTATTTAATCGGTTTGGTTCCATTGAAACCACGTGATGTGATTGTTAATCAGAAACGAGGCTCTAATTTGAATACGTATCAAAAGCTGTGAATATCTGTTGAAAGAGTAGTATTTTTCTAAACCCAACATTTTTCGCGGATTTAGTCCTACATCCTCAAATTAGGTACTGGTGAAATCATTGAAGTTGCATAGTCCGATGGTTTTGATTGTCTGTCATTTCTTTCCGGGATAAATATATTAAAATGATTGTTATAATCTACCTTACTTTAGTTTGAAGTAACTTTTATTATAGATTGCTAAGTCTTGAGATATTTGAAGTGCAAACATATCAAATTAGTTTTGTCAATCATGCCCAAACTCTGACACCATTGGCTTCAGCAGCAATAGCTTCTATAAAATTGGCTTAGTATATTCCCTTCTATCTGTCAACAAATTTGTAAAAATGGCGACAGTATCTAAATCAGATGTAGAATCAATGCTAGGTAATTGTTTTGGTTTTGAAAATCTGATGCTTCATCAACTTTAAGCATTTATTGTAATTTTATGACCCGGTGATATTCTTTTCAGTCCACCAGACGCGGTGGTCCAATTGGTAATGCACAGGCGATCCGTGTAGAAGGTTGGGAGTTTGATTCCAGGTTGATTAAAACCAAAGGCTTAAAACATTGATACTGGTTACTAGTCTCGTAGTTGGGATTACTAGGATAGGGCAAGGCCCGGCTCGCTCAGTAGAAGGATAATGTGACTGAGTGGGATATCAGGTCATGGTGCTGGCAACCTGCTTTTCCAGTGGGGCAGCACTATAAAGTTTCATTGAGTGCGCATTTGCACTGGTTGGTACCGGTCGTGCTATTCCCCTAGAAGTTGACAGGATGTAAAACTACAAAAAAACTAACAAACTTCTGTTTCAACTCAACAATGGGTAAGTGAGGCCTGTATCCAGCATTTCTGTGTGCGAACCAACATTTATTTAGCATTTTTTCAGTTCAGATATCACTAAAGTTACCCTTCTAAAATAAAAGTGACTTCAGAGTGAAGTAGAGTACATATCACCTGCATTATATTGCCCCTAGTGACAGAACTGCTCATTAATACTGCAGACAATGCTCCCTACTGACACAACTAGACATTCATTCTGTATATACGAGCCCTAGTAATATAACTGCACGTTACTGCTGCAGAGAAGTCCCTAATGACATAATCACACAGTAACACTGTGCATAGGACCCCTAGTGATCGAACTACATAATTAGTAATGTGTATTTCTGTCACTAGAGGTGACACATGCAGTGTTAATGTATAGTTCCGTCACTAGGGGAGCTATGTACAGTTTTAATGTGACTAGTTGTGTCACATTTAGTGTTAATGTGTAGTTCTGTCACTAGGGGTGCTACATGCAGTGTTAATGTGTAGTTATGTCACTAGGGGTGCTACCCACAGTGTTAATGTGTAGTTATGTCACTAGGGGTGCTACATGCAGTGTTAATGTATAGTTCTGTCACTAGGGGTGCTACCCACATTGTTAATGTGTAGTTATGTCACTAGGCATACTACATGTACTGTTAATGTGTAGTTATGTCACTAGGGGTACTACATGTACTGTTAATGTGTAGTTATGTCACTAGGGGTGCTACATGTAGTGTTAATGTGTAGTTCTGTCACTATGAGTGCTACCCACAGTGTTAATGTGTAGTTATGTCACTAGGCATACTACATGTAGTGTTAATGTGTAGTTCTGTCACTATGAGTGTTACATGAAGTGTTAATGTGTAGTTATGTCACTAGCGGTAATACATACAGTGTTAATTGTAGTTATGTCACTAGCAGTGCTACACACATAGTTGATATGTAGTTTTGTCACTAGGGCTGCTGCCTGCACTCTTACTATGTAGTTCGGTCACTTGGGGTGTTACATGCAGCGTTAATGTTTTAATGTGTAGTTCTGTCAGTATGGGTATTACATGTAGTGTTAATGTGTAGTTATGTCACTAGGGTTATTACATACAGTGTTAATGTGTAGTTATGTCACTAGCAGTGCTACACACATAGTTGATATATAGTGTTGTCACTAGGGGTACTACACACAGGGTTAATGTGCAGTTATGTCATTAGGGCTACTACACAGAGTGTGTAGTTCGGGCACTAGGGGTACTACATGCAGTGTTAATGTCTAGATCTGTCACTAGGGTGACTACATGTAGTGTTAATGTGTAGTTCTGTCACTAGGGGTACTACATGCAGTGTTAATCTGTAGTCATGTCACTAGGGGTACTACATGCAGTGTTAATGTGTAGTTCTGTCACTAGGGGTTCTACTCACAGTGTTAATGTGTAGTTATGTCACTAGGGGTGCTACATACAGTGTTAATGTGTAGTTATGTCATTAGGGGTACTACATACAGTGTTAATGTGTAGTTATGTCACTAGGGGTTCTACACACAGTGTTACTGTGTAGTTATGTCACTAGGGCTGTTACAGAACTACACATTAATACTGTGTGTAGTACCCCTAGTGACAGAACTACACATTAACATTGTGTGTAGCACCCCTAGTGACAGAAGTACACATTACAAAGCTGTATGTAGCTCTCCTAGTGACAGAACTACACATTAAAACTGCCTGTAGCATTCCTAGTGACACTGCCTGAAGCACCCCTAGTGACAGAACTACACATTAACTCTGCACATAACTCACCCACCCACACCCACACCCACACCCACACCCACACCCACACCCACACCCCCACACCCACACCCACACCCACCCCCACCACCCAGCCCCCACCACCCACACCCACACCCCACCACTCACACCCACCAGCCACCACCCACCACCCATCACCCTAGTTACAGTACCACTCACTCATACCACCACACATCCAAATGCCCCCATCCCCCAATCCCCCCATACCCACACCCTCTTCACCCATATGCCTTAAAACACACTTATTATTACTGTCTCATCCATGTAGTACTGTCACCCGCCGTTACACGTCGCCACCGGGCATTGCTGCGGAGGCCGTCCGCGCACATCCTGTTTATTCATTTCCGGTGGCGCTTCTTATATATATGGAAAGCCGACCGGCTTTGGGCTCACAGCTGGCGCCCCCTGCCGGGCCAGTCGAGCGCATCATACTGATCGGAATGTCACCAAAGTGCCATTTATCTCCCACTGTCACATTCTGCTGGTTCTAGTCCCGCTCGAATAAAGAGATGGCCCACTTTCGGGTGCCGCATCTCCAGACCGACCATGTGATGTATGTTTGCATCATCGCCAGAATAAGCAAGCGGTAAATAATATCGATCTATTGGTCGATTGGGGAGTCGCGTATAAATTGACACATGAGGTCATATCACCAGATGGGACGGACTCGGTGGCCGAATCCGTAGAACGTGGGCCTCGTGTAGATCGGGAGTTTGGTTCCCGGTCGAGTCAAAGCAATGACGTATAATAAAATTGATACTTGTTACTTCCTATCCTGGTGCTCGGCATTGTCCATGATGTGCGCAACATGGGTAATTGAATGAACGAGACTGTGAATCTCAGTAGATTAGGGCACCATGGCGCCGACTATATTCTATTCTTAGAACTAATAACTTTGGCCGCTGATCGACGCACCATCTACATGATACTTCTTGAACTACGCAGTTAGATTAAAATCAGACTGGTGGCGACACCTATATTCACTTTTGGAACTAAAATGGCCGCCGATTGACGCGCCACCTATAGTGATTTCCAGTCAAAGCCGATGACGTGGCACTGGAGATATTCACTTCGACCAGACTTTTCAAACCGAGAGGACGTACTTCTGCCGCCCAGATTTGGATTAAAACTGGAGTGGGAATGACGGCTTCAAACCCACGAAGGGATCCAGGGCAGATACTCTGGATCAACAAGCCTGGTCAACGGGAGGAAGAAACCGAAAACTAGGTCGAAGTCAGTGGCTCTATCATATAATATATCTCGATAAGACAGTCTCGTTCAACTCGAACACAGGATCGGGATGAGGCACGGCGAGATGAAACAACAAAAACAACAAAAAATTGACGCGTCAAAGAAGCCTGCGGACGTGGGATTAACCATGGCTCTGGCTACATTACAGAAACCACATCACCAATGTCAAACTTGGTATTAATGTACGTATCACAAACCGCAGGGAAATGCGGAACGACAATAATTTAGGTCCGTTACACCGCAACGGCGGTGTGCTGACGTCACGCCACGAGGAGGCGGCCATGACAGCATGCTCGACGGATCGCTATGGAGGCGACCGTTTGAGCCATCGCTCCTTCTCGCTACAATCGGATGTGATTTCTTTTGATGGTGGCCACCGGAATGAACGACAAACTCATGCAAACAGTGGGTTCGAATCTCTTTCCTTCAATGGCGAGGAGCATCGGACGTGTGCCGGCAGGGGAGGACGCAGTTTCTCCGAGCTGGTGGCATGCTGACATCATGGCACGAGGAGGCGGCCATGACAGTATGCTCGACGGATTGTTATGGAGTGATCGTTTGAACCGACACGCCATCGCTCCTTCTCGGTACAATCGGCTGTGATCTCCTTTGATGGTGGCCCCCCGGCGTGGACGACGAACACGTGGAAACCGTGAGTTTAAATCTTATGTCTTCGATGGTAGGGAGCGTCGGATGTGTGCCAGAGGGGGAGGACATGTTATCTGCAATGCAGTTTGTCCGAGCAATGGGCGCGACGACGAACGGGGGATGCAGTCAACGAACCTTGCGTCGCAACGGATTGATATTAAAAACTATTTAACATGCATAAGCTGGAGACATTTCCTTCCCCCACTAGACTGCAAATCATTCGGACATTACCTAACCACAGAACACGCTAATACTCAAGATGGCGCCATCCAACAACCATAGGTGCACACACATAAAATATCTCCTCAATGACACTGGATATAAACAACCGATCCGACACACAATAAGTCAAGTAACAAAAGCTGACACTCCACATTCTAATTACACTGACCTGTACATAAGCGCCATGAACCAGACGCTGACCCAGATCTCGCACTTGGCCAGACAAAAGTTATCAGTACACAGAGTGCATGCGAACTACACCCAGATCTTGTCTGGCTGCTGTGAGGGCGACCGTCTAGACATTGTCGCAGACGCAAAGTCTCAGGGAGTGCCGACATCACCACGACCTGGAGGTCGGGCAGTGCATAGGATTTGAGTAATACATGAAACCGCAAAGCATTCTTCAATCACATTCTAAGATGTCAATTCACCAAGGGCTCTGCATTCTTTTATCTCATAAGCTTAATAGGGTGCCGAGCCTTATCATCATGGCGCACTTGGGCATTGCTTGATAGACAAAAGCTGACAACCCACATTATAATGACATTGCATTGAAATAACCGGTCCCCGCACGCTGTTGATGCACTCGTAGAACAAGTGACCCAGGCTTAAGTATACATAGCCACACTGAAGTCACGAGTATGGCAACGTCCTACACAAATTTGTTTGCAGACCATGTCAGAAGCTAACAAATCACAATCTGAGACGAAAAGGCCTACAATGCGTGATAGGAATCACATAACAATTTCTAATGATCCTGCATGGAAACGGCTCCCCGTACACTGTTGATGTACTCGCAGAACAAGTGACACAGGCTTAAGTATACATAGCCACTCTAGAGTCACGAGTATAGCGACATCCTACACGAAAGCTGAATTTGTCTGGAGACCATCTCAAAAACCCACAGCTCGAGGCGATAAATCTGGTTGTCGCCCTCAAACATCTCTCTATTTTAAGCGCACAAATACACCATCGCAATAAACACAGACAATGCAACCTCACAGCAAGTGCTCAGTTCCGGGGCAGGTTGCGACCCTGTCATCTGTGCCTGTGCCCGGGAGATCTGGCTGTTTGCCGCACGAAGGAGTACCGACATTCTTGTCCGACACAAACCGGGAAAGGACATCATTCTCCTGATGCTCTAAGTCGTAGGTGTTTTGACTTGCGTGCAAGGAGTCTAGCCAGAGACTTGTTGCTGAGGCCGGCCTGGAATCGGTGATTGTGACACATGACAATGCTTTGAGCCCTAACCTGTAACCTGGGATCGATATTTAAATTTTTTGCCTTCTCTCCCCAGGTTACTCGCAACATCACCATCAGCGGCTTCTTGATGCCATTAAGGCGGGGCTGGCGATTGGGACCTGGAGGAATAAGGCAGCCTAGGCAAGGGAATACTACTGGTGCTAGCTACTATCATCGCACACTTCTCCGACAGACTAACCTTTCCTAAATTTGGCAGCTCTGACCCTGGCCACTATCTTCGGGCCAAGGATTTGAGGCTAACTGCAGTGGGCATCAATGTCCGAGTCCGGTAATCAAAAACAATACAAGTCATCGTCTCCAAGAGACATTTCTCGTTCCGGCGATAACTGGATCGCCCTACTGTCCACATCAAGCGTGGAAGGATTACGTGTCCAGGACACCACTTCACCCCGATGGCCCTGCCTTCCTGACTACCAACGGATCACCTCTACGTGCAACCGCGTTGCCTGACACCATACGACTGGCCCTGTCCATGGCAGGTCATCCGGCCCCAGCGGCAATGACACTGCATAGTCTGAGACGAGGTGGTGCACAAGCCTGTGCTCTGCAATGATCGTCAATCAGCAACATCAAACACTTGGGTCATTGGACCACTGACGCAGTGCATGATTATGTACCAAGGCAGTCGGTTTCATCGGCTCCCAGGACACTTGCTCTATTTTTTGGTTAAGTGCCTGTAATCCTTGAAATATCTAAGGTAATCTCATCATGAAAGAGTAATGTAACAAGCTAAGATAGAAAGAATTATAATTGCCACTTTATGCTACTGTCTCGTTCTGTTTTCAATTGTCCATGATGTGCGCAACATGGGTAATTGAATGAACGAGACTGTGAATCTCAATAGATTAGGGCACCATGGCGCCGACTATATTCTATTCTTAGAACTAATAACTTTGGCCGCTGATCGACGCACCATCTACATGATACTTCTTGAACTACGCAGTTAGATTAAAATCAGACTGGTGGCGACATCTATATTCACTTTTGGAACTAAAATGGCCGCCGATTGACGCGCCACCTATAGTGATTTCCAGTCAAAGCCGATGACGTGGCACTGGAGATATTCACTTCGACCAGACTTTTCAAACCGAGAGGACGTACTTCTGCCACCCAGATTTGCCGTCCCACCCACCCAACTAATATGATGTATCGATAGGGTTAAGTGCCTGTAATCCTTGAAATATCTAAGGTAATCTCATCATGAAAGAGTAATGTAACAAGCTAAGATAGAAAGAATTAAAATTGCCACTTTATGCTACTGTCTCGTTCTGTTTTCAATTATACCCCTGTCACACTACGACGTAATGTGCCAGCATAGGGGTAACGTGAAAATAAATTTTACACATAGAAATTCTCGGCGTAATATGTAAATACGGGGCTAAGTTGGACGTCAGTGCCACGTAGATAACATGAGCGTAATATCGGTATAGCGTAGTTATAACATGGTTCAACCAGTGAGGACAAAGGAATAATTAATACTGTCAACACAAGGCTAGCAAAACTCCAGCGCGCAAAGTGAGCCTAGCATGACATTAGCGGTAGCTTAGCATCGGACTGGCATCATCACATCCGCTCTAACGTTGCTACGTCCGACTCAACCATTTTTCCTGACGTGAGTCAACTTCAACCTGCCGAGTGACTAGCATCAGGCTGACCTGAGTCCAGCATGGCCAGCATGATGGCAGCGCATGCTTAAAGTGCTCTGCGTGAGTTAAACATGGGCCGATGTGCGAAAAGCACCCGACCCACCGGCGCCTTGGATATAAATTAGGGTGCTGTGTTGCTCTCTCCTCACAACTTCTCCACCTCCACCTCCACTTCCACTTGTGCTTCAAACCCCCACTATGGGAGGGGAAGATGGAAGGGGAGGAAGAGGATGACTGGTACACCACCAACATCAGCAACAACATCTCCAAAATCTTCAATGGTCTCGTCTCCTGCCCGCCCGACCGAGGACACAGAGGAGACTCTGGAGAGGCAGTCCTTGTCTCCATCTTCTCCGCATTCGCGTGCATCGTCTGCAGCCTCCACCTCCTCCGGCTCACACTGTCTGCAAGGAACAGGCAAGAGGAAGGTGTGCAAGTTTGACTAGGCTCTGCCTGCAGACGAGGAGGAGCCAGTGCTGGATTTTCTGCATGACACCCCGGTCCTCCGGAACGTCAAGTTGACCAACTACCGGAGGACCAAGAAAAAGAGCAAGCTGTGGGAGGATCAGGCCCAGAAGATGGAGAGAACCGCTGCACATCTCCAGGGTTGGTTCAAATCCATGCGGGACCACAACACCAGGCTGAATAGAAATAAAAGTGGTGACAGGGTGCCCGAGCAGA
This sequence comes from Branchipolynoe longqiensis, assembly GCA_030323885.1. Classification (NCBI taxonomy): domain Eukaryota; kingdom Metazoa; phylum Annelida; class Polychaeta; order Phyllodocida; family Polynoidae; genus Branchipolynoe; species Branchipolynoe longqiensis. The sequence goes on along the minus strand of CM059187.1, from coordinate 154,118,204 downwards.
CTGAGAGGGAGCAGTGGATCATGGACAAGTTTGGCTTCCTCAGCTCAATTGTACGCCACTGGCCGGAGCCCTACAGAAGTGGAAGTACCATGTTTTTTTCATTTCCATTCATGTGGATATTAATTTTTAATATTTTTATTTCATTATTTCTTTTAGACCTCATTGTGGACAAATCGGAGGTGGCGGACGACAGGACCGTAGTCTCGGGGCCAGCACTGTCCCGGGTCTGTCCCCCTCCCCCCCATGACTCAGATTGTGTGGCCCCTGCTCTGTGACATCATGCTACTCCTCTTCGTCGAATGCATCCTCTTGCCCATCGCCGAATGATAGTCTCTGAGTCTATTTCTTAGTAAACATTATGATATCATTATTATAATAAGTAATAGACAAGCGCCCCACAAATAAAATTGAAATAAATAAGGCCTTTGCCCAAATGGCATTATATGACATGTAACTTTGTCCCTAGAAAACACTTTCCTCTCCTCCCCCTCCACCCACCCCACTTAAAATAACTGACATGTAAATTTTGTCAGTGTTAATTACAGTAATCTTCCCTGTAAAGTTATCTTCCCCCACCCAAATATATAACTGCATGTAAATTTGTCAGCGTTAAATGCCCCCCTTAAAAATAAAGTAATAATATCCCCCCAACAAAATTTATAACTCACATGTAAAAATGTCAGTGTCAAATTCCCCCCCTTAAAGACAGTTATTTTCTTCCTTTTTCCCCCCACCCACAATTATAACTGACACATACATTAAGGTTCAATATCAATAACAGTTTGATATCTTTTATTTGACCAAGCTATAATATGTGAACATCTCACATGTTTGCATATCACACAGTACATTTCAGAAATGACATTTGTACATATCACATTTATTACATATCACACAGTACATTTGTACATATCACATTTTTGCATATCACACTGTACACTTCAGAAATGATGACACCACAGTACAGAAATATCCCAGTGCACACACTTCATATATTCATATCATATTCTACTGCCATTCCACTGATCCCACTGGTGAATTGACCCATTCTTTGAGGACATTCCGCTGTTCCTTACCTGCCCTGGACCCTGTGTTTGGGCCAGGTAATTGTGTTGCTATGTCCGGCAGGTTTCTGCCCTCTCTCAATGCTCCGGGGATGAAATTGTGGTTGACATTCTCTGGATGGTCTAGCTGTTGATTCTGGAGCGTGGGATATCAGATCCTCATCATGTTGTGTATGACCATGCATGCTGTGACGATGAGTTTCACGGTGGAGGGGTGATGCTGCATCATGCTGAGCAGAACCTGAAATCGGTTTGCCAGGATGCCAAATGCATTCTTCACGACTCTCCAAGCTCGGGAAATCCTTTAGTTGAAGATGCCTTCCTCATGCGCCATACCCCTCCTGCTGTATCGCTTCATCATCGTCGGGCTTAGGCCGAAGGCATCATCACTGATAAGGAAATATGGAACCATCCTCTGGCCAGCCACATTAGCCTCGGGTTCCGGGAAACCTATGATACCATCTTCAGCGCTGGTCTTCAGCTCAGAATCATTGAACACCTGTGCATCTGATGAGGAGCCTTTACCACCAACATCGGCTCAGATGAACTTGTAGTCTGCATCAACGAGTGCCATGAGAACTACGGAGTAGAATCCCTTATAGGTGTAGTACAAGAATCCACTCTTTGGGGGACACAGGCAGGCAACATGCTTCCAATCAAGTGTCCCGCAGGTATGGGGGAAGTTCCACCTCTCCAAGAAGTTGTTGAAGATGGCATGCCATCCCTCCGGAGTGGTGGGGCAGGTCATCACCTCATTGGTGTACTCTGCAATGATGGCCTTGCACACCTGTCTCATGATGAGAGATTGGGTGTTATGTGGCACCCTCCACCCAAACTTCATGGAAGCATACTCGTTGCCCGATGCTAGGTGATGCAGAGTGAAGGTAAGCTTCAAGCCAGGTTTGAGCGGCTTCCTGTAAGTAGTCTAATTTTTGGTGATCTGCGGACCCAGTCTGGCTAGCATCTCATTGAACATATGGAGAGGCATCCCCATGAAGTTGACAAAGGAAGCCATGTCCTCATTATGGAGTTCCACCAGAAGCTGGTCATACAAGCCAAACTCATGCCGCCTCCTGATCCAATGCCACACCCACAATCGCTTCAGGCTAGATTTGTTCCTTCTTCTTCTAGCCTCAATATAGTGCAGTAACAACACATTTGTCTCATGGTGAACTTTGAGAATGGCCAGTTGGCAGTCATGCATGACCCACTCAGGCACATGTTTTCGCTGTGAAGAGTTGAGCTGTTCTGCTGACAAGAGGACATTGGAGGTCTTTATACACTCGAAGGCAACACATTCACACCACATTCACAACACATTCGACAATGCTCGAAGGACTTGACAGATATTACTCGCAGGCTAGATGTTCGTCACCTATGTTAACTACGTCAGGACACATTTGCGATACGTTTAATCAATGTTAGGCATGCATCCCAGACATGTTTGACCTATGTTGAGATGCGTTAACCCCATGTTGTCTTAGCACGGGCTGCACATTCCTCCCGCCTGTCAGTCACTCTCACGTAAGAGAACGTTGATCTAACATAGCCGACACAGCTCTATTGCACACCTAACATTGACCTAACGTGAGTGTAACGTCATCCAACCTAACTGCTTTACTTTGTGATGCGTCAAAGGTTTTGGGTATGCCCAAAACCTTGACACATGCTTCCTTAACTCAACCGAACCTGAGGTATCTCGACATAACTCAACGTATGCCTAATGTACGCGTGATGTAGCCCACTGCACATCAACGTGATGACCAAAATTCACCTACGTCAGCTCACATTAGCTAGTTACATCGCAGTCTGACAGGGCCATTAATAGGAAAGGGCAAGGACTTGTTAGCTCAGTGTCAGGATAATGTGACTGAGTGGGGCATCGGGCCATTGCACCGGCAACCTGATTTGCTAGTGGGGCAGTACTATTAAGTTGCCATGAGTGTGCACTGTCAAAAGTCGGTACCCGTCATGAGATGTTGCCAGGATGTTAAACTCTGACATCCAACCAACCAACCTGCCCTCTGATGGCAACGCCGAAAATGAATATTGTGCATAGGAGTGTACTAACCATTACACCATCTAAGCTCCCTGATGTCACCACCCCATCACGCGGCATCACATGACCTTATCACCATGTAACCTTGTCAGGCAGATCACCCTCCCAAATATGGAGTTGGGGTCGGCCTTGCCACTCACTAATTGGCAAGCGCCAGGTTGGGATGCTACTTACCGCTAGTCCATCCATTAAAGTCCCAGTCACGTGACGTTAAAGGTGCTCGTTATAGCTCGCTTAGACTGGAACCCTACTCTGACAAATGCTCTCCAAGCACAACTTGGCAAATATATTTCCTGTATGTACTACTCTAACACATTGAAATACTGAAGTTTTACTCTGCTTTCTCTCCACTCTCACCCAGCCATTTTCAATTGTCAAAACAGCAGCTGGAGGAATAGTCTCAACACTCTCCCCCGTCTATCTTGTTATGGAAACAGTTGGGGACCATTGTTATGTAATAGCGACGCAATGTGTGCCCACTAGCTGTGTAACATATAAATAACTATGTGGAAATGCATGATGCACAGTGACCAGGATTGCAGTATTATCTCCAGGTATTAAGATACGGTTATTAATTACAGAAATAATCCCTCCATGCACCAGGAAGAGTGCAAATGGAGTGGGAGCATATATTAATATTTACTGTAACTGTATGATGACTACTTCTTACCAAAGGACCGCTGAAGCACACCCTGCCATTCTGCATATATTAGGGACACCACCTGCACTGCGGTTGAGTGACAGGTGCCCCTCTTGGTTGCCACCCCTACCAGTCTGCAGAGGTGTCTGATTGGCTGGCTGTGTGAGCCCAGCCACCCTTGTAATCCTTGCACTTGCTATGCAGACACACTCACTCTAGAGCTACAAAAAAGACGCAGTTCACCACTGAGCTGTGTGTAACACCCATGGGACTTAGGTTCAATGGGATTTAGGCACTGATTAGACTGAACAAGCTGAAACTATGTGGGCCTGCGTGGCAGATTGTAAGTGAGTCAGTGTAGCAGGTCACTAGTAGGTGAACAAGAGTTGATAAAGATCAAACTTATTACTGTCAATCCTTGTGTGACTTGTCTTCCCTTTCTTACTTATGAGTTGTTACTGGCAGACAGTTGCCAGGATCTTCCTGATAGTAGTGAGGATAACATGAGGCGGCCAAACCAGTTATTCTTCAACATGACCAATCTAGGCACTCTGCACCACCAAGTGGGAAGGTTAAGTACGAATCATGCACCACCTGTGGCACAAATTAGAACTCTACTGGGTTCGTTTGTTTTCTCAATGAGCTATAATAGGTCGCCTTAAAGACCCAGTCACGTTATATGTGCATGCAGATAAGGGCAGTCTCAATCCAGTTTGAATCCATGGTTGTTTGGTCTTTTATTATCACAGCCGCGACGCCAGTTAGATTGCATAGTTTGACACTGTTCTTATGCTAGCAGTGAAGCCAATTTTATCGTGTGGGATTGCCTTTATAGTAGCATCAAAGATAATTGTGTAGTGTAAGACTGCCTTACTGTTAGTATCAAAACAATTTTGTTGTGTGAGACTCTCTTTATGGTACCATCAAATACAATTTTGTAGTGTGAGACTGTCTTTATGCTAGCATTGAAGACACTTTTGTGGTGTGGGACTGCCTTTAAGCTAATTTAAAGACAACATTGTAGTGTGGGATTTCCTTTCTAGTAGTATTAAAGACAGTTTTGTGGCGTAATAGTGCCTTAATGGTTGTATCAAAGACTATTTTGTACCGTGAGACTGTCTTTATACTAAAATTAACGACAATTGTAGGGTGTGGGACTGTCTTAATGCTAGCGTTAAAGACAATTGTGTAGTGTGCGTCTGCATTTATGTTAGCGCTAAGGACAATCATGTAGTGTGAGCCTCCCTTTATGGTATTATTCAAGACCATTTTGTTGCATAAGACTGCCATTACACTAGCATTAAGGACAATTGTGTAGTGTAAGACTGCCTTGATTGTAGCATCAAAGACGATTTTGTAGAGTGGGACTGCTTTTAAACTAGTCTTAAAGACAATTCAGTAGTCTGCCTTTATGCAAACAGTCATCTGCGTAGTATGTCATCTGCGTAGATGTACATAGTAGGCTAAGTTATCATATACAGGTTAGGAAAAAACTTGAAAATTAAAAAAAAAACTAATATAGAAACTACTAACACCCAAAACCGCAAAGCTTGGCCCGAGAAAAATCAGGTAAAGACTCCTGAGTGCGGGACCAGACCAATCCAGTACCACAGCTGTCCAGTGTTGAAAACAAGCACCCTCACGAGAGCTTATACGTTATGGGCAGAATAAAAAACTTGTCACAAAAAAAAAAGAAAAAAAAAAAGTCAACAGAACTTCATAGCATGGGAATGTCTTTATTCTAGCATTAAAGGCAGTGTCATATGACATAAACTATTACTTCACGTCATGATATGTAAATTCATTTACACAAATAAAAGACCTTTTCCACAGATCATGCTGAAAAATGAGTTGGTGCCCACAACATTAGGTCTTCCAAATGCCCTGAGAGGGTGGCTTGGTGGTGGAAATCGTCTAAGAGACCTTTTCAACAGAGCATGCTACACAGTCAGCTGCTGCACACAATACTAGTTCTTACCACGGCCGTCAGAGGGCAGGATGGTGGTGGAAATCCTCTATCATACCTCTTCCACAGAGAATGCTGGACACTGAGCTGGTACCCTCAACATTAGGTCTTCCAACTTCCATCAGAGGACGGGTTCGTGCTGGAAATCCTCTATTGCGTACTATTAGTAAGACATATCCAGGGCGGAAATATTAGTAAAACGGCAAAGAGCAGCAGCTAGCAGATACCACCGGGGACATTCTCCACAATTACCTCCCAAAAAAGAATAAAAGCACTAAAATTATCAGATATTGTCCACATGTGAATAATAAGAAATAAACCCAAACACACAACATGCATAATAAAGAATCTCCCAAGCATGCGCTGAGAATATTCAGCCCCCCTCCCCTTCCCCCTCCCCCACTCCCACCCACTTCTGTTGCTACGCTCTATAAATAGTAAACAGCGCAGAAAATACAATAAAGCACAAACGGGGAGTGGCAGCGCGACTTCCCAGCCGGGCCCGGGCGTCCGGGCTCATGAATCAGCCGTTCTCTATTTAGCCGTCGCGCGCGCCCCTTGGTGGTGGGACATACAAATCTGGGAGGGCACATCCACTTTATCCGACTTAATTGGTAGTTTGGGCGACAGACTGTTAACTACATGGGCAGATACAATCGTTCGTCCCGCCACCCGCCTGCCTGACAGAGCTCCGCAGCGCAAGAAGCGGTGAGATTCCATTCCGAATGTCGTTTAGTGGTGAGATTCCATTCAGAATGTCGTCGCTGGTTAGATTCCATTCAGAATGTCGTCTTCTATGATATTTCATTCAGAATGTCGTCTGCTGTGATATTCCATTCAGAATGTTGTCGGCGGTGACATTCCATATGGAATGCCGTTTGTGGTGAGATTCCATTCTGAATGTTGTCTGCGGTGGTATTTCATTCGGAATATTGTCTGCAGTGAGGGTCCATTCAGAATGTCATCTGTGTTGAGATTTCATTCAGAATATCGTCTGTGGTGAGATTCTGTCAGAATGTCGTCTGCGGGGAGATTCCATTCAGAATGTTGTGTATGGTTAGATTGCATTCGGAATGTTATCTGCAGTCAGATTCCATTCCGAATGTCCTCTATGGTGAGATTCCATTCCAAATGTCTTCTGCGGTGAGATTCCATTCCGAATGTCGCTTGTGGTTAGATTCCATTCCATGTGTTTGTTTGTTGTTGTTTTACGTCCTAGCAACATCTCAGATCATATCAGGACGGGTACCGACTTGTGACAGTGCGCACTCATGGCGACGTTATAGTGCTGTCCAACTTGGAAACCAGGCCGCCGGCACCATGACCTGGTATCCCACTCAGTCACATTATCCTGACACTCAGCACACCAGTTCTTGCCCTGTCCTAATAATGCCGACCGCCTGGCTAGGAAGAGACAAGTATAAATTGTTAAGTCATTGGTTTGACTTGACCAGGGTTAGAACCCACGACCCCATGATCTACCACCACGGGAGCCGGACGCACTAACTCATTCAGCCATTCCGAATGTTGTTTGCAGTAAGATTCCATTCAGAATGTCGTCTGTGGTGAGATTTCATTCAGAATGTCGTCTGTGGTGAGATCCCATTCAGAATGTTGTCTGGGGTGAGATTCCATATGGAACGTCGTCTGCTGTAATATTCCATTTGGAATGTCGTCTGCAGTGAGATTCCATTCAGAATGTCATTTGCAGTGAGATTCCATTCAGAATGTTGTCTGCGGTGACATTCCATTCAGAAGTTTGTCTGCAGTGAGATTCAATTCAGTGCAGTGAGATTCTATTGTGAGGTTCCATTCAGAATGTCGTCTATGACAAATTCCATTCAGAATGTCATGTGCAGTGATATTCCATTCAGAATGTCATCTGAGGTGAGATTCCATTAAGAATTGTGTGTGTGGTGAGATTCCATTCAGAATGTCGCCTGCAGTGAGATTCCATTCAGAATGTCGTCTGCTCGCCGGAACTGCCATTCATTCATCCGGGAGGGCGCCGTCCTGATATGACCGTAGGTGTTGTTAGGAAGTAAAACCCAACAAAGAAATAAACAAACCAACCAAAAAACAAGCATCCGGAACGTGTGGTTAAGTACATCTGCACCGTAAGTGATTGTGACGTCATATGCAGTTGCTATGCCGTCTGCTGATGACTGTCGTCTGCTGAAGACTGTCATCTACTGATGACTGTCATCTGATGATGACTATCGTCTACTTATGATACTGTCATCTGCTGATGACTGTCATCTGATGATGAATGTCATCTGTTGGTGACTGTGGTCTGATGATGACAATCGTCTGATGATGTATGTCATCTGCTGCTGACTGTCATCTGCTGCTGACTGTCATCGGATGCTGATTGTTTTCTCCTTATTACTTTTGTCTGCTGATGACTGTCATATGTTGAATGGATCGGTGCTTTAGGAGCAGACGATGATTTCACGAAGCAGACGACATTGGAGTGGAAAGCGCGCGCTTTCTCAGAGCAAGGCTCTACAGGACCTGCTGGACGCGTCGGCTGCCATTGATCATTCTGCTAGTAATAACACTGGGATCGATGTGGATAAACCACTGGCCTGCCGCACACCGCTCTCACCGCCTGCCCTCACCCCGTGCCCTCATCAGCTATGAGCCCTCACCTCTAACCTGCCATCACTTGCCTGCCCTCATCGCCTATCTGCCGTAACCTCTAGCCTGCCCTCACTTGTCTGCCCTCACCTCATGTCTGCATTCAGCTACTCTCGATTCCCCTCACCCCCACCTGCCCTCACCTTCCCCCTACTCTCACATCCGGCCTACCCTCAACTTCCACCTACCCTCCTATTCCACCTACCCTCCCCTCCCGCCTACACTCACCTTCTAACATTCGCTCACCTTTAACTTACCCTCACCCCCACTTACCCTCACCTTCCCCTACTCTCACCTCCGGCCTACCCTCAATTTCCATCTTCCAGCTACTCCAGTCTACCCTCACCGTCCACATACCCTCACCTTCTAACCTACCCTCACCTCCCGCCTGCCATCACCCCCATCTACCCTCAGCTCCAACCTACCCTCCTCCACTCCCCCCGCCCCCAACCTCCCGCCTAACCTAACACCTCTGCCCTCACTTGTCCACGCCGACCTTGCGTGACCTCTGTTGGTACCCATACTGCCCCGCGCGGCTTCTAGCACCTCCATATCACCTGTTGAGCTAACAGCCTGCCCGTAGCCTGCCTGCAGATTCCACCGGCAGCCTGCCAACAATCTGGCCACAACCTGCCCCCAGCTTGTACACAGGTGGCCCCAGTGTGCCCACAACCTTCCCCTAGCCTGCTCACAGACTGTCAACGACTTGTCCACAACCTGTACACAACTTGCCCACAACCTACCCGTATCCTGCACACAGCCTACCCACAGCCTTCCCACAACCTTCCCACAGCCTGCCCGCCGCCTGCCCCCTCCCCTCCCCGCCCACCTACCTGACCTATCCAGCACACCCACCCACACCTTTCTCCAACCTGCATAACACACTCACACACACACTTACCCAACCTGCCTACAACCATTACACACAACCTGCGAACCCACCCAACCTCCACAGATGGCCACTCAATCATGTCGACCCAGCCTGCCGAGAACAACCTGCTTATACAACCTACAGAAAGCAGCTAGCAAGCAGCCATCAAGTCAGAACCCACACAGGCTGTACCAAACTACAACGTGTGCAGCGGCCGGATTGACTCAGCCCTGTCTACAGCGTCAGCCACTAAGCAGCAGCGTCAGCACCCACCCCCGCCTACCCTCCCACCCACACACACGTACCCAAACACACGCGCCCCATGCAGCCTTGCATAACATGTACACACTTCCTGTTAACCTCTGCCTGGTGCCTCATCTCATGCTACTCACCCTCTTGATAAACAGACACGACCCTCCCTCCCTCCCAGCCTACCCCACTCCCATACTCCCACACTCCCGCACTCCCACGCTCTCACACTCTCACACTCCCGCACTCCCACACTCTCACACTCTCACACTCCCATACTCCCATACTCCCACACTCCCACACTCTCACAGTCTCACACTCTCACACTCTCACACTCCCACACTTCCACACTCTCACACTCCCCCACTTCCACACTCTCACAGTCTCACACTCTCACACTCTCATACTCCCACACTTTCACACTCTCACACTCTCACACTCTCACACTCTCACACTCCCAAACTCTCACACTCCCACACTCTCACACTCTCACACTCTCCCACTCCCACACTCTCCCACTCCCAGACTCCCACACTCCCACACTCCCACACTCCCACACTCCCACACTCTCACACTACCACACTCCCACACTCCCAAACTCCCACACTCTCATACTCTCACACTCTCACACTCACACTCTCACACTCTCACACTCTCACACTCTCACACTCTCAAACTCCCACACTCTCACACTCACACACTCACACACTCCCACACCCTCACACTCTCACACTCTCACACTCTCACACTCCCACACTTCCGCACTCTCACACTCTCACACTCCCCCACTTCCACACTCTCACACTCTCACACTCTCACACTCCCACACGCTCACACTCCCACCCTCTCACACTCCCACACTCCCACCCTCTCACACTCTCACACTCTCACACTCCCACACTCTCACACTCTCGCACTCCCACACTCTCACACTCCCACACTCCCACACTCTCACACTCCCACACTCCCACACTCTCACACTCTCACACTCCCACATTCCCACACTCTCACACTCTCACACTATCACACTCTCACACTCTCACACTCTCACACTCTCACACTCTCACACTCCCATACTCCCATTCTCCCACACTCTCACACTACCACACTCTCACACTCTCACACTCCCGCACTCCCACACTCTCACACTCCCATACTCCCACACTCTCACCCTCCCACCCTCCCACACTCTCACACTCTCACACTCTCACACTCTCACACTCCCACACTCTCACACTCCCACACTCCCGCACTCTCACACGCTCACACTCTCACACTCTCACACGCTCACCCGCCCAATACCAGATAACCTTCATCCACACATACCCTACGTATCCATCCCCACCCTCCTACATCTTCCCTCCCTCACACCCTCACACCCTACCCTGTCCAACCCTCCCACCCCCCAACCTCCCCTCTCCCATCCACCCACCCTTCCACACTCCCAGTGCCAAACCTTTACGCCCTACCCATCCAACGAAAATTCCCCCAAAATGGGGGGAGGGAAAGTTAAAACGAGGGAGGGAACTTGAAATCGTTTTCATATTCCCCTGGGATGAATTTGAAAAGTTTTTCAAGTTCCCGGGGGGGGGGGGGAACTTGAATCAGGGGGGAATTTGAAATCTTTACACCGGTCTCCCAATGGGTCGACCGAACTGATAGTGATATTACCGTATATGTTTCCAGTATGTAAAACCCCAACAAACAACCACACAACCAAACCCAGTAAGGCAGCAGTACAAAGTCGCCATGAGGGTGCACTGTCACAAATAAGTTGCAGTCCTGATAGTGAATGGACCTTATATGTTGCTAGGACGTAAAACCCCATGCAAACACTGAGAAACAGCCATCCGATGCTTCCTGTTCATCAATCCACGGTGTACAGCTTCCAGCCCGCGACCCCCAGCGCCATCTATCGGTGTTCTCTTTGGCGGAGTGGTTAGAGTGTCTGACATTTTTCAAGGTCGGACTGCTAATCTGAAGGTCGGTGGTTCTATTCCCCATTTCATCACCTGTGTCAATTTTGATTTCCACTGCTGCATACAACTAACTGACTGTGATATTCAAAGGCCAGGTGCTCTCAACTGTGTCAATGTGGTGTGGGAGGTTAAACATCCCTTGGGTTGCTTAAAGTGTAGGCTCAGGCTTTCAATCAGCGATTGTCTAATGGTGAAAACAAGACTATTCAGACTTCTCTATGATAGGCAGTATACATCTTCAAGTAAAATCTATTCAATTGTGTTTGAATGACCGCTCGGCTCTCACTCCCTGTCAATGCAGGGGACAGCGGAAACAAGGACTACAGCTCTCCCTGTACCTTCCCAATGAGCCCTCACTCCCATGAAACTCTGACTCTTGCTGGCCAATCACATCTCATACCCACACCCACACCCACACCCACACCCACACCCACACCCACATACACACCCACACCCACACCCACACCCATACCGACACCCACACCCACATCCACACCCACACCCACACCCACACCCACACCCACACTCACACCCACACCCACACCCCCACCCACACCCACACCCACACCCACACCCATACCCACACCCATACCCACACCCATACCCACACCCACACCCACACCCCCATACACCGACACCCACACCCATGCCCACACCCACACCCACATCCACACCCACACTCACACTCACACACATACCCACACCCCCACCACATCACACCCACACCACACCCATACTCACACCACACCACATCCACACTCACACCCACACCCACACCCACACCCACACCCACACCCACATACACACCCACACCCACACCCACCCACACCCACATCCACACCCACACTCACACCCACACCCACACCCACATCCACACCCACATACACAGTCCCACACTCCCACACCCTGTCTACAGCGTCAGCCCTGTCTACAGCGTCAGCCACTAAGCACCCACACACACGCACCCCAACACACGCGCCCCATGCAGCCTTGCATAACATGTACACACTTCCTGTCAACCTCTGCCTGGTGCCTCATCTCATGCTACTCACCTCCCTCCCTTCCACACTCTCCCACACTCATCTCCTGCCCGCCACCCACATATACACCCACACCCACACCCATACCCACCCCCACCCCCACATCCACACCCACACTCACACCCACACCCACCCCCACCCCCACACTCACACCCACACCCACACCTACACCCACACCCACCCCCACCCCCACACCCACCCCCATACCCACACCCACACCCACACTCACACTGACACCCACACTCACACTGACACCCATCATCATCATGCTGTCAGTGATGCAACAAAGACTGCTTTCATTACTTGACTGCCGCTCTCCATTTAGCTCTCTGCTGTGAGAGTTGAGTCCATGAGTCAGTCTTAATGTCTCTCAGCTTCAGGTTTCTCTTGATGGTATCCTTGAACCGGAGACGAGGGCGCCATCTCTTTATGTAACCAGAAGACAGTTAACAATAGAGGATCTGCTTTGGTTGTGAAGTGGGCGAGACTACTCGACCGATTATTTGCGGGCTCACATTTCGTGTGGGCACGCATTTTGCTCCTATTTGCGTGGGCTTGCAACTGCCACTGTTGCGAGGCAGGGTTCCCTGCTGTAAAGCGTTACGTCCATGCGAGACCTCTACGAGGCCTCGTGTTTTCGCATTTCCTAAAGTCTGTATTGCTAACAACTTAACTGTGCTGAAGTATTTGTATATTTAAATATCTACTCCCACGGCCGGAACGTTCACGGCTCGTGATTGACCCCCACATTGGGTCAGATTAGTGTTACAATCGTATATTCGCTATCAGTTTACAACCGAGTGAGTGGGCGGGTGTCCCCTCAGAGTGTGTGCCCGGTACCCCTGGCCACACTAGGACCCAATTTTGGATACCCGCATTAGCTATTTCAATTTTGTTCTGGTAGTGTGGTGTGTCGGCGATAGCCATTGCCACTACTAGGGGTGTGCCCCTCATTATTATCGGCCATCCTGAGAAATCATCGCGTTTTGGATTGTTATTCTTGTCACTAGGACAAACTATTTACTTAAAGGACATCAGTCCTATTACTAGTTAGCACACGTTAAATTATTATACAGACCGTCAGTAAGGTTGCACGAAGCATACATGGGGGGAGCTTAGAAAATGATATTTTGACTACCTCGGGAATACCCTTCTTACTCTGTGCCATGCAGACCCCATGGTACTTGTATGAAGAGTGCACCTTGGAGAGTTGCTGGCTAAATTGGGATAGGGATATTACTAAAACTGACTTTCATGGTTAACACTGCTATTTCATAGCTAGGCCTGTAAACTGTTGCATAACCTATTAGAAATTGTTTTTGTGTAAACCAAAAGCGGACTTCCTTTGGGAATTTCCGGCTTTGGTTACAATGTAGTCATTGTATAGTAGTCATTGTCTGGTAGTCAAGGTGTGAATTTTTGGAGAAAAAGGGGACCCTGTCATTGGAGCTGTATACATTTAGGGTAACGTCATCTGTAGCAAATTCCAAATACCCTTCACTTTTAGCGTACGGTGTGATACAGACTTGAGATAGGGATATTACTATGGTAACGCCGGCCAGAGTACTTTTGAGGCTGTAATGAGTTTATGGTATAGGCTACTGGTAGAGGAGAAATATTGAGCTAGCTTTCATCGCGGGAACTGGGCTATGGAATTTTTTTCCAGGGGTTAGTAGTACATGTGTGGTCACAAGTGTCAAAATGGTGGAGTGTGTTATAAAGGGTTGTGATATTGGATGGTGTGCAATGGTACAGATGACGAGTGACTAGTGGAGTTTCTTTCATTGCCAGACTGACTGGCAGGGTATTCAGCTACGACATGGTCAGTATTTTTAATTGGGCCGGTACCAGAATTGAAGATCGATTCTGGTAGTTTCAATTTTATCAAGTAATGATTCAAAACTGTTTTTGAAGGAATTTAAGTACAAACGTATTTCTTGCCAAATACTGAAATTGTTGACCAGAGAGCTGGCTTGTCTCAAATCGAAAAAATTACACAACGAGAAGGAAGTATGTGGTGCCTCGCATTCCACGCCATATAGTCGTGGATCAAGCGGGGTCGCGATTACGCTTATTATTTGTTGCTACAGCCGCGAACCCTGGTAGTCTCTCCCACTTTTCCATTCCTAGATGAACATCAGTTCCTGTTGTTCGTCTGGGGAGGCTGTGAAGTGGGCGAGACTACTCGACCGATTATTTGCGGGCTCACATTTCGTGTGGGCACGCATTTTGCTCCTATTTGCGTGGGCTTGCAACTGCCACTTTTGCGTTGCTTGGATACGTCAATAGTGACTATCCTAGCAACGATAGGTCATCGGGCGTTCGGACCCAGACCCATCGGACATGTTTTTGCATGCTCCAATGTTTTAGCCGATATTTAGGATTTTATTGTCGAAATTCCAAACTTATTTAACTTAATTATATGGGAGGGGATTTGACTTATAACATACATTCCACTGTTGAACTATATTTAAATCATAACATAGGTTTTATTGATCAATTCATTCTGTTAGTAAGAGGTAAGAATAAAATGGTGAGCTCCTAAGAAGTGACATGAACGTTCCTTGCATTCTTTACTGTCCTCCAGACTTATATTATTAACCGCTATGGTCAACTTCAGATTGCTATTTGGATTGCTCTATAATCTTATTTAATTAAGGGCCTTCTGCCCATGGTCTGTCAGGAGTCAAACTCTCCACCTCGGGCAATGCTAGTCAAGCATCAGGCTGGCAGGATGACAGACAACCGGCGGCAGGAGGCCCAAGTCATTCACATGGAAACAATTATTTATATTAACACGTAGGGTCGTGCCTCATCTCATGCTACTTAAGCGGGGGTGGAATAGCCCGACAGTTAAAGTAGTCTGTCTGATGACATCCTCATGAGGTGTTCAGTCCACCGGAGATTCTTTTTGATCAGAAGATCTTCCATAGAGGGCAGCCCCGTCCGTTCGAGTATTTCCTTATTTGTCACTTTGTCCTTCCAGGTTAGCCTCATAATTTAACGCAGATGTAGCATCATGAAGGCATGCAGCTTTTTCACCTGTCGTCTGTACACTCTCCAGGCCTCGGCTCCATATAGTAGGGTGGATAGCACGATTGCACCCACACTCACCCATACCCACATTAACACCACCACCCGCACACCCGTACCCATACCCACACACACACACACACCAGTGCCTTCTTTCACCACACGCACATGCACCTAACACCCCGATGAATTTACCCTTGAAATCTCTCTTCCTGTATGTACAGTTGGTTGTTCATTGGAGTTTTTTGTCCTGGCAACATCTAAGGTCATATCAGGATGGCTACCGACGTGTAACAGTGCACACTCGTGGCTACTTTCTAGTGCTGCCCCACTGGGAGACCAGGCTACCAGCAACATGACCTGATATCCAACTCAGTCACTCAGTTCAGTCGGGTTATGCAGTCAGGGATAAGACTTGGACCTTGCTATATACATGTTCTGTCTACTACTACTCACTACTAATACTGAACAAGGTGACAGCTGTCCACCCTTGTCCATATTCGCATGTGCGCCTGTCCACATGTGCACATGGCAGGTCCAGCAATTTCTCTGTTGTCATTGTTGCATTTATTGATTAAGCAGGGCAAATTTCAGTCGCTGACAATTGTTCTTCCTCATTCCACTGCTCCTAGCCCTGTTCTAGTAACGCCAAGCACCAGGCAAGTATTCATTTTTAAGTCATTGGTTTGATCCGGGACCGCCCCATGGGAAGCGGTTGATCAACTAATTGAGCAATCCCATCTGGGATATTAGTCTCTGGGAGTTGGTGTCTGGTTGATGTATAGGCCTACATCAATGTTGAAAATTGATTGAATATCAGTGATAAGATATTATTATTATTATTATCCTCTTCTTTGATGCAGGCTTGTGGTAGCCTATACAAAGCTCGTAGCTCTCAGCTCTAATGGTATGCAGCCTCAAAATCGTACAGGAATGTTTCTCTGGCCCAGGCCCTGTCCAGTGCATTCTTGAATTGATTCATGGTGGCTGCTTCCACCGCTTCTTCTGGTAGCTCATTCCACATGCTTATCACTCGCTGTGAAAAGAAGGCCCCTCTGAGTGAGCTGTTGTACCTTGGCCTGAAAAGCTTCTTGGAGTGACCTCTGGTATTGCTTCCCTGTATGCGTCTGAATAGCAAGGCCTCATCCACATTACACTCAGCATTGAGGAATATGTGCCACATTCAAAGATATGTTGTAACCCGGTAAGTGGATTTCCAATTGGGCGCTTGGTTTCACATCCTAGCAACATCTAAGGTCATATCAAGATGGGTACCGACTTGTGACAGTGCACACTCATGGCAACTTTATACTGCTGCCCAACTTTGGAAATCAGGCCGCCAGCACAATGACCTGATATCCCACCCAGTCACATTATCCTGACCCTGAGATAACCAATCCTTGTCCTATCCTATTAATGTGGAGCATAATGCTAGGAAGCAACAAGTATAAATTTTAAAAGTAATCGGTTTCACTTGACCAGGAATCAAACTCCCAATCTCCCGCACACGAGGACCACACTCTACAGATTCGGCCACCACGCTCGGTTGCCAATTGAGGTCCACTTGCGATGTCAATTGATATTTGTGGGGCATAATGAGATTCCCTGGACAAGGAGTCGCTATTGTACTTTAACGGTGGATATAACTGAATATCAGCAATAGCGTTTCAGTCAGCGAAACCTGTGTTGCAACCCGATAAGTGGGTTCCGAATTGAGTTTAGTTTCAATTGATCGTCTGGGATACAATGAGACACCCCACACATGGAGTAGCTGTTATTTTTCAATGATGGAATTGGACTGAATATCAGCAATAGCGTATGAGTCAGAGCAAAGGCTGTGTTGGAAGCTGATAAGTGGGTTTCAATGATGGAAATGGACTGAATATCAGCAATAGTGTATGAGTCACAGCGAAGTCTCTGTTGGAAGCTGGTAAGCAGGTTTCCAATTGGGTTCCACTTGCGATGTCTGTTAGTGTCTGAAGGGTATAACGAGATGCTCTGTACATGGAGTAGCCAATGGCGACAGGGAGTGTGTGGGAGCTGAATGTACAGTTCACTCAGTCTGCAGTGAGCGCCACCTCGTGGCAGCCATTTGCCGCTAATCTAACCCTGCTGGTATCACCACCTCACCACCCAGACTGCATCGCGTGTGTGTCTGTGTGTCTTTGTGTGTGTGTGGGGGGAGGACAATCATTGGGGGGGGGTCCGCAATCATTAGTTACATTCGCTAGTTTAATTTGAGAGTACCATACTGTTGGGGAGAATAATCAATCAAATTTGATTGTTTTTACATTCGTTGGTTGGTTCTTGGAGTTTTACATAATGACAACATCTAAGGTCATATCAGGACGGGTAATGAATTCTGACAGGGCACACTCATGGTGACTTTGTAGTGCTTCCCCACTGGGAAATCAGGTTACTGGCACCATGAACCAATATCCCACTCAGTCACATTATCTTGACACTGAGGTGACCAGTCCTTGCCCTATCCTAATAATACCAAGCACCATGCCAGGAAGCGACAAGTATCAATTTTATAATTCAATGGTTTGACTAGACCAGGAATTGAACTCCCGACCTCCCTCACGGGAAGCCTGCAGTCTACCGATTCGGGCACCGCGTCAGGTCAAGGCATCAAATGATAGAAGTACATAGCAAAATAAAACAAAATTACCATCAATTAACAGCAGGATAATTACATATTTAATAATATCCATATAACCTGTTACACCTCAGCTATTTGACAGAAACCGTTCCCGAAGAGAATAAAAAGTACAAAAATAAACAACAAAACCCAAGACTACCTCAATCATTGGCACTAAAAATGACTACAATCAGGAAGATGTGGAGTTTCATAAGCGAAAACACTGCCCTACTGCTATATAAATCAACAGTTCTACCAATAATAGACTATAATGATATAATTTATGGATTGCTCACAAATCAGCAACTGACTAAGCAACAAAGGATCCAACACCGGGTGTTAAGAACAATTTATTGGGGCAAAACACTAAGTGTACAGGAAATGCATGACAAAACAAACCTGGATTATCTAATGTTTAGAAGAGATTCACATCTCATATCACTTATGTATGTATAGAAAAGCCAGAGAGACCCAATATATAGACAACACAAAGAGGAATACTAGATGGGCTGATTCCACTCTACTCAAAGTCCCCAAGCCTTCCACAAACAATCTAATTAAAGCACCAATTTACAAAGGCAGCATTATGTGGAACAACCTACCAGCCAGAACCAGGGCAGCGTCCTCTTACCTAGAATTTAAAAACTCACTAAGAGTACATCGGATTGGGCAGGCCCTTATGCAGTTGCAGTAAAGTATGTTCCATGGCATCACCATACCGTAAGTCGCAGACCACCAAACCCTCAGCCTCGGTTTCTCCCCACACCCCCCACTTTTTTTATTTGTTGCTGTTCCTCTGTTATCTCCAGTCAACCATATACGATGACAGAGACAGTCCAGGTAAAAATGTAAAGTTTAAGACCTAAATGCACTGGGATTGGTCCCACTGCTTCACTGGTCACAGCTGGTCCAGTGTATTATTAACAACCCCACCCCAACAACATAATTCATAAACTCACATAACTAACTACACTAGAGTTACACTAGAATATGCCTAACAAACCAACATTTATATACCACTTGCCTAACTGCAACTGAACATTAAAACTTACTACAACTTCACCAACTGAATACAGAAAATAACTTCTGCTTACATTCTAAATACTATGTAAATACTCACATTGATCTGACTAATATTGATCTAGTTATATGACATTACTGTTACCATATTGCTATGGAACTTTTGGGTTACAGAATTTCATTGTGTTACATGGTGCAAATTGTCTATTCAACAGGTATTGCACACCTTATTCCATATAACTTTTGTGTAAATAACCCTGAATTGAAAAATGGCTGGAAGACCAGCGCTTCGGCACTGACAAAAGACTTATTCAGCAGAATAAACATATTTACCAAAAAAATAGAAGCAAAATCGAACCCAAGAGGAGGAATTATAAAAATTACCAGCAGGATAAATACATATTTAATAATATCCATACAATCTCTTATAGAACAGCCGCATGGCGCGAACAACAGGATGGCTCAGTGTCAGGATAATGTGACTGAGTTGGATATCAAGTCATGCTACTGGCAGCCTGGTCTCCCAGTGGGACATCACTATAAAGTCGACATGAGTGCGCACTGGCACAAGTCGGTACCGATCCTGATATGACCTAGGATGTTGCTAGGACGTAAAACAACAACAAACAAACATGGCACAACCCTTTAGTGAACAGAATAAAAAAAGACAACAATAAACAACAACAAACAACCCACAGGAAATTAAAACAATAATTACTATCAGAATAACTACATGTTTACTATTCTCAGTATAACCTACTGCACACCAGCTGTTTGATACAAACCTTTCCTGAATAGAATAAAAAAAGATGAAAATAAACAATGACAAACACAACCATAGCAAAATAGAATCCGATAGGAGTAATCACTATAATTACTAGCAGGATAATTACATATGCACTAATATCCATATAACCTGTTACACACCAGCTGTTTGAAACAAATCGTTCCTTAACAGAATAAGAAACAATAATAAACAAAAACAACAAAACAACATTGCAAAAATAGAACCGAATGCCACAAACCTTTCCTGGACAGAATATTAAAAAAATCCATAAACAATACCAACAAAAGTCATATCCCCTGTTGAGTGCAACTGTTCTCTACTGGAGAACTTCAATCCCCAACACAGCAGTTCCGTGGCCTGAGCAATCAACTGAATGTCCGGTTTAACATCCCCCCCCCCCCCTCCACAACACACACACACTCACAGCTGTGCATGGGCTGTGGTGGCACCCGGGGTGCTTGAGAGAGAGGTGCTGCAGAGGATGCTGGGAACATGGCGTTGTCACCGCAGTTAGCGACACCTGGCAGAGACGCGCTGGCGAATGACCTGCACCTCGGTGTCGGAGAGAGGTTTGTTTGTGTTTCTGGGGATGACTGTAAGTAGTATATGTAAATGGATATTAGTCACTGGAGAACAGTGGGTAGCAATGGGTGACACATACATACATACATACATACATACATACATACATACATACATACAGACATACAGACATACAAACGTACACAAATACAAACGTACAAACGTACACACACAAACCTACAAACTTACAAACTGACAAACATACGAACATACACACATACAAACATACACACCTGCAAACATGCACACATACACACATACAAACATACAAATGTACACACATACAAACATGCACATATAAAAACATACAACCAATCAAGTGTACAACCATATAAACATAAGAACATAAAAACATACAACCATACAAACATACAAATGTACAACCATACAAACATAAACACATAACAAATACAATCATACAACCATCCAGCCATACAAACATGCACACATACAAACATACACCCATACACACATACAGTCGTACAAACATACAACCTTAGCAATGTAGAAACACACAAACACACAAACATACAAATGTACAAGCGGACACATATACATACACACATACACACATACAAGCATACACACATACACACATACACACATGCATACATACACATAACCATACGACATACACACATAACAAATTTACACACATACAAACATACACACATACAACCATACAAACACACACCATACAAACATAGAAACATACATGCATTCACATATAGAACATACACGCATGCAATCACACACATATACACATACACACATACCCATATATAACATACACACATACACATACACGCATGCATACTTACAACATACACACATACACATACAAACAAACACACACAACCATACAACCATACATATGCACACATATATACACATACACAAATACACACATACACCATACACATGTACAAATATACACACATACAAGCATACACACAGCCCGTGTTCCAAAGTTAGAGCTGTGTATAGTTGGTCATGTTCGATCTCCAGCCTATGCGACATACATGGTCATGTTAGATCACCAGCCTATACAACATACATGGTCATGTTAGCTCACCAGCATATATGGCATACATGGTCATGTCAGATCACTAGCATATATAACATACATACGATCTCCAGCCTATGCGACATACATGGTCATGTTAGATCACCCGCCTATACAACATACATGGTCATGTTAGATCACCAGCCAATACGACATACATGGTCATGTTAGATCACCAGCCAATACAACATACATGGACATGTTAGATCACCAGCCTATTAAACATACATGGTCATGTTAAATCACCAACAAATACGACACACATGGTCATGTTAGATCACCAGCCTGTATAACATACATGGTCATGTTAGATCACCAGCCAATACGACATACATGGTCATGTTAGATCACCAGCCAATACAACATAAATGGGCATGTTAGATCACCAGCCTATATGGCATACATGGTCATGTTAGATCACCAGCCTATACAACATACATGGTCATGTTAGATCACCAGCCCATACACCATACATGGTCATGTTAGATCACCAGCCTATATAACATACATGATCATGTTAGCTCACCAGCCTAGATATCATACATGGTCATGTTAGCTCACCAACCAAATGACATACATGGTCATGTTAGATCACAATCCTAGATGACATACATGGCCATACTAGATCAGCAGCCTAGATGACATACATGATTACCTTAGATCACCAGCATATATGACATACATGGTTACGTTAGATCACCAGTCTAGATGACATATCAACCTAGTCCTTCTACACCAGCCCTTCTGAACCAACACCATAGGCAGATGAGCTTAATCTTAACCCCCGCAGCCTCCTCCCCCCTTCCTCCAGCCTCCACCCACCCACCCACACACACAGGCAGGCGGGGCGGCGCACTTGTGGCCATGTATATAATTGATGATGTCAATTAGAGCTCGGTCTCAGTGCGCCGTTTGTGGTTCCCACGGGGATTTGAACGCGCATTGGAAGAGCACACAAATCCTGTTAGGCAAAGGGTCTTCGCCAGCAGTCTTCTAACACACACCGCCTTTCCCTCACCTCAACCCCCCTACCCACTCCCACCCACCACACTTCCACACACTCCCACCCACCCTCACGCCCCGCCCTACGTCCCAGATACACTGTGCACTACCCAGTACTTATTCTTATACTTATCCCCTTCTGTTTATATATTTAAGCATACTACTTAAAAGCCTGTTAACAGATTCAGCCTGTCTATATATTACCTGTCATAATTATAGTGGTCATGCGGTACATCTTAATTATACCGATACTGAATCCAAAATTGATCGAGTCTGTTTTTCAATGAATTTAGTGATGGAGTTTCGACTATTTCGGCTGGAAGCCTATTTCATGTGTTTGGCACTCTTTCATAAGGACAGTTTTTCCTCACTCACCAGTTGGTCCTGGCAGTTTGAAGTCTAAGGTTGTGTCCTCTGGTCTCCTGTGTACGGCTAGCTGTCCACTATTCCACCACTACCGGTTGCTCCACTTCTAGAGAAATAGATAGACAGAGAGAGAGAAAGGAGTGGGGAGGGTGGAAGAGTTGCGTGGATCGCTTCCCCCAATTATCGCCCACTCAGGCGGGCAGTTCGGATTGCCATGATGAGTTCACGTTGATTGTGGGTTATCTATCGTCTTGGTGGCAAGCTGTTAGGGCTACGCCTCCTCCCGCCGGAGCTGCCCACCCCTAACTCAGACCTCACTGGTGCTGCCCACCCCTAACTCAGACCTCATTAGTGCTGCCCACTCCTCACTCAGACACTACTGTTGCTGCCCACCCCTCACTCAGTCCTCACTGGTGCTGCCCACCCCTCACTCAGACCTCACTGGTGCTGCCCACCCCTCACTCAGACCATGCTGGTGCTGCCCACCCCTCACTCAGACCCTGCTGGTGATGCCCACCCCTCACTCAGACCTCACTGGTGCTGCCCACCCCTCACTCAGACCCTGCTGGTGCTGCCCACCCCTCACTCAGACCCTGCTGGTGCTGCCCACCCCTCACTCAGACCCTGCTGGTGCTGCCCACCCCTCACTCAGACCCTGCTGGTGATGCCCACCCCTCACTCAGACCTCACTGGTGCTGCCCACCCCTCACTCAGACCCTGCTGGTGATGCCCACCCCTCACTCAGACCTCACTGGTGCTGCCCACCCCTCACTCAGACCCTGCTGGTGATGCCCACCCCTCACTCAGACATTACTGTTGCCGCCCACCCCTCACTCAGACCTCACTGGTGCTGCTGACCCCTCACTCAGACCTCACTGGTGCTGCCCACCCCTCACTCAGACACTACCATTGCTGCCCACCCCTCACTCAGACGCTGCTCTTGCTGCCCACCCCTCACTCAGACCCTGCTCGTGCTGCCCACCCCTCACTCATACACTACTATTGCTGCCCACTCCTCACTCAGACCCTGCTCGTGCTGCCCACCCCTCACTCAGATCCCGGTGATAAGTAATGACAATAATATTTTATGTAAATGCAACTTTCATCATGATATTTTTATTATATAACTTATTCTGTTGAATTGACTCATCTCGGTATGCTAATTCAAATCTCCTGACTAGATATTTAAATTTGCGATATATGCTATATCATTTAGGACATGATAATAAATTATGACAACAACATGTCCTTTGAATTGCAATTTCATTTGAGAATTCATATACCCTCCATATAGATGGTGCACATCCAGATATCTAGCTGTATATAAGTGTGTATGTATACACAAGCTATATATTTTATCACTCTGACAGCAGAGAGCTAAATACAGAGAGGCAGTCAAGTAATGAAAGCAGTCTTTGTTGCCTTGCAACCGACAGCATGATGATGCTGATGATATTGTATTATGTGAGTATTTAGCATGTCAGCAAAATAACATCCAAATTCAAATGGTATGGTGCATTTTAAACATATGCTGTGTACACATATATGTGACGTATAACTTAATAGTATAAGCCATTATACAAATATAAAAGCAAGGGTAATATGTGCACCCTATATTTCCTCTGGGCACATTGGTGGAGTGCTCCCCCCTCCCAGCTGTCGGGAAAATTGCCAGGCGGGCGCCCCCCCCCCCCCCCCCCACTCGAGTCATACACTGGAGGACAGTTACACATTTATTTTGTCAGCGGTACAGTGAGTGAGAGCAACCGCCGCTGAGGCGTGGGCGTGCAGCTGGCACCACATGCTCAAGTCATGAGGCACTAGTAGATGACCTACTGAGTAGGTGACCAGCCGATGACTGAGTGGCTGGTGAGGGGATGAATCTTCCTGCTTATTATACCCGTATAATGGCTCATGCAGTATATATATCATGTAATCTATTATGTGAATATGAAATATAACAAATATTTGATGTCCATCTATTTGGGTGAAACCTGTGTGTGTTACTAATCTCTAGTCCGGGAGGTGGCGCCACCTGTGGAGTTAGTTCCATCAGGCTACGGTGTTCCATCACGCTACGGTGTTACTAATCTCTAGTCCGACAGGTGGCGCCACCTATGGAGTTAGTTCCATCAGGCTACGCTGCTGCAGGCTCTACATCATCCCAGCTCGCAGGGCATGGAGTCGGTTGCACTCCCCTCAGCAGGTAGACTGTCACTTAGTCAGGTCAGCATTGCAAGATGAGCTGCTGCGCCATGATGAACCCATGGGTTCGAATCTCACGATCTAGGAAAACGGGAGACTGAGGCTCAACTCTTTCAGCCATCCCGTCGGTTACCGAGCTGGCTAAGAGAATATGGATGTCAAATGAAGAGAAGAAGGAGAAGGAACTCAACCAGAGTCTTCAGAAGGTCTTCTAGGTCGCGCCTGATCTGGCGCCATAGACAAATTGCTAGAGCGCGGGAATCGCGTGCGGAAGATCGGGAGATGGGTTCCCAGTCGAATCAAAGCAATGACTTATAAAATTGACACTTGTCGCATCCTAGCCTGATATTAACCGGGAGGAGAGTGGACATAATATGGGAGGAGAGGGAATAGGAAGTGGGGGGAGAGTGAACATAAGGTGGGAGGAGAGTGGATATCATAGAGAAGCGGGAGATCATGTATTGGACATGGACACGTGAATCATAACTATATGGACCCTCCTAGATCGATGCCTCCGTTTGTTTGACCGGAAGTGCATAAGCAAGAAGACACAGCGAGGAACATTCGCTCTACACCCCTAACTCCACCCCATTCTTGCGCATGTGCATGCCTGTAGCCAAACCGGAAGGCCTTTACGCAGCTGACTGGCCTCGGGCCGGCCTCCCCCTTTCCTCCCTCCCCCTCCTGCCTCCCCTACCACCTGCCCCCCTCCACCCTGCAGCTGGTTCCCGTGTCGCTGATGGCAGTGTGTGCAGACGGTACAGAGAAGGCCACGCGCCAGGTTCCAGTGAAAGTCGTCTGCTGCAACCACTTCCGGTTTGTTAGCTCGCGCTTACCGCATCTGGTGAGAGTTTATGATTTCGGGAGTGCAGTCGGTGAAGTGTTAGTTTGGTTTGGTTGTTGGAGTTTTACATCCCAGTAACAATTACGGTCATATTAGGATGGGTATCGACTTGTGACAGTGCACACTCATGGTGACTTTATAGTGCTGTCCCACAGAGAAATCAGGCCCCCAGCACCAGGGCTGGAATATCCCACTCAGTCACATTATCTTGATGCTGAACTATCTGGCCCTTGTCCTATCCTATTAATGCCGAGCGCATAGTTAGGAAGCGAGATGTATCAATTATGTAAGTCATCGGTTTAACTCAACCAGGAATTGAACTCCCGATCTCCCACACACGTAGCACGCGCTCTACTCATTCAACCACCATGTGGGTGTGGGTATGGGGGAGGACGTAGGGGTGTGGGTGTGGGAGTGTAGGGGTGGGGGAGGGTGTGGGTGTTAGGGAGGATGGCGGTGTGGGGGAGGGTTTGGGTGTGGGTGGGGGTCTGGGTGGGGTGGGGGTGAGGGTGTGGTTGGGGGTGTGGTTGGGAGGGAGGGTGTGGGGTGGGTGGGGGTGGGAGTGGGAGTGTGGGTGTGGGTGGGATTGAGAGTGTGGGTGTGTGTGTGAGGGAGGGTGGCGGTGTACGGGAGGGGGTGGGTGTTGGTAAGGGTGTGGGTGTGGGGGTGGGATTGAGGGTGTGTGTGAGGGTGGAATTGAGGGTGTGGGACTGAGGGTGTGGTTAGGGGTGGGGGGTCAATGAACCTGCTCTACTGCTGCAGGGTGTGATCAATAGGACAGCGGGCCGTGACAGGGCCTATCCACACATTGTGCTCGGAGCTGGGCAGCGATTCACCAAGTAATAGGGGTACTCCAGCAAACGCAGTTCGACAACTGTCAGGTTAGCAGCAACACAGTATGCCTACTCCAACATGCACACTGAAGTTATAGTTAGGTTTTGGCCCTGTCACACTATGACGTAACGACGTCACCGTAGGGAGAAAGTGAAAAACGTTGAACTTCTCGGCGTAGTATGCAAATTTGGGCACAAGTTGAACATGGATGCAGCGTAGTGCACGAGAGAGTAACGGCGGTAAAGCGTAGTGATAGCGTCATTCAACGAGAGAGGACAACGTAATTACGCTCAGGGAACGCTATGTACGTTATTCCATTGCCAGAACTACGTTGCTTTACGTTACCTTACATTACTTACATCATGAAACGGTGGCAAAACGATAAACGTACATTGGACGTCCGTTAGGCGTCCGTTTTCCCGACGTTTTCACGCCGTGGACTGCACGTTCCCACCACCTTTAATGTGGGTCAACGTAATGCAACATAATGCAACATAGTGCAATGTAGTGCAATGTAGTGCAATGTAGTGACCATCGTTTCATTGACGTTCGCTGAGCGTGTACAGAACGTACGGTGAACGTAAACCCTTACGTTCTAGTTATGTGGAAAGTTTTGAACAGGTTCAAAACTTTGACGCGCGCCGACGTAACACGACATAACGTGACGTAGCTCGACGTCAGTCTAACATCATTCTGACCTCATCATAACATCATCCAACGTACGTCAACGTAATGATGAAAAATCACCACGTCAGGCTTATGTTGGCTTGTTACGTCATAGTGTGACAGGGGTATTAGCAGCAACACATGTGGGCCAAGTAATAGGGACACGCCAACATGCACAGTTTGGCATGGGTCAGGTTAGCAGCAATACACAGACACAGACAAGTAATAGGGGTATGCCACCATGCATGCTGCAATGACAGTAAGGTTAGCAACAACAACTGGACAACTGTCAGGTCAGCAGCAACACAGGGACACATTCACCAAGTTATAGGGATAGTTCAATATGCATGCTGCAATGATGACCAGGATAACAGCAACACACATATACATACACCATTTAATAGGGACAGTTCAACATGCATGATGTAATGATGACCAGGCTAACAACAATACACATACACATATACCAAGTAATAGGGATACTTCAACACACACTGTAATGTTGATCAGGTTACCAGCAACACACACATATACACCAGGTAATAGGGACAGTTCAACATGCCCAATGTAATGATGATCAGGTTACCAGCAACACACATACACATACACCAAGTAATAGGGATAGTTCAACATGTAGGATGCAATGATGATCAGGTCAACATCAACACACATACACATACACCAAGTAATAGGGATAGGTCAACAAACACTGCAATGTTGATCAGGTCAACACCAACACACATACACATACACCATGTAATAGGGATAGTTCAACAAACACTGCAATGTTGATCAGGTCAACATCAACACAATACACATACACCGAGTAACAGGGATAGTTCAACATGCACACAGTAATGACCAGGTTAACATCAACACACATACAAATACACCAAGTAATAGGGATACTTCAACAAACAATGCAATGTTGATCAGGTCAACATCAACACACATACACATACACCATCTAATAGGGATAGTTGAACATGCATACTGCAATATTGATCAGGTCAACATCAACACACATACACATGCACCAAGGAAAAGGACGATGCAATGATGACCAAGTTACCAGCAATACACATACACATACACCAAGTAATAGGTGTGCTACAACATGCAATGTGTAACAACAGCATTAATATGATAAGGCAACGATTGGTTAGATCAGTATCAGAATAATGTGACTGAGTGGGATATTAGGGATATGGTGCTGGCTGCCCAGTCCCCGACTGCGGTAGCCCTATCAAGTGATGATTTAAATATGCTAATGAAAACAGGGTTGTGATGGATGGTGTTCTACTCCACCTGAGAAATAATAAGTAACACTGAAATTGCTTCAAACCCTAGGGTCCGCCCTGCTTTATTTCAGAAAAGTCAGATTAAAACTGAGGTGCCACTTTCCAGCCACATAATATATACACTCAGTCAGGGGGGTGCTAACATTGGGTGGAACAGTCCACCATAGGCACTCTTCCTGCTAGCGTGCTGCCACCTCTTGATACTTCTCAGAAACAAGCGTCAGCATAGTCGGCACCGCCCCCATGTGGTAGTGAGACTTATTGCAAAGTATGAAACTATCATTGAATATTTTCACAGGAGGTGTTTTTTTATGT
Organism: Branchipolynoe longqiensis; assembly: GCA_030323885.1. Lineage (NCBI taxonomy): Eukaryota > Metazoa > Annelida > Polychaeta > Phyllodocida > Polynoidae > Branchipolynoe > Branchipolynoe longqiensis. Next base: position 154,089,031 of record CM059187.1, on the reverse strand, counting down.
GAGATGAAGTACTGTTCAGAAAAATATGTCTTTCCTTTATTAATCAGATAAATAAACTCAGCCCACTATTGCAAATATTCCTGGTCATGGTACCAATGTTATTGAGCGGAGGAGTGATGTTTTTTGGGGGGAAGGAACGTGGGCAGAGAACTGGATTCGAACCCATTGTTTTGCCATCCCTTGGCTAGCGTCTTATGTATTATCCTATCTAGGATCCCTGATGCAATTAACCCACCCACGCCTCCTACCTCTGTATGTGGAATATCACAAAGAGAGGCCAGTGCACATCACTACAAGAAATAACATGACTGCATTGCCACAAACAAGTCAATTGCTGGATAAGAACCATAGGCTGCGGTAACGAAGGCACCAAGCGACGCAGTGTGACGATGTCAAGATGTACAGTGTGAGTAGACACAGGAGTAGTGTGAAGATCCTTCTGTATGAGTGCTAAGGCCTGCTTAAGAACTGATTGCTCCTGCACAAGACCAACCAGCACGCCATTATTACTGGTTCTTCTGAACCAGGACATTCCTGCTGAATCTTTTAATTGGCTTGTTGGTATTGCTTTGAGTCTACCACAAGGAGGTCTCCATGCTTGGGTTAAGGTGCATGTATCTATGTGCTTGGTATGCAGGTATTGCAGGTATAGCAATACCTCAGTGAGTTTGACGCCCCTGCCATGCAGAGTTGTAAACCATTGCCTTGTGGTACAGGTCCTTGACAGAACCGAAGGCTAAGGGAGCAAACCCTAAACAGAAAACCATGTCACTGTGGCAGCATTAAGGGTGGTTGATGTATGGAACTCCCAACATCTCCCGACCAGCCACTGTAGTGACAAATAGTTTTGCGCCTGTCTTGACATGTTCTTGCCGGTGTGAAACCTCTATTTGCTCCCCGAGAGAGTGCCGCTGGTAACTTGCAAAAGTCAGCAGCACTTCAACACTTTTGCAGGCAACTTTCATGTAATGTGAAACCTGAAACTGAGAGACATTAAGACCGACTCATGGATGCAACTCTCACAGCAGAGAGCTAAATGGAGAGCGGCAGTCAAGTAATGAAAGCAGTCTTTGTCGCATCGCAACCGACAACATGATGATGATGATGATCTATGTGCATCTATTTATAGAATCAAATGGAGGCTACGTAAAGGAGCGAGATAATCCAAATTGGCTGCATTACCATTGGGTTTAAAAAAAAGAAAATTGATTGTCCACTGTTTTTTTTACCAGGAATTCATTGTCAATTTCTAACTTGAAAAGTCTTTCACTGTTGATTTGATTTATCATATACCACTTGTGATTTTACCCTTTGGATTTTGCTCTTTTCGCATGCATTCCTGTGATCTATTTTACCTGTTTGAAATGTATTTCAGATATGTTTAACTACTGTATGACCCCCAATAGCCGACGTCTCATTTTTGTTCTAGGGGAGGCGGGGGGTTATTAAATAAACAAACAAATAAACAAGCAAACAAACTGTATCCAATGTAGCTTGTAGTGGTGACGTTATCTCAGCAAATATATGATACACATGCCTCTAATGCAATCATTGAAAGACCAATACCCCAGCACCTACAAAAACACTATTCAGATAATAACAATATTTAGTTAAAAAAACACAACAAAACAACAAACTTTATGTGTAGCCAGACGGAAAAATACTGGGATTCCGAACTTCTCAAGTAAGTCACCGATTTTGTTAGAGAATTGTAACCCGAAGATTATACTTCAGATAAAGAGGCATGAAATAGGGGCTTGACAATACTGTTGTATACTCTTAGCAAGTGAGGACTTTTACTTATTCAAGACAAATACAAAATAATATGTCACACTCAGTAGACCGATCCAATTACCACTGGGGCCACACAGTGGCTGTTTTCCACACTATGGTGTTGGGTTTCAAGTAGGAGATTCCATCCTAAGCTATTCACTTAACTAGTTATTAACTCCTTTTATTTTCAATAGGATGGCCGAATGACTTAGAGCCTTCTCCCGTGCTAGTAGACTGTGGGATCGTGGGTTCGAATCCTGGTCGAGTCAAACCAATCACTAAAACATTGGTCAAACCATGACTTAAAACATGATAATTGTCGCTTCCTAGCCAGGCACTTGCATTATTAGGATAGGGCAAGGAGCAGTGAAATGAGGAAGACCAATCAGCAGTGATTGAAATTTTCCCGGCTTAAACAACTAATGTTCTAACAAACAAACAAAAACATTTGTTGTTTATCTTGTTTTATTTTCATTTATTATTTTCAAAGATTTTCTAATTTCGTGGCATCAAAAGTGTCAGAATATATGTGACTGGTCCTGTGTTCGAATCCTAACTTAATCAAAGCAATGACTTTTTCTACTTTGTCACAACCTCGCCTGATGCTGGCCCGTATGCACCAAGTTGTGCTAGTCGTAACCGGAGCTAGGCACTAACTCCGGTCAGCTAGCTCCTGGTAGTGGGGGCTCTGCGAAAAAAATAAACTGGTATGCGCCAATGTTTTAGCCGGGGCGGATAGCTGACCGTGAGTTTATTTATAGATTTGGGAATTCCCTCCAGTCGACAATATGAATAACGTCGCCAATGCAGCGCGAGCGTTAATAAGGGTTCGATTTTATCATTTTACTTATTGCATATGTAATTCTGTTAAATAAGACAGCATTGAATAGATTTGGGCCTAATATATTGCCGCCGATTCGGCGGCGACGGCGGTGGCCATGTTTTTTTACATTGGATTGTATGGACATCGACGTCGCTGCGGCGGCGGTGATTTGTTTACTTTACACTCGTCGATTCGAAAATATTAATATCCCCGCCATTACGGCATCACCGTTAATCTCGCTTTGATTTTAGGGTTAATTTAATGAAATTTCACGATTTGCCTATCTAATTCTGTTAAATATGATCGCATTCAATAGATTGAGACCCATACATGCACACTAACCGCCCCGGCTAGCAGTTAAACCTGATTTGAAACTGGGGTAGCTTAGCCTAGGCTACGGTCCGTGGTTAGCACTGGCGCATACCAATTTTCCACAGTTAGCCGTGTGGAGATACCCAAACCGCGGTTAAGGCTCTAACTCCGATTGGTGCATATTGGCCCTGGAGGATGACTACGATAGGGCAACAATCAGTTTGGGTAACTATTTTGGTAAATATTTTATTCATCTGAACATATTATTTTGTCAGCACCGAAGGGGACGATCAATTATGTGCGATTGAAATTCCACCCACCAACCAAGACATACAAAAAACTATAAAGAGTTTAGATCCAAAAACCGACGAATATCATTCAGGTCCAAATGAAACCATGATTATCTGGTCTGAACTCAGGCTGCCATCATTCCGATAATCGAACCTCCTTTTTTCTTTAGAAACCAACACATCATCTACTATTTAATGCATCACAATGCATTGATGCAATCGTTTGACTTTACCTGTAAAATACAACAGCACATGCTAATTTACCTAGAACAGCTAAAATGGATTTGTCGGTGTTTGCGCCTGAGCTCTTCAGATATTCATGGCAGTGACGGTGCTTACGTGCAGATCTTCGCTGTGTCTTTACGTTGCATCGGGTTCCAAGTGCGGTCTCAGGTTGCAACCCGATGCAACGCAACTTGCCGGGCTCAGATGCTTTGTAGAGTCAAACAGTTTTGTGTCAGCTACTAGTTTCTCAACAACCACTCTTTCTCAAAGCTAAGATAATTGAGCATTCTTAGATTACACTACAGTATAGTTTATAACTAGGATCATGTTGAATCGTCGTAGATTACTGTCACTTCTCAATTATTGAAGGTATATGTAACAAGAAAACCCCAAAACACTAACATAGAACCTTAAGAAAACAACTAACATAGTAATATGAATAGAACAAAAATACAGTGCCAAGAGGGTTACAAACAACTAACATAGGCTACTAAACGTACCAACAAACTATCAATCTGCTACTGAAATGCAGGCAATCAAATAACTTATCAGCAGCTACTGTTTGGTAAGACAACACCAACACTACAGCTGGCCAGCATTGAAAACAAGCCTGGGTACCCGGGCTTACATGCTATGGACAGTATAACTACAGCCTCAATAAAAAAAAACACCCAAAAACCCCCAAAACAACGATGTTAACGTTGTGTTTGATTCGGAGGGAATGACATACCACCCACCCTCCCTCAAACCGCCATGATTTGGACTCGCCCTATTGTGTGCCTGAATGGGGATGCGCGCAAGCTTCCCGAGTGGAAAGTTGTGTGTTCGAATGACACCCGAGTTAAAGCAAATGACTTACAAAATAGATACGTATCCCTACCTAGCCTGTCACTTGGCCTTACTAGGATAGCGCAAGGACTGGTTAGCTGAGAATCAGGATAATGTGACTGAGTCGGAGATCAGGTGATGGCGACAGCGGTCGGGTCTCCGAATGAGGAAGCACTATAAAGTCGACAGATGTAACCACTGTCACAAATCAGAGCCCGTCCTGATATGACCCTAGGTATTGCCAGGACGTAAAACCCCAGCAAACAAAGAGAAACACATTTTACCTCTGAATGCCACAGAGCCACAGAGCCAGAAATTTGACATGCATGCTGAAATGAATGTGGCATATTTGCGCTTCAAATATCGCCAAGGTTAGCCATTTTAAATCAGAATTACTTCAGACTACACACGCGAAAAGTTTAAAGCGATTCAGCCAAGGCGAATCATATGAATCGATTTAGACGTCCGTTCACACGGGCAGTACTTCGGCCGGAAATCGATATCTGCGCATGAGCAAGTCTAGTCTGACCAGCGCCAGTTTTCGGTAGGCGACGTCACCACGAGAGAGTGGTTTCGACCTAGATATGTATAGACTGAATCATATTGTTTTGGAACCATAAAGACTTCTGCTGGGCAGTGAAAACCTATAAATAAATGAGGAAACAAATATATGTGAACCTCTATCCGGTTCATAGACCAAATTATATAATATGCGCTTTTGATCGACCGGAAAGTCAACACACCAAGGTCTCGACTGCGCATGCGTGTGACATCATAAACCGCTTCATATGTGTTCACATAATCAAGATAAAACGATTCAGCCTAGATCAGTTCCTGTAGACCACCTCGTGAAGCGTTTTACAGAAAACGATTCATCTAAACAGATTCAGGCAAATGTAAAGCGATCTAGGCAAGTGGTTTTACGTGAGGCGTTTTAACTCGCCCGTGTGAATACAGCTTAAAGTAATGTAGATTATAATTATAACATCTAATGTTACCCCAAAAATGAGAGAAGTTCAAAACCATTATACTATGCAAATATAAATAACATATATGTATACAAAAAAATGCTCATAGATGAGGCGAGGTTGTTAAATTATGCTTGTGGGAGAAGTCAGACTCCTGGTTTGGTTGGTTGTTTGAGTTGTCCGTCCTGGCAACATCTACGGTCATATCAGGACAGGCACCAACTTGTGACAGTGCACACTCATTGCGACTTCATAGTGCTGCCCCACTGGGAGACCAGGCCGCCAGCACCATGACCTGATATCCCACTCAGTCACATTATCCTGACACTAAGCCAACCAGTAGAGCCTCCTGGAGGTGGCATTCGTGTGATGACAGAATAGTGATAGTGATTTTGCTGGTTGGGTGCTGGAGCTTTATGTCCTGGCATGTCATATCAGGACAGGTACCGATTTGTGACACTGCACACTCATGGAGATTTTATAGTGCTGGCCAACTGGGACATCAGGCTGCCAGCACCATGACCCAATATTATTAATGAATCACATTATCCTTACACTGAGCTAACCAATCATCGCCATATCCTATTAATGCCGAGCATCAGGCTAGGAAGCAACAAGTATCAATTTTAACGGCATTGGCTTGACTGGACCGGGAACCAAACTCCCGACCTTCCACGCGCGAGGCCCGCGCTCTAACGATTCGGCCACCACGCCCTGTTAATAGTGATTTGCTATCTGACACCCTTTGCTGATGGTGAATTGGGTGGATTATCTTTTTTCCAAGTGGCGTAAATACTACTCATGCGCCCCCTAGCAGGAATCATAGGAAGAACAACCCAAAATAATACTTTAAACAAAGATCTGAACACAACCAATCGGAGCCGTTTAGTGGGACGAAGGGTTAAAGAGGTGGACGTGTGGGGGTGGGTGGGATTGAAATGGGGGCGGGAGGCGGGATATGTGATAGGCGGGCCGAAGAGAGGGGTGGGAGAGAGGGGCGGGGGGCGGAAGATGGAGGGGAGGGATATGAAATGGTAAGAAACAAAGCACCCACTTTGAGAATGGCATATTGTAATGCCCTTTCTCTGTCATTGCCAATCAATCGCTAACGGAATCAACTTTGAAATTGATGATTTTCCAGGCATTTCCTTTCAAAAAAAAGAAAAAGAAAAAGAAATAGAAGCATTACTCGGTTTTATGGCCGCTTCATTACGTGGCCAGTATTAAGACATCGTCGCCGATAATTAGGCTTGCCGGGCAGGTCTCCCGTCTTAAGCTGAACGCGGGAATTATCGCGGAACGCCGAGAACAATAGCAGAGAATGCGCCCTGATTGGTCAATAATTGGAGACGGCAGTAAAGAGGGACCAGTGTAAAGCCGGACTTCCATTGTCACTATTTCTAGCCTATTTATCAGTATGGATGTATTGTTATAACCATAGACACTAAACGGTGTAATACAAACTAACTGAAACTTATAATCTTATAAACACGCACAACAAAGCTTTAATTGGAAATTCTGAACCAACATGTACAATCTTGGATGCAAATCTAAAATGATTCAATGTACCTCATACTCATTACTTATTGCATTGTGTACACTTTAATTTCAGAATTTACTTCATACTTTAATTAATAAATGAACCATGTAAACAGCACTGGCACAATATATATCATCATCATCATGCTGTCGGTCGCGATGCGACAAAGACTGCTTTCATTACTTGACCGCCGCTCTCCATTTAGCTCTCTGCTGTGAGAGTTGTGTCCATGAGTCAGTCTGAATGTCTCGCAGCTTCAGGTTTCTCTTGATGGTATCCTTGAACCGGAGATGAGGGTGCCCTCTCTTTCTGTAACCAGGAGACAGTTGAGAATAGAGGATGTGCTTTGGTAGCCTGTCTGATGATATCCTCATGAGGTGTCCAGTCCACCGGAGATTCTTTTTGATCAGAAGATCTTCCATAGAGGGCAGCCCAGTCCGTTCGATGTGCCATGACTTATGCTGGTCATTGGATATGGCAATGACCAGCATAATGTCCACTGCTCCTTGCCCTATTAGGATAGGGCAAGGAGCAGTGGACTGAGGAAGACCAATCATCCACGATTGAAATTTCCCCTGCTTAAACAACTAATGTACCAACAACAAAATATTCTTGACCCGCCGAGTGCCTGTAAATCAGTCAGTCAGACGCTATACTATTCAGTGCCTCTACGATGTAACTCCAGAGGTTGTTCCACACATAAGTAACACTAAAGTTGCGCACAGCCAGTCATGGGTCTACTCTTGTAGAGTTTGTATGTACCTGCTTCATTTGGTCTGTGCTTCGCTCCTGTTGTGGGGGGAAACAAAATTTGTGGATGTTCCTTCGAATGGAATCGTACCTTAAGATGGGAGGTAGCTGCGGCTGTAGGAGGTAGTGGTGGTGGGTGGTGGTGGTGGTGGGTGGTGGTGAGTGGTGGTGGTGGTGGTTGGTGGTGGTGTCTTGTGGTGGTGGTTGTGGTGGTTGGTAGTGGTGGTGTGGTCTGGTGGTGGTGGTGTGGTCTGGTGGTGGAGGTGTGGTCTGGTGGTGGTGGTGATGGCGGTGGTTGGTGGTGGTGGGTGGTGGTGGTGGGTGGTGGTTGGTGGTGGTGTTGTCTATTCTCAATTGTCTTCTGGTCAGAGAAAGAGAGGACGCCCTCATCTTCGGTTCAAGGATACTATCAAGAGAAACCTGAAGCTGAGAGGCATTAAGACCAACTCATGGACATCACTCTCACAGCACAGAGCTAAATGGAGAGCTGCGGTTAAGTATTGAAAGCAGTGTTTGTCACATTGTTTCAGACACCATGATGATGATGATGATAATTCAGATATAAATTATGGCAGCCCTTTAATGTTTTTCTCTAACCACCTTAACCTCCATGTTATTCACTGTGGAACATCTCTCCTCCCCGCCTCCTCTACACCATGAGCTAACTGTTACTCTGCTCACTTTCAAAATGTATTTATATATTGGTCATATTGCTTTGGCAATGTGGGTAATTCGGGACCGAGACGGGACAGATACCGCTGTCTTAACATTACGACCCATCCCCTCCTTTTATTCATAGGCGCCCCAAAACTCCACTAACTCCATGTGGCGACACCGGCACGCACGCCGGCAGTCGCCGCCTGTACCTGGTGACCCAGCTCTGACGTCACTTCCACCCCTTCCTCCGCGCCATCGGCACTTCTCCTCCAGACACCAGACCGCCACCACCAACTGCCTTTTCTCACCACCCCACCCGACCCTACTTAAACACACTCAAATTGCAAGGGTTGAGTCCCAGGTCATGAAGAGAGTCGAACCTTACGTGAACATGCTACTTGACATTGAATTTGACCTGTGCTCTTTGTTTACACTAATACAATTCCAATAGACTACATCACGGTTCCGACTGCGCATGCGCTAAAAACGGCCTTGGGAGCAAAGCAAAGGCATACCGCCATTGAGTTTGCCTATACGCGCATTGATAAACATCAGTTTTATTCCAAATTAATAGAAATCCCAAACCCTAACCTTATCACTTTTATATAATCGTTTTGTTAAACCTGTTTTCTATATGTGTTCCAAGCGGTTTGTGCCTAGCTGGTGTGGTTTTATCAATAGTGTACTTTTTTGGTATGGAGATTACTCACTGCCATTGACAATGCATTGAGTACTCTGGATGTGCCTCTAACACTAGTCTGAGTGCCTAGATCTTTCTAAATCTAAATGCACATTTTTAGTTAGTATTCTATGTTTCAAACAAGAGCTGAGATGAGCTTAAACTAGCACATTTCATAGCTGCACCCAGTGTATTAATTAGCATGTGCCATGTGCTTTTGGGGAGGTTGTTTTGCTCTGACCCATTCCACAATGCACCGCGCCGCTGGAACCGTGATGTAGTCTATACCATGTAGTTCCGTGTCGTGGCCTGAATTATGCTCTATTACCCGTTAAGAGCCAGTTATGTCTCAAATACAGCTGTAACTGACCACGGAGTTGCAGGCCTCACCAATCGAGGGTTATGCTGCTGCTCGGCGAGGATCTACTTTCTCAGTCAACACCCACAAATATATATATATATATATTTTTTTGTAAATATGTTTATTCTGCTGAATAATTCTTTTGTCAGTGCCGAAGCACTGGTCTTCCAGCCATTTTTCAATTCAGGGTTATTTACATAAAAGGTACATAGAATAAGGTGTACAATACCTGTTGAATAGACAATTTGCACCATGTAACACAATGAAATTCTGAAACCCAAAAGTTCCATAACAATATGGTACAGTAGTGTTATATAACCAGATCAATATTAGTCAGATCAATGTGAGGATTTACATAGTATTTAGAATGTAAGCAGAAGTTATCTTCTGTATTCAGTTGGTAAACTTGTAGTAAGTTTTAATGTTCAGTTGCAGTTAGGCAAGCGGTATATAAATGTTGGTTTGTTAGGAAAATTCTAATGTAATTCTGATGCGCGGCAAGGAAGGACGAGGAGGCGGAAGTGGAAAAGAGGGCATTTTATTGGGTGAATGCCCGAGGCGTTTCATGAACATACAGTGTAATAAGTCAAGTACAGGTAAAGGTAAAATATAATTGTTTTGATGCATGCTCATGCTGAGAGCGTCAATGTGAGCGTAATGTCAGGCAATGTCAGTAGTTGGGAGGTGGGCCCGAGGAGCCCTCAACCCTATAATGGAGAGTTGGTGTATAGGGATGGTGGGTGGGGAAAAAGAGGTAGGAGGAGCGGAGTCTGTGGAGGCAGGAGGGCGAGTGGCCGGTGGAGAGGCCGGAGGGGGTTATAAGGGAAGGAGAGAGGGGGGGGGGGTTATGTAAGAGGGAGAGAGCTGGAGGAGAGAGGAGGGGGGGGGAGAGAGGGGGGGGGTGCGTCCTCCCTCACCTCGCATCAAACGCAATGCGAGCATTACGACCGATGCGCGGCAAGGAAGGACGAGGAGGCGGAAGTGGAAAAGAGGGCATTTTATTGGGTGAATGCCCGAGGCGTTTCATGAACATACAGTGTAATAAGTCAAGTACAGGTAAAGGTAAAATATAATTGTTTTGATGCATGCTCATGCTGAGAGCGTCAATGTGAGCGTAATGTCAGGCAATGTCAGTAGTTGGGAGGTGGGCCCGAGGAGCCCTCAACCAGGAGAGAGGAGAGGGCTCGAGGGGCCGCCGAGGGAGCGAGGCGGGGGACGTAAGCGTGGACCGCCTCGGAAGTCCAGGTCCCTTGGGCCATGATGTCGGAGATGTGGACTCCGGCGGTGTGGCAGGCCTGGGTGGCGCCCCGGCGGAGGCTGTGGAGAGTGAAGGCCTCGGCCCCCCGGACACCTCGGGCGTGAAGGGCGCCTCGCATGAGGGCAGTGAGTGTGCGCGGGTCGAGGGGGCGACCGGAGGGCATGATGAACGCCGGGGCGTCGGGAGGCGCGGGGCACTGCCGGGTGGCCGCGTTCCAGGCGGCCAGAGGGCAGAGGCCCGGCCTCGGGCAGGCAGGGATGAAGAGGGCGACGGCGCCCGAGGGCCCGGATATGGTCTTTGAAGTCCTGACCGTGACCCGGAGGCCGCCGGGGGCAGGGGCGACGTCGCCGCGGGTGATGGTGTGGGGGCCCTCCCAGCCCTCGGGACTCGGCGACAGCAGGTTGGATTGTCGGAGCATGCCGAAGTACCCGAGGAGAAGGGCGGCCCGAGGGGTGAGTGAGGCTGGTCCGGCGAGGGCGAGGTGGGCGATGACGATGGCGAGCAGAGGAGGCGTTAGAGGGGGCACCTGGCGAGGCGCGTGGGTCGAGGCGCGCTCGGCACCTCGGCAGACGTCCTTGGCGAGGGCAGAGTCGAAGGCGGTGGTTGACCCTCCGGCCGCCCCGGTCCAGGTGCGCGCCCCGGAGAGGGCGTTCTTGATGGAGGCCGGGGCGAGGCCTCGGGCGTGGAGGCAGGCAGTGTAGCCGGCGATCTGGAAGTCGGTGGGGGCGAGGGGGGCGAGCCCTCGGGCCACACAGTAGGTAACGTAGTCGCGGGCCTGGCGCCGGCGATTCCTCCATGTCGAGGGGGCCAGGGAGGCGAGGCGCAGGCGGGCGATGTCCTCCACCTCGGCCGGGGGAAAACCTGGATCAGAGGCCGGGGTTAAAGGGGAAGGCGTCATGGGAAGGGGATATGCTGTGGAGCCCGAGGCGGGCGATGCCGGCGCGGGCCACCTCGGCCCAGGGTCCGTCGAGGTGGGCGCGGCTGAGAGCGTCGGCGAGGACGAGCTCGGCCCCGGGCTTGTGGAGGACGGTGAGGGTAAAGCATCGGGTCGCCGCGAGGAGCCAGAGCTCCCGAGCGCAGGTCCCGAGGGTAGCATCGCGGGCGCGGCCCGAGGTGAGGGAGGCGGCGGAGGCCATGTTGTCTGTGTTGATCACGATGGTGGCCCCCGCCACGTCCTCAGGGATGAGGGCGCGGAGTGCAACCACGAGGTTGACGGCCTCCAACTCGTGAATGTCGGGGAACCGCGCCCGGAAGTCGAGGGTGTACCCTCGGGCGTAGCAGTGGGTGGCGGAGTAGGCGCCTCCGCCCGTGAGGCAGGAGTCGCACTCTATGACGTGGACGCGCCCTGCCGGGGCGCGGAGGAGGTGGAGGCCGTTGGAGGCCCGGCCGTAGAGGGCGAACCACCTCAGGTCCCGGAGGGCGTCGTCGTCGAGGGTGAGCGAGGCGCAGCCGAAACAGCGGCGGAGCGCCCCGAGGAGGCGACTCATGAACCTCCGGGCGGGGAGCACACAGCTGCCCACATGGTTGAGGCGCCCGAGGAGGCTCTGGAGCTCGCGGCGAGTTATGGCAGGGCAGGTGAGGCGGGCCTCGCAGGAGAGGATGAGGTCGTCGACTTTGTCGGGGGCGATGCGGACAGTCATCGCCTCGCTGTCGAGGGCAAAGCCCAGCCAGGTGAGGCGGACAGCGGGGGGGTGGCACTTCCCAGGGGCCACGTCGAGCCCGAGGGCGGCAGCTAGGGCGAGGAAGGCGTCGAATGCCTGGCAGGCCCCGAGGTATGAGGCCTCGCACCCGACAAAGTCGTCGACGTATACCAGTGTGTGGAAGCCGTCGCGCCTCATTATCCAGGCGACGGCGGCCGTCACACGGACGCAGGCGGCGCCCGAGGAGCGGCAACCAAAGGGGAGGGCAAGGTCGATGTACACCCTCTGGTTGAGGGTGATGCCGTAGAGGGGGCAGGCGAGGGGGTCGGCGCAGAGTTGCCGGTATGCGCGGGAGATGTCGGCTGACCAGAGGTATGCGCCGGAGCCCTCGCCCGTGAGGCGGCGCCCGAGGTCAGCGACTGAAGGGAGGGTGTAGGAGTGGGGTTTCCCGAGGTATTCCCGGCGGGGGATGCCGGCATTGACGCTGGCGCCGGGGGGGAAGGAGAGGTCGACGATGACCCGCCTCTTGCCCGGGTCGGATTTGGGGCGGGTCATCATGGGGGAGACCTGGGTCCAGGGAGTGAAGGGAGGAATGGTGAAGGGGCCCGCGAGGGCGCCGAGGGCGAGCTCGGTATTGATGAAGGCCTCTATGTGGGGGGCGTGCTCAGGGGCCTCGCGGTGGTTGGTAAAGGTAGGGCGGGGGGGGGTAGAGGCGGAGAAGTTGGCGGGGAAGCCGAACTCGAGTAGGTCGAGGAGGGCGGGGTCGGGGTAGTCGCGGAGGCGGTCGCGCCAGGCGGGGATGTGGAGGCCAGAGGGGAGGGGGATGCGGGCGGCCAAAAAATTAGGGAGGCCCGCTTCCCTGAGCGCGGTGTATGCGCGGGTGAAGGTGGGGTAGCGGGCCCAGGCTTCTTTTGAAGCATGGGGCCAGATAGCGAGGAGGGTGGGGCGGTATTGGTGGGGGGAGGGGCCGCAGGAGGGGGCGGCGGGGAGGGTGTCTTGGATATGGGGTTGAACGACGTCAGAGATGTGCTCGCTGAGGTCGTGGTGGGGGGGTGGGGGGGGAGGGTGGGGAGGGGGGAGGAGGAGCGGTAGGAGAGGTTAAGGGGGGCGGCGAAGGAGGTGGGGGAGGGGGGAGGGGTGGGGGGTGGGGTGGGGGGGTCGGTATCAGGGGGAAGGCCGGGGAGGATGGTGAGGTAGGCTGTGTCGGCGGGGGAGGGTGTGGGGGGGTGGGGAGGGGGGAGGGGTGGGGGGGGGGGGGCGGAGGCGGGCGGCGTGGGGCTGGAGGGTAGAGATAAGAGAGAGACGGCGGGGCCTGTGGTGAGGTCGAGGCGGGGGGGGGCCGGGTGGTCGGCAGAGATAAGAGGGGAGTGGCGGTTGGGTGCAGGGTGGCGGTGAGATAGAGGGTCTGTTGGGCCGCGGCGGGTGGCGGCAGGGGGGGGGGGGCTTTGAAGCCTGGTGTGGTGTGAGCGGTTGGGTGCTCTGCGGTCAGGGCGCGGGCGGGCCGGGCGGGCGGCGGGATGTGAGGGGGCGGCGAGATGTGAGGGGGCGGTGAGATGTGAGAGGGCGGGAAATCAGTGGGCGGTGAGATGTGAGGGTGGTCGGTTATGGGTGTGCGTGGGTCGGCGTGGGGGGGTGGGTGGGGCCGGCTGGGTCCCTCCGGGCCGGGCTGGAGGGGGCGGCGGACTAAAAATCCGCCGCGGGGGCGGGGCCCCCCCGGTCCCGGGTCCTTTTGCTATTGCAAACGGCCTCAGAGTGCATCGTAAGGAATTTCCTTACGTTGGCGCAATATGCGCATGTGTGTCGATACTTCGACGCCCCCTCCCCGTGGGTCTCGCCGGCGCCTGCCCGGTCGCAGGAGGCGGGGTCACGGTTCCAGGAGGGGCAGGGGGCGCCGTGAGATTCCCGGAGGTAGGGGACCCTGGTGTCGGTGGGGGGGGCGGGGGAGGAGAGGTCTGGGGGCGGGGCGGGGGGGGTCGGTGTGGGTGCGGGCGGGGATGGATAGGGCGGCTGTGGGCGTGGTGAGGGCCTCCATGCGGAGCATGTTGATGGCGGCGGGGTCATGCCAGCCGTGAGGGAGCCTACCGTCCGCGATCCAAGTGAATACCGTCTCGGAATAGCGGCGGACGGTAGCCCAGGGGTGGACGAGATTGTCCCGATGTATGGTGAGGGCGTGGTGGCTGAGTCCGGGAAGGGAGTGGGCGGGGAAGGCGGGGTGAGCCTCGAGCATGCGGAGGGCGAGGGTATACTCGTCCTTGGTGGCCTCCCCTCGCTTCACCGCCTTCCTCTCCGCCCCCCGCTCAATGAGGTCACAGGGAAATATATAATGGGGCGAGATACCTTTACGTCGACCGGCGTTGTGAGTGTCGGCCGAGTCGAGTATCTCGCGCACGGCATCTGCAGCGGAGGTGGCCGAGTGGGCGTGGGCGTCGTGGTAGTGGAGTGGAGGCGGCGCGTCCGAGGGCTGAGAGGCGGATGCCCCTCCCCTGGTGAAGCGGAGGTAATCCGGGTGGATGGCCCCCGGGGCCGCCGGCAGGGGCGGCGGAGGCGGGTGGGCCCCCCCCCACGGTATGGCGGGCCGCGCGGGGAGGGTCGATGTGCTGGGGCGGCGCCGGCGGGGGCGCGGCGGCCGCGGCGGGGGCGTGGTGAGGCGCGGCTCCGCGCTGATCCCGGGCGTCGAGAATGTCGAGTCTCGCGGTCATGCGCTCCATGGCCGCGACCGTGTCGAGTAATGTGGCCTGCATGGTGCGCCCCCATTCCGAGGGGGGGTCGCCGGGGGCGGTCCGCGGGAGAGGGGCGGCCTGAGGCGGTGATGAAGGGGCGGATGAGTGAGTCGACTCGGTCGATCCTGCCTCTGAGATGCGCTGGGCCTCCCGGCGGGCGGCGCGCCTCCCCCGGCCTCGTCCGTTAGGCATGGTGCGGTGCGTGGAGAGTGAAGAGGCCAAAGAAAAAGAGGTAGGAGGAGCGGAGTCTGTGGAGGCAGGAGGGCGAGTGGCCGGTGGAGAGGCCGGAGGGGGTTATAAGGGAAGGAGAGAGGGGGGGGGGGGGTTATGTAAGAGGGAGAGAGCTGGAGGAGAGAGGAGGGGGGGGGGAGAGAGGGGGGGGGGTGCGTCCTCCCTCACCTCGCATCAAACGCAATGCGAGCATTACGACCAATGTAGCTAGTTATGTGGGTTTATGAATTATGTTTTTGGGGTGGGGTTGTTAATAATACACTGGACCATCTGTGCCCAGTGAAGCAGTGGGACCAATCCCAGTGCATTTAGGTCTTACATTTTACTGCTGGGAAACAAATGGAAACATCCTTGGCTCCAATACCCACAAGTCCTTCAGCTGTGAGACCGAATTTATATTCGTATGCATATATATATACCTATATAATTATATAAATGCACAGCTATGATGTACTATATAAACATAGATATATACATATATATATAATCATGTTGAGTCTTAAATTGATCAGCTAACTATAGTTATCTGCAGTTAATTATATTAGTGTCTAGAATTTTTTCAGAATATGCTTCAAACTAAATACAGCCAAAACAGTAGAAATCCATTTTCATTTCATTTCTACTTAAAAACAAACAGCGAATGCAATAAATGTTTCTACTCTGGGATTTTATTTCAGTTCATTTAGAATTCTAAAGTCGAACACAAACTTCATAATTGTCATGCTCACAGTGGTCACAACCCACCAAATAACTGCGAACAAACAGTGTTATCTTATTTCTGTGCGCAGGCTTAAGTCATTAATTAAATGCGCTGTCCAATTCAGCTATGACAGCCGGAATAGAGCGAGCCGTGTGCAAAATCAATAGCCTCGCCTCCAGAATGACGTGTCCCATTTGGGTGAATGTCAGCGAAACCCACTAGATGTCGCCAACATCCACGACAGCCTGTCAGGGCTCCTGTCACTGCTGTCACTGCCGGTGCTGTTGGCCTTGCTGTCACCATTATCGCTACTGTCACTAATATCACTGCTAGTAATGCTGTTCCTATTGGTACTGTTATCCTTGCTGCGACTGCTCATAATGTTGTCACTACTGTCATATTACTGTCACTATTATAAATATTGTTACAAGTGTCCGTGCTGATAATGCTGGTGTTGCTGTCGCTTCTGTCTTTATTGTCAGTGGTATTGTTAATGTCACCACTGTCACTGCTGGTGCTGCTGTTGCGACTGACACAACTGTAAATGTTATCGCCACTATCACTATTGTCCCTACTCTTACTGCTGGTACTGCTGGTACTGCTGTGGCTGTTGTCACTAATATCGCTCTGTCTAAAATACTGTCACTATTATCCATGTTGGTTCTGCTGGTGCTACTGTCACTACTGTCACTACTGCCACTACTATCAGTTCTAGCACAACTGTCACTACTGTGACTGCTCTCATTGCTGATACTACTGGTGCTGCTGTTACTTCTGTCACTTCTGTCACTACTGTCATTACTATCGCTACTGTCACTACTGTCAGTTATATCGCTATTGCTACTACTGTCATAACTATCGCTACTCTCACTACCATCTCTACTGTCACTACTCTCGCTACTGTCACTACTATTGCAACTGTCACTACTGTCATTACTATAAATATTGTTACTACTGTCACTACTATCACTACTATCGCTACTGTCACTGCAGTATTCGTTTTGACGCGGCCGGATATCGAACCCACGATCTTAATTCGGCATTGGAAGCGAACATTTCAAAGCTGCATATTTAGATGAAAGCATCAAATTTTAGAAACCGGAAAATTACTGATATTTGATCCTACATAGTGAACTTAGATACAGGGCCAGTAATTAATAATCGATTGCTACATAGATGGAATACCCACCCCATTTAATAGAACCGGTCACAACTGAAGCCAATTATGTTCAACAAGATGCACACCAACATTAATTTGGCATGTTTTCACTTCAAATATCGCCAAAATTAACCCTTTAAAATCAAATTCACTTTAAGGTTACTTATTATTTATAGACTATTTTTGTTATCCAACTAATAGATGTATCTACAAAATCGATGACAAAAATTCAACCACTGGATGCATCGTGACTTGGTCAGGATTCGATCACTCGATATCTTGAATGGGAAGCTGGTACTTTAACCATTAGGCAATTCCGTTGACCCAGGCGTGGTGGTCAAATCGGTAGAGCGCGGGCCTCGCATGCGGGATATCGGGAGTTCGGTTCCCAGTCGAGTCAAACCAATGACTTTAAACTTGATACTTGTCGCTTCCTAGCCTGGCGCTCAGGATTAATAGGATAGGGCAAGGACTGGTTAGCTCATGGTCAGGATAATGTGACTGAGTGGGATATCGAGTCATGCAGCTGGCAGCCTGATTTCCCAGTGGGGCAGCACTATGAAGTTGCCATGGGTGTGCACTGTCACAAGTCAGTATGCCCTTGGATGTTGTCAGGATATACAACTCCACCAACCAACCAACCATTCCATTCAACCGCATCGGAAAGAATATTTACAATATAGTCGGTATACATATACAGAGAGAGCACATGGTGGTTGAATCGGCAGAGCACTGACTTCCAGTCCAGAGGTGGGCGGATAAAATCCAGGCCAAGTCAAATCAATGACCTAGAAAATTGACGCTCGTCAATTCCGAGTCTGGCGCTCGGCATTAATAGGATACGCCAAGGTAAGGTTAGTTCTTTTTTTTTCTTTTTTTTTGGGACAAGTTTTTATTCTGCCCATAACGTATACGCTCCCGTGAGGGTGCTTGTTTTCAACACTGAACAGCTGTGATACTGGATTGGGCTGGTCCCGCACTCAGGAGTGTTTACCTGATCAGAACTATCACTAGTCAGTATAAGGATAATGTGACTGAGTGGAATATCAGATCATACTGGCGATGGCCTGGGCTCCCAGTGGGACATCACTATGAGGTTGCCATGAGTGCACAGTCACAAGTCTGTACCCGTCATGATATAAACTTAGATGTTGTTAGGATGTAAATCCTCAATAAACAAACAAATATTATATATATATATATATATATATATATATATATATATATATATCAGTTTATTGCATGATAACGGCTTTCAGCACTAGGGGCTGTGCCAATATCTATCTACAAACATTTTTGAATTAATACAAATTAGTTTGTGTAATGTATTTACACTTCCCATTCATTCCCGATTAATATCATATAGGGCATTATCATATTGACGTTTCGTCCTGATATGATGACCTTAGATCTTGTGGGAAGTAAAACAACAACACATACATATTGAAGTGAAAGAACATATTTGGTAAATGGGAGGGCCGAATAAGTTGAGGACCTACTTCTTCTGTGGCAGGTCGCCTGATTCAAAACCCATATTTCAAACTCTGGCCATGTTGAATGAATAAGTTAACACGTTATACTTGTCGGTACCTAGCCTAGTACTTGGCAGGACTGGGATAGGGTACCGAGTTGTGGAATGAGGAAGACCAATTGTTTGTGATTGAAGCTTCCCTTGCTTAATCAATGAATGTAAAGATCAAAGGCAAAAATCATATAACGCGAAAGATAATTATAAATACCAACAGAAGCGCTTCCTAACACTAATATGATGAACATGCCACGAAGGCAACTACCCACAACTCATGGCTACATTGTCCTATAATGGCTGCTTAGGCCTTGATGCCTTTAGTCCGCAATTGCCTGCAAGCGGAGTGAATTGTTCATGAAATGCCCACTAGGGGGCGCCACTGCCTACTTGTGCGTCGGTGCAGCGCTGTGCATAATTAATGAAACACGCTGCAATAAAAAGTAAACAGACATTATGGTTTATGGACACGTTAGCAGCTGCAGGATGTCTCTCAGTTAATTACACTCACAACCATTGTGGTGCATCAAGTGCCGTAAAATCTGGAAATAATAGAACGGATAATTACCGTAGCAATACAAACAAAATATGTAGAGTTCAGGCGCAAATCCACGAAACGCCAATCCAAAAATGTAGCTTAAATACAAGATGTTTTCCTGAACATAATATTATTTCTCACTAATTCCAGTTTTCTTATGATCCATTGGTTGTGGAGCAATGGATTAAAGCGTAGGAATGTAAAAGACAATTTTTTTTAAGGTTAGGATCCGATGTTTATGACATTTTTTGAATTGCTGTTTACAGGGTTTTGCGCCTGCGTTTATATATATAGACATTTTCTTTAGACATTTTCTATTCACAATTTCGATATATTAGTCCACAAACATTGTGGTGTTCTCTGTGGCCGAGTGCTTAGAGTGTCTGACTTTTTTCTAGGTCAGACTCCTAATCTGAAGGTTGGTGGTTCGATTTCCCATGCTCCCCCCCTACCTCTGCCAATTTGGTTTTCCACAGCTATGTATAACTTACAGCGTCATCAAAGGCCGGTTGCTCTCATACCATGTCTATGTGGTGTGTGGGAGGTTAAAAATCCCTTGGGTTGTTAAAAGTGTATGCTTGGGCTTCCTATCGACAACCTGTTTAATGGTGAAAACAAGTCTATTCAGACTTATCGATATCCAGCCGTATCAAGATCATAAACTATTCAGTTAACAATAGAAATTGTATAAACAGTGTAACCATTCATGGCTGTCCTCCCACTGCCCCTTATATATATACAAAATATATGTCTATTTATATTGAAATTCTCTTCAGTGTGTAGTCCAGACGGGATAAACGAATGAATTGAGCGTCCGTCTCACATTTTGGTAGATCATGGAATTTGAATCCATGCGTTCGAACCCTAGTGGAGACAAACCACGTTGTGTCGATTGAGGTTAACTGCATCCGGTTTACAAAGATACATGCGTGCACACCACATCATCACTTCCGGTGGCGCCCTCACGCACGCAAAGTACCGCTCCCGTAAAGCAGTGATATCAAGCACCAATCACAACATGTCAAACATGACCACAAGGGTGCTTACCTGATAGAATGGCCTATTGAATTGTACACTCGCTTCCGCTGCGACTGATCGCGGGTTCAATCCTTGACCGAGACAAACCCAATATTTACAAACTCCATCAAAAACACTGTCGAGTCAAACAGAAGACTTATTATTACAAATAAGCAATGTTTAGGACCGACCCTTTCTGTGCAATTGATATAAACTGGTCCCAGTGCCTCCTTGGCTGTTTTACAGTACTCAATATGGAACAGGGAACCAGCTTGATTACTATTCGTGTCACACAATCTATAAGCACAGATTTGTTGGTGCTGATAATGCTGGCGTTGCTGTCGCTTCTGTCTTTATTGTCAGTGTTATTGTTAGTGTCACCACTGTCACTGCTGGTGCTGCTGTTGCGACTGACACAACTATCAATTTTATCACCACTATCACTATTGTCCCTACTCTTACTGCTGCTGCTGTGGCTATTGCCACTATTATCGATAATAGTGACAATTTCCACTATTATCGCTCCGTCTATAATACTGTCACTAGTATCCATGTTGGTTCTGCTGGTGCTGCTGCCAACCAGAAACCGAAACCAGCTACCAAGCAGGTATGGGTATACCTCCTTGGTAGCTTAGAAACCGAAACCAGCTACCAAGCAGGTATGGGTATACCTGCTTTGTAGCTTAGAAACCGAAATCAGCTACCAAGCCGGTGATGCAGTTTCCGCAGCACAACAGTTTGCGAGAGACACATACAATCAAATGCATTGTCAATGGCCGTGAGCAAATCTTCATACAGAAAAACTCAAATATCTCTCAGATTACACCACCTAGAAGCAATCCACTTGGAACACATATAGAAAACATATTCAATGAATAGATTATATCAAATTTATAAGGCTAGGCTTTTGCAGTTCTATTAATTTTGAATAAAACTAATGTTTTGCATGGCACGTCCGTCAAACTCAAGGTATTGTCAATGGTCGTGAGCAATCTTCATACAGCAAATACAGCAACAGTGAAATATCTCTAAAACCACACCACCTAGAAACAAATCGCTTGGTACACATATAGAAAACATCTATACCAAAAACATTATATTAAATTTATAAGGGTAGTGATGATGCTGTTCAATTTTGATGGATGCGCAGAAGCTATGTGTCCCTCGCAAACTGGTGTGCCACGGAAACTGCAACACCGGTATAGGTATACCTGCTTTGTAGCTGGTTTCGTTTTCTGGTTTGTGGTGAATTTGATAGGTAAGAAATGACCTACACTTTTAAGAATTGCGATGCCAACATCTTCAATTGACCACCAATTGGCCCATTTTCGTGAGGCTGACTATACATGTATTAATCATTAGCCTCCCCTCTGAGTGGATCAGTACAAATTATATGAGGTCCAATCATGGCTGAATCAGAACGAAGACTTCAAACATGTGCAATCAAACCCCAGCGAATTATATCACAAGGTATACTACCCATCCTGATATGACCTTAGATGTTACCATGATTATTATTGAACCCCAACAATTGACAATAATTGCATCGAGGGAACCCATATCGCCGATAATTGATTAGAGCGTCAGTCCTAGAATGACAGTAGCGGGGGTTCGAGTCCCGCTCTGTGCGCCCTGGTTCCATTTCCTTAACAAAGACAAAATAACTCCCTGTCGACTGTACGGTGATTGTTTGATGACACACGGATTGGGGACCTGGAAGAGCCGCGTAAGGGAGGCTGCCATGACGACGGGAATCATGGCAGCCTCCTCCTCCCCCCCCCACCCCGCCGCCGTCTCTACAGGGGGGGGGGGGCGGAACCAGTCAGCGCCTAGCGCATGCGCGCGGGAAATTGGTCCTGAAGGCCCATCCTGAGGCCGGAGGAGCAAGAACCAACACAAAAGTAAATATAAACATTTTTTTTTAAAGATTTAAAAAAAAAGAATACAAAAAAGTTGTTAAAATAAAATATGGGTGGGCGGGGGAAACAACATTTGAAACACAAGGAGGAGCTGCGTGCCAGATATTTCAAATGTGTTTTGAAGTGAGATGACAAACATTGTGAATTACACTCCATGATGGCGGGTTGTGGTGGAGGAGCAGGTTAGGGTGGAGAGGTGGTTGGATGGATGGTTGTTGGAGCTTTATGTCCTGGCAATATGTAAGGCCATATCACGATGGGTACCGTCTTGTTACAGTGCATACTCATGGCAACTTTATAGTGCTGCCCCACGGGAGAAATCAGGCCGCCAGCACCGTGAGCTGATATCCCAATCAGTCACATTATGCATGTTGACTGGAACATGGGTAATTGGCCACTCAAACTTGTATCCCCTTTTGATGTTAGTGTTAACTAACAGTATTTTACACGCTAGAGTCTTTATAGGAAATAGAAACCTAACTTCTGTGTGTGGAGGCTGTAAGGCACTAATATATGATATTACTCAAGCGATGATCCACTTACTATATCTGCTTACTATATCTGCTTACAATATCTGCTTACTATATAAGTTCCAAGAAATAGCAACGCAACAGAAATTAAGTGTGGTAAAATCTAGTATGGCAGGGTAGCTGGCTCCTCCTGATGTCCTGTCTCCAGGTCATCTGCCTGCCACATCCCCTGCCCAGCTCTTTGATTCAGATGGAACACATTCAAAATACAGGTACACAGTTTCTGGGAGTCTCCTCAGTCAGAGACAGTAACATGGCATGTCCTTGGTTGAACTCCTCCAGTCAGTGGTGGGGGGTGGCAGGGTGGGAGTGGGTGGACACCCACCACTCCCACCAGCCCCCTCCCCCATCTAGGTAAGGGGGTGGGGGGCCAACCCACCCACCCCAAGCCAGATACATATTTGTCCATCAAGTTCACCAATCACACTTATATGGGATTATCAACCCTATTTATCTTGACATAACACCAGTGGTCACCAGTCCCTTAGATTGGGACAACTCCAAAATAGTGGGAGTTTCTACATGCCTTACTTTGAGAATTACATATTTTATCATCTTTAGTTCATCAAACTGCCACCAGGTGGGGCAGGGAGGGCTCACCACACACGCACACACACAGACTCCACCTCCCACCTCCAGCCTGACACCTGGCTTTGGCAGGTCCTGCAAACACTCACACACACACACACAACCCCCATGCATTGTCACCTCTGTGCTAACACTCCCTCAGATACTGGTATCTGTAAATCATACCAGAACAGGCACACAGAACTTAATTCTTGACTTAATTATTGTACCCATTCTGTGGCATTTTTCACAGACTATTTGTCTCATGAAGAAACCAGTCTGCAGCAACTGTATATGCTGGCCTTAGTTTCAGCATTTACCTCCCTTTATACAATATATCATACCAACAGACTTCAATTCAGTAATACATGTAAATATACCAATACAGTAATAATTTTCCAGAGTTATTATCTCCAGTGGTTATATTTGATGTAGAACCTTATAACAATCTGATATGAATTATCACTTCACTTAATATACATAATCTACCATGGTTTCACAACTTGTATGAGATGCGTTCGATGTTGGTGCATTGCTCCGCTTTCCATTGGTCAGCCTACTGGGATCAGTCCCAGCTGAGTCAATCCAAAGACTTTTATTATAATAACTTGGAACTTGAAAGCTAACTTGACCTCCAGCATTCTATGACATTGAAAATGGAGAATTCTAAGAAGGTCATCTCCAGACAAAATGATCCAATGTGTACTGCAGTGTAAGCGTTATCAACCAACCAAGTATTCACCACTTGTGTTTGTTTATTCAATCCGTTTATAATTGGCCGAATGAGTTGAGCGTCCGCCTCCCATGCTGGTAGGTTGTGGGATTCTAACTCGCAGGGTTGAACCCTGGCCGAGTCATACCAATGACTTACAAATTAATACTTTGTCACTACCTGGCCTGGTGCTTTGCATAAATAGCATTAGGCCAGGAGCAGTAAAGGCCCTGTCACACTACGACGTTTCCGCCGGCGCGCCGGCAACGCGCAAAATATTTGCAACCCGTCGGAACGCGTCGATCTCTTCGGCGCTTTGGGAGAAAGTTTGACGCGGCGCAGCGTGTTAGTAGCGTGCTATGAGCGCGCGGCCAATGGGCTTCGGCGCGCGGCTGAAGAGCATGTCAACGTCCCGCCAGCGGGTTCCCAGCGCGCCATCGGCGCGCTGTCGGCGCGCTGACGGCGCGCTGTCGGCGCGTTGACGGCGCGTTGGTGTCGGGTTCTTACCATGTCAACGCGTACATACCCGCCAGCAACACGTTAGGATGCGCCCGCAGCGCGTCCACACCGCGCGGCCAATGCATCCAGGCGCGCCGGCAACACGTCCAACGCGCCGAGAAACGCTGGAGCAACGCCAATGGCGCGCCTACAACACGTTGATGGGACGCTACGGTCGCGCCGACGGAACGGTCGCAATTTGGTGAAAAAAATGCCAACGTTAAGCGACATTGCTCAACGCGATGCCAGCGTTCCGCCGGCACGCCGGCAACGGGTTTCAACGTGTTGCGAACGCGTCCGTAACGCGCCCTCCAACCCGTTGGCGCGCGTCGCCGCGCGTCCAAAGTTTTGTGCATGCACAAAACCTCGACGCGCCCCGACGCGCGCCGACGCGCCCCGACGTTTCCATTCACACGTTGCTATGTACCGACGCGCCGGTAACGCGCCGGTAACGCGCCGGTAACGTGCCGGACGTGTACCGACGGTTCGTCCAAAAATGCAACACGTCGCCACGCGTCGAAGCGCGTTCGTGAGAAACGTCGTAGTGTGACAGGGCCTTCACATGAGGAAGACCAATTGTCCACACTTGAAATTGCCCCTGCTTAATCAACTAATGTAGCAAAAAAAAAAAAATATCTGGTACAACTACCAGCACGTGTCAGGAACAGTGATTGTTACAAAACTGTCAAGATAAACCTCCATGCACATTTAAATCAACCAGCCTAGGCCAAAGCAGATCAATGATATACTGGGTCGTGTTGCCATTCCTTTCCCTGTACCCCCGCTTCCCCCTCCCCCCCAAACAAACACTGTAAACTCAACCAGTAGTGGCCAACTAGACCACAAAACCCATCTACAACGGAATGAGCAACAATAAAAGCTACTCTATCCTGTCCTTCACTGTTGGTTGTACCTTCCTTTCTCTCTACTGATACTATTGCACTAGAAGAGAGTTCTGGAGCTGAAGCTGGAGCAAAACTGTGTGGACGACGACAATCAACAGTCTACACACATCCTACAGTCAACATCAACAGTTTGCAACATAATCTTGATTGAATAAACAAACACAAGTGGTGAATACTTGGTTGGTTGATAACGCTTACACTGCAGTACACATTGGATCATTTTGTCTGGAGATGACCTTCTTAGAATTCTCCATTTTCAATGTCACAGAATGCTGGAGGTCAAGGAAGGTGACCTTCAGGAAAGTGATTTATTTACTGTAGCTAAAGTTGCATAATCCAAAGGGTTTGAATTCCAGCCATATATTTTTTATATTTTTGTTAATGATGAATTATTTACTCCGCTCAAAACAGATAAATGTGTTAAATTATTACTAAACCTAAATTCAAAAGATTTGAATCAAATTGGATTAGTGCTGCCCAGCGGTGAAAACAAGTATTAACACACTTATCCGTTATGAGCATGGTAAATAAATTCATAACAAACAACACTTGTTTTCACCTTAAATCTTCTGAATGTTCTTTTAGTAATAAGATACATATATTATGTTGATCATTGCAATCTACCTTATTTAATTTTGAAGTAACATTTATTATAAATGGCTAATTTTGGAGATATTACAAGAGAAATATGCACAATTACTTTCGGAATACACAACAAAATGCTGAACAGTCATATTTTATCATAACACTTGTAAATTGGTAAAGATTCTGCACTGCAACCTCTCCACCCCATCAGGTGACCCCCTTCGCTACTCCCACTGTACCTCCACCAGACTTCCACCCCACACATCCACCAGCAAAGAGTACACTGATTCTGATCTATTTCGGTTAATAATTGTTTAATTATCACTTTAGCATATATACACAAAAGTAACTATTATGTATGGCTGCCAGACACTGTGTATAAGTGTTTATTCCTTATATAACCAGTATGACCAGTATTCCTTTCTGTTATGCATCGCATATCATTTACTATGTGGAATGTATATAGTCCCTTCCCACCAACATCGTGATTCCTCATTCATCACAACAATGAATAAATTGATCTATCAACTTTACAAAACAAATCAATAGTCAAGACATCTAGATTTTGATAGCACAAAGACACCCCAACTGACATACAAATCCTACTGCGTACAACACAATATAATAAATCAAAGAGTACCTGATCACATTGCACTCATCATCATCATGCTGTTGGTCGCGATGCGACAAAGACTGCTTTCATTACTAGACTGCCGCCCTCCATTTATGGTGTTTTGTGCGGTTGTACATTTCATGAAAGCTGCCTGCAAAAGTGTTGAAGTGCTGCTTGCTTTTCGAAATTACCAGTGGCATGCTCTCTGGGAGCAAATAGAGGGTTCACACCGGCAAGAACATGTCCAGACAGGTGCAAAACTATTTGTCCCTGCAGTGGATGGTCGGGAGATGTTGGGAGTTCCATACATCAACCGCCCTTAATGCTGCCACAGTGACATGGTTTTCTGTTTAGGGTTTGCACCCTTAGCCTTCGGTTCTGTCAAGAACCTGTACCACAAGGCAGTGGTTTATAACTCGGCAGGGCAGGGGCGTCAAACTCCCTGAGGTATTGCAATACCTGCAATACCTGCATTGCACTAAGACTGAATCATAAAAGGTATTACTATTAGTATCTATTGAATTGGAAACCATCAGCAAACAACTAAAGCTTGCATGTAAATGTACAATTATTTAATTTACCTCATCATCATCATCATGCTGTCGGTCGCAATGCGACAAAGACTGCTTTCATTACTTGACTGCAACTCTCCATTTAGCTCTCTGTTGTGAGAGGTGCGTCCATGAGTCAGTCTTAATGTCTCTCAGCTTCAGGTTTCTCTTGATGGTATTCTTGAACCGGAGACGAGGGCGCCCTCTCTTTCTGTAACAAGAAGACAGTTGAGAATAGAGGATCTGCTTTGGTAGCCTGTCTGATGACATCCTCATGAGGTGTCCAGTCCACCGGAGATTCTTTTTGATCAGAAGTTCTTCCATAGAGGGCAGCCCCGTACATTTCATGAAAGCTGCCTGCAAAAGTGTTGAAGTGCTGCTGGCTTTTGCAAGTTACCAGCAGCACTCTCTCGGGGAGCAAATAGAAATTTTACACCGGCAAGAACATGTCAAGACAGGCACAAAACTATTTGTCCCTGCAGTGGCTGGTCGGGAGATGTTGGGAGTTCCATACATCAACCACCCTTAATGCTGCCACAGTGACATGGTTTTCTGTTTAGGGTTTGCTCCCTTAGCCTTTGGTTCTGTCAAGAACCTGGACCACAAGGCAGTGGTTTACAACTGTGCAGGGCAGGGGCGTCAAACTCCCTGAGGTATTGCTATACCCGCAATACCTGCATACCTCATACTTGTTACTTATTGCATTGTGTACACTTTAATTTCCGAATTTACTTCACACTTCAATTTACTATATAACCCATGTAAAGAAGTGTGTGTATGTATACCTATGTACCTGTGACATCTACGGTCATATTACCAATGATACGGCACTGACAAAATATATATAAGAATAATTTTGAAAAAGTCGTCTGCTGCACGAATGTCGTCTGCCACATCGCTTGTCGCCTGCTGCATCCCGCGCCCCCTGCTGCCACCTGGTGGCGAGTCCCTGCAACGTGAGGCAGCTGGAGGCGTTCCTAAGGGCCAGACTCTGTAGGCAGCCAGTGATCGATGAGGCGTCGGGACAAAGTGATTACCGAGTCAACTCCACAGCTTAACGCAGACTCTTTAGTAAAGCGGTCTCACGTCATCATTATAGTATTGTATTACGTTCATTGATTAAGCGCCATGAATTTGAATCATGCA
Organism: Branchipolynoe longqiensis; assembly: GCA_030323885.1. Taxonomy (NCBI): domain Eukaryota; kingdom Metazoa; phylum Annelida; class Polychaeta; order Phyllodocida; family Polynoidae; genus Branchipolynoe; species Branchipolynoe longqiensis. Next base: position 154,061,011 of record CM059187.1, on the reverse strand, counting down.
CAATTTGGTTTGCCTCATTCGATTGCTTGTCGCCCTATACTAGTAATGCAGTGTCTGCCCAGGTAGCGACAAGTATATGAGACTGTCTCAAAAGGTGCTAAGCAATATGGGAGAAAATTGTGTCCATTGTAACAATCAACATACTATCTGCTTATGCATTTGCTCAGGATAAACTGATTTGTTTTTTACATTGCATTTCATAATCCCAATAGAATTCATATTGATTTGAAGCAAATGTCCTTGTGTTTTCAGTGTAGCTGTTTCTGTGCTGTTACAATGGACCAACAAAAAAGAGTTATCGCTGTTTGAGGCAGGCTTATATATCATTATGTTATTCATTGAACTAGTTTGAAACACAGGATTTGAATCCCACGACCTGTCACACAAGGAACAAGTCTTCATCTTATTCGGCCATTCCATTTAGCAAATATCGTCTCTTATTTTAATATGTGCTAGGTTCTGACAAGTTTAGCTATTTAAGTCAATGGTTTGAATTGGACGGGATTCAAATCCCATGGGAAGAGGGCGCTCAACAAATGTGGCTATCACACAGGTTCAACAACACTTGTGGTTCTAATAGACGACATCACCGTTCCAGCCGCGCGGTGCATTGTGGGAGGCGTCAGAGCAAAACAAACCCGCAAAAAGCACATGCCACATGCTAATACACTGGGTGCAGCTATCAAATGTGCTAGTTTCAGCTCATCTCAGCTCTTGTTTGAAACATAGAATACCCACTAAAAAATATATGAAGAGTTCAGGCGCAAAACCATGTAAACGCCGATAAGGAAATGTAGTTTAAATAAAAGATTTTCACCTGAAAATAATTTAAATTCTCACCAATTCCACTTTTCATATGATCATGTGATTATGGAGCAATGAACAAAAGAGAAGGAATAACAAACAAATTAAGTTGTTGAGGGTTTGATTCCAATGTTTATCTCCATTTTTGGATTGGCATTTACGTGGTTTTGCGCCTAAACTCTTCATATATATAATAAATTAAGATATTAATGTCCTATCCAGCATTGCATTTACATCAATATAATATGCATATCTTATGCCATGTGCATTTAGATTTAGACAAATCTGGGCAGTCAGACTAGTGTTTTAATTATGTTATTAATGTTTTTATTCATATCCTATGGTTCATGACATGTGTAGAACTAGAAAATTAGTAGGGTTAATCAGATATTGGTTATATATTTCTCTGAAACAAGTGTATGTTGACACATTTGGCATTTAAATATTTAGAACAAGAATTAATAATGGTGATGTGGATATCACTGATTGTTTTGTGGGGAATTGTATGTTTCTTATCTCAAAATGTTTAACTATGGCTAGTTTTGTCTTAGCTATATTCATCAGATTATTATATTGCATGTGTGCATAGATGTTTATGCCAAATTGTTATGTATTTCTATTAATTTTGAATAAACCGAAGTTTTTCCCTACGCATAACGACAAACTCAAGGGCCATTCGCATCTGCTTTGATGCCAACGCCGTTTTCAGCGCATGCGCAGTCGGAACCATGATGCCGTATATTGTACCAGCATAGTCCTGCTGGGCGTCTTGGATCAGAGAAGTGGGAGAACCTCCCCACTGCACTCACTGCCACCCACACTGGGCGAGGAGGGGATGAGGGAGGGCGTGGGTCAGGGTGGAAGGAGGGAGGGGGGAGGTAATGACGTCAGAGGGGGGTTTCCCACGATGGATAATCCACAAGTGGAGGGTAGATGGGTGAGATGGGAGGTCGGTGGTGACGTGTGTGGGGGTGGGGGGTGGGGATGGTGATGGTCGTGTGTGGGTGGTGTGTGTGTGTGGCGTGGTGGGAGGTGTGTGGGGGTGTGTGGGGGTGGGGTGGTTGAAGGTCTGTGGTGGTGAAGTGTGCGGGACTGGTGTGTGTGTGGGGTGTGGGGTGGGGTGTGCGGTGGTGGGGAAATGTGTGGGGGTGGAGGTGTGGGATCTGGTGTGGGGTGGTGTGTGGGGGTGGTGTGGGGTGGTGTTTGGGGGTGGCGTGGTGGGAGGTGTGTGGGGTGATGTGTGTGGATGGGGTGGAGGGAGGTGTGTGGTGATGAAGTGTGTCAGACTGGTTTATATGTGTGTGGTGTGCGGGGATGGTGTTGGGGTAGTGTGGTGGAAGATGTGTGCGTGTGGGTGGAGGTGTGGTGGTGGGGAGGTGTGTGTGGATTGTGTGGTGGGAGCTGTGTGGGGTGATGTGTGGGGTGGTGTGTTGGTGGGGATGTGTCTGGGGTTTTGTTTAAACAGTCACAATTATATGACGTAAGGGTTCCGTCCATGTACACAAATACTTCCCTTTTACCATAACGAACTGTCATTAAAGGCCCAACATGGGTTAGATCACCCAGAAGAGGATCTGTAAGTTAATCTGTAAGTTAATCTGTAAACCTAAATTCAGTAACCAGAGTTTATTCGAATCATGTACAATTGTTCATGTCCCAGATCCTTGCCCTATCCTAGTGATACCAGTTCTTAGACCTGGTAGTGCCAAGTATACATTCCCAAGTCATTACATAATACATCTGCACTTTTGAACATCTGCACAAACTCTCACCTATTCAGCTGCAACGCAGCTGTATTTAATTCCGAGCAGCTATCAAAACGTCCAACACCGCGCATTCCCAGTTCCACTCACAGCCTCAGTCTCACCAGTTTAGTTGCCGGCTCAGAGCAAGTCTCGATAGGGTTGCAGCATTGTGTATCCTCAGGCCTTTGGCAATACCAATGCTGTTTTTGTTTGTTCTGTGTCTTAGTGATCGTTTATTTATTCTGCTCATAACGGTTAAGTGCATGCACTTGTTTTCGCCGCTGTGCAGTAGTGATCATAATCCCTATAGATTGAGTTCCTTTTCCATTTGTGTGGTTTTCAATTATATTTGTGTACATTGTTAACATTTGCAATACCTTATACCCATGCAATTAACGTTTTAATCTAGATATACTATGTTAATTTGTTTGATTTGGTCACACCTTTGAACTTTGAAGGTTAGGTTTGTCGATAATGTGTTGCCTTTCAGGTACTTCAGTTTCTTTGTTGTTGTTTTTCAGCTCATTTTGCTTTAGAAACTGTTGCTTGGTTCCTGCCATTGAAGACACAATTCCGTCGGGTGACATGTGCAGTTTGCCCACCAGGCGGCGCCACCTGCGGGACTTTCTGCCGGAATAGAGAACCCAGCTCCGGCAACATGTTCACTCATCCCCCCCTCCCTCCCCTCCTTCCCTCCCTCCTTCCCCCTCCCTCCTTCCCTCCCTCCTTCCCTCCCTACTCCCCCTCCTCCCTCCTTCCCCGCTCCCTCCTTCCCTCCCTCATTCCCTCTGTCCTTCCCTCCCTCCTTCCCTCCCTCCTTCCCTCTCTCCTTCCCTCCTTCCCTCCCTCCTTCCCTCCCTCCTTCCCTCCCTCCTTCCTCCCCCTCCTTCCTCCTCCCTCCTTCCCTCCCTACTCCCCCTCCTCCCTCCTTCCCCCTCCCTCCTTCCCTCCCTCCTTCCCTCTCTCCTTCCCTCCTTCTCTCCCTCCTTCTCTCCTTCCCTCCCTCCCTCTCCCCTCTCCTCCCCTCCCTCCTTCCTTCCGTCCCTCCTCCCCCCCACCCCCGACGCACGCACACCCCGCGTCAACTGCTTCCTGTGTCTGCTCTTCTTCAGCTCCTCCCATTTAAACCCAGAATGACCGGTTGGTTTGTTGTTGGGGTTTTACGTCCTGGCAACAGCTGGGGTTATACCAGGACGGGTACTTACTTGTGACATTGCACAATCACGGCGACTGTATAGTGGCATCCTGGCAACAGCTGGGGTCATATCAGGACGGGTATCGACTTGTGACATTGCACACTCACAGCCGCTGTATAGTGATGGCCCACTGGGAGACCAGGTCACCAACACCATGACCTGATAATGATATCTCACTCAGTCACATTATCCTGACACCAAGCCAACCAGTCCTTGCCCTATCCTAATAATGTCAAGCGACTGGTTAGGAAACGACACGTATCAATTTTGTAAGTCATTGCTTTGACTCTACTGGGAATCGAACTCCGATTCTTCCGGGCGGAAGGCCTGTGTTCTCTAACGATTCGGCCACAGCAGGCTTTTTGGAGGGAGAATACAAATATTGCGCTGTCATCGTATTTAAAAGATGTTTTGGGATAGAGGCGCTGGGGTAAAGCACCCCCACCCCCCCTCAGAATACCAAAACAAATACAAAATTAAAATTAAAATAAAATAAAATCAGATTCTGTGATTTATTAGTACGACTGTCCCTCGGTGACTTGTTAGTAGCGGGGGGGCTGCTATCGGCCATTAGGGCGTGTGACAGATGGGGCGGCCAGGCGGGCGGCCGAGGGCTCTCAACCGGCGCCGGGGCTTTCAGGAGTTGACCCGGCCCTCTCCTCCTATCTACCGACACCGTTTTGCCATTGTGCCGCCGGGGCGGACGGGAGTTGTCGCCACTGGCACAGCCGGAGGGAAGCGGGTGGGCGCGGTCACACTGACAGCGGGCGGAGCGTGTGACAGTGAACGGAGGGTGGCTGCGTGCTGAGAGTGTGTGTGTTTGACAGTGACATCGGCTGTGGTGAAGGGAGTGGTCTGTGTGTGTGACAGTGGTAGCGACAATTTAGGGTGTGGGTGGAGGGATGTCGGCGTGATGAGAGTGTGTGTTGTTGACAGTGACAGCAGCTGTGGTGAAGGGAGTGGTATATGTGTGTGACACTGGTAGCGGCAATTAAGGGTGTGGGTGGAGGGATGTCTGCGTGATGAAAGTGTGTGTGTTTGACAGTGACAGCGGCTGTGGTGAAGGGAGTGGTCTGTGTGTATGACAGTGGAAGTGACAATTATGGGTGTGGGTGGAGGGATGTCTGCGTGATGAGAGTGTGTGTTTTTGAGAGTGACAGCGGCTGTGGTGAAGGGAGTGGTATGTGTGTGTGACACTGGTACCGACAATTAAGGGTGTGGGTGTAGGGATGTCTGCGTGATGAGAGTGTGTGTTTTTGACAGTCACAGCGGCTGTGGTGAAGGGAATTTCTATATGTCTGTGACAGTGGTAGCAACAATTAAGGGTGTGGGTGGAGGGATGTCTGCGTGATGAGAGTGTGTTGTTGACAGTGACAGCGGCTCTGGTGAAGGGAGTGGTATATGTGTGTGACAGTGGTAGCGACAATTAAGGGTGTGGGTGGAGGGATGTCTGCGTGATGAGAGTGTGTGTTTTTGACAGTAACGGTGGCCATGGTGAAGGGAGTGGTATGTGTGTGTGACAGTGGTAGCGACAATTGCGGGTGTGGGTGGAGGGATGTCTGCGTGATGAGAGTGTCTGTTTTTGACAGTGACAGCGGCTGTGGTGATGGGAGTGGTATGTGTGTGTGAGACAGTGGTAGCAACAATTAAGGGTGTGGGTGGAGATATGTCTGAATGATGAGAGTGTCTGTTTGACAGTGAAGTTTGGGGGTGTCTGGGTGCTGAGAGTACATGAGCTGGACAGTGACTGTGGGGGATGGGGGAGTGGTTTGTGTGTGTGGCAGTGGTTGGAGTGGAGACGTCTAGGTGCTGAGAGTGTGTGTGTTTGACAGTGAAAGTGGCATGCATAGCAGAGGGTTCTGTGTGTATGACAGTTGTAGCGGCATGGGTCGGGGTTGAGGGATGTTTATGTATTGAGAGTGTGTGTGTTTGACAGTAACATTGGGGGTGGGGGTGGGGGAGTGGTTTGCGTGTGTGATACTGGTTGGTGCTGAGAGTGTGTGTTTGACAGTGACAGTGGCATGCATAACATGGGGTTCTGTGTGTATGACAGTTGTAGCAGCATGGGTAGGGGTTGATGGATGTTTATGTCTTGAGAGTGTGTGTGGTTGACAGTGACAGTGGCGGCTGGGGGAGTGGTGTGTGTGTGATACTGGTTGGAATGGATACGTCAAGGTGCTGAGAGTGTGTGTGTTTGACACTGACAGTGGAAGGCATAGTAGATGGTTGTGTGTGTGTGTGACAGTTGTAGCGGCAAGGATGGGGGTGGAAGGATGTCTAGGTGTTGAGAGTGTATGTGATTGACAGTGACAGTGGCGGTGGTGGGGTAGCGTGTGACGGTGGTATCAGCAAGGGTGGGGGGTGGACAAATGTCTGGGTGTTGTGAGTGTGTGTGCTGGTCAGAGTGTGTCTGCTTGACAGTGACAGTGACCATGGTGGGTGTTTTGTGTGTGTGACAGTGGTAGGGGTGGGAGGATGTCTGGGTATGGAGAGTGTATGTTTGGCAGTGACAGTGCGTGTGGTGGGGGACCAGTCTGTGGGCTTGACAGTAGTAGAGGCGGGGATGTCTGGGTTTGGAGAGTGTGTGTGTTTGACACTGACATCAGCAGTGATGGGGGTTATGTGTATGTATGACAGTGGTAGTGGTAAGGGTTTAGGTGGGGGATGTCTGAGTGCTGACATTGTGTTTGACAGTGACAGCAGGGGGATGGTGGGGGATCAGTCTGTGTATGTTACAGTGGTAGTGGGAAGGCTGGGGGTGAAGATGTATGGGTACTGACAGTCTGCTTGACAGTGACAGCGGAATGGATAGTGGGGGTGACAGTAACTGGGACAATGGCAGCACGGGTGGTGTTCACTGGCAGAATTGGAAAGCTGTTGTGTGCTGACCGTGAAGGTATTTATAACACGGACAGAGGTGTGACATTACTGTCCACTGAAGTTGGTGGTGTTTGTGACAGTGATAGAGGTGGAATATTCTTATGTGGGGAAGTTGGTGGTGTTTGTGACAGTGCCAGAGGTGGGATATTCTTATGTGGGGAAGTTGGTGGTGTTTGTGACAGTGACAGAGGAGAAATATTCTTATGTGGGGAAGTTGGTGGTGTTTGTGACAGTGACAGAGGTGGAATATTCTTATGTGGGGAAGTTGGTGGTGTTTGTGACAGTGCCAGAGGTGGGATATTCTTATGTGGGCAAGTTGGTGGTGTTTGTGACAGTGACAGAGGTAGGATATTCTTATGTGGGGAAGTTGGTGGTGTGTGTGACAGTGACAGAGGTGGAATATTCTTATGTGGGGAAGTTGGTGGTGTTTGTGACAGTGACAGAGGTGGGATATTCTTATGTGCGGAAGTTGGTCGTGTTTGGGACAGTGCCAGAGGTGGAATATTCTTATGTGCGGAAGTTGGTGGTGTTTGTGACAGTGCCAGAGGTGGGATATTCTTATGTGGGGAAGTTGGTGGTGTTTGTGACAGTGCCAGAGGTGGAATATTCCTATGTGGGGAAGTTTGTGGTGTGTGTGACAGTGACAGAGGTGGGATATTCTTATGTGGGAAAGTTAGTGGTGTTGGTGACAGTGACAGATGTGGAATATTCTCGGGGCACTCTTAGTCCTGTCCCCAGCCCCTTCACCCACCACCCCACTTCCGTCCCCCTCCCACGTGTACCCTCTGACACCCCGTCCACCCCTCCGAACCCCTCCCAGCACCCTCCCTTCCACCACCCTTCATCACCTCATTCCCTTTGCCCAATCCCATGTCACCCTCTCTCCCACATCGACCACGAAGCCTGCTCCATTCCCTCCCCCGGTCCCTCCCACGGTCCTTCTCCGAATCCTCCCCCACCCCTCACCATCTCCATGAATTACTCCTCCCCACCCCTCCCCAGTCCCTCCCCCACCCATCATCCACTCCCTCCCTCACCTCCCTCCCCCACTCCCACACTCCCCACCTCTCCCCATCTCCCTGCAATACTACCCCCCATCCCTCCCCCAGTCACTCCCCCACTCCCTCCCGATCCTCCCTCCCACACTCCCCCACTCCCCCAACTCTCCCCATCTCCCTGCAAATCTCCTGCCCAACCCTCCCCCCAGCTGTCCGCTACTCCTCCTCCTCCCCCACTCCCTCCCCTGACCCCCATCCCCATCCACACATCCACCCCACCCCTACTCCTCACCCTCGCCCACCCTGCCCGCTCCATGTGCTCACCTCTGCCGCTTGTAGGGTATCCCGTGAATGGAGTGTGTGCGTGTGCGCGTGTGTGTGTGCGTTAGGTTGGTAGGTAGGGAGGCAGCTCACAGCGGGAATGGGTCCGGTGAGCGAAATGCCCCCTTTACCCCTCCAGCAGTGGGGGTGACCTAATAACGGGCGGATTCCCCCCCTCCTCCTACCCTATCCCACACCTCATACCCCTACCCCCACACCCCACACCACCCCCAGTACTACCAGCTAACACATTCACCCCTCAAACACATCCTCATTCGTTGGTTGGTGAAATTCTACATCCTGGCAACATCTAATGACATATCAGGACGGGTACCGACTCGGGACAGTGCACACTCGTGGCGACTTCATAATGCTGCTCCACTGGGAAATCAGGCTGCCAGCAAGCACCATGACCCAATATCCCACGCACTCACATGATCCTGACACTGAACTAACCAGTCCTTGCCCTATTCTATTAATGCCGAGCACCAACCTAGCACCACTTGACTAGTACCACTTTCAAATTACGTAAGTTCTAACTAAGCTAGTCTGATCCTGCAACATGTTTAACTTTCACATTTGGGACAGGAAAACAGTAACAATTAATGGATTAACAAATGATCATGGTTAATATCAAATTCAATATTCAATTATAAAATAGCTCATTTGTCATTTCTAACTAATAGTAAGCATAGTATACGGTGTTATACACAATTAAAAAAAGGTTATTTCCACTTTAAAATGACATGAATTATCTATCCCAGATTAATATCATAGCAATGCAGGTACATATTGGTTTTGTCTATTTTATATTGATATCCATCAGCGATAGGCGGCCTCTAATCCTATTGGCACAAATATCATCTTATATAAGACGGATCCGGTGCAAAAACTGACAAATCCATTTTAGTTGTTTTCTGTCAAATATAATTGATTGGTGTGTTTTCCAGTTAAAGTCTATCAATTTCATAGTGAGTAGCTGCCATAACTTCTGCAAAGTAACAGAGATTTGAGTATCGGAATAATTGTGGCTTCAACTCAACTATGATAGTCATTGTTTCATTTCAACCGACATGGTGCTTGTCGGTTTTTACACCTGAACCCTTCATAGACATATTCTATATATATAGGTCACCACCTGCATCACTGTGTTTTCACAGCCGGATGCCACCTACATTTATGAACCCCCGAAGCATCTCCACAGTTGAGGTCTGCATTGTCTTACAGTATAACCCCGTTAAACCAAACTTGAAGGGACCCTAGACATTTGTTTGGATTAACCGACCATTGGTTTAACCGAGCTTTGACTTTGACTTGCCTTTGGGAAAAACGGTGTGCATTATGAATGTACAATGTATGTGGACACTATGATTATTGTTTTTTTTATGTATATACAGTTTAACCCCATTAAACCAACCTCGGTTAAATCAAACGATCGGTTAATCCAAACTTGTTTCGGCGACCTGTCAAAATACTACCATTTATCATATACAAAAGTTTCAGATGACCTTAAACCCACATGAAAGTGTGGTTTAACTGTACCGGAAGTGGCCTGGGGCCGACAATTTTTTTTGGATTAACCGATACTTTGGATTAACCGACTTTGGTTTAACCAACTTTTGTACATGATAAATGGTAGTATTTTGCTAGGCCGCCGAACAAAGTTTGGATTAACGGATCATTTGGTTTAACTGAGCTTGGTTTAACGGGGTTGTACTGTATCAAGATGCCACTTGTTGTTTGCATCCCCTTATCGGGAGACAGTGTGCATAAATGAATCCGCACAGCAGGTTGCGCCCAATATTTATGAATCCAATCAGCTGGGTGTTGCTTGAATTCATGTAGAGTACGAGGAGCATACTTCTATTTCTACAGGCATCATATTTATTCTTATGCACAAGAAAGATATATATTTTTCATCATTTCATTTTCATTTATTTATAGCATTGGTTAAGAAAGAGAACAATCGCAAACAATTACTCTTCCACATTCCACTGCTCCTTGTCCAATACTATTAACACCGTTATTACCAGGTTGGATTGTGACAAGTAATACTTTTTATATCATCGCTGTGATTCCATCCAGGTTTGAAACATCGGATTCAATTCCCCCAGATCTGTCATGCAGAAAGCAGACATTCAACTTATTTGGCCCTACCATTCAGGTCATTAAAAGTATAATTAAATAAGCAAAACAAAAATCATCACTTGAAATTATCTTAGGATGTCACAGAAAAGAGAACATTTACATAAATAGTAAGCGAGTAGCACATGAAAAAAACACAGACCCCCAGTTTGTAATATATAGTGCCCATACAAATATCAATTTTATAAGCCATTGGTTTGACTCGACTGTCATTCGAACACCCACCCTTCCGCAGGGGATGCCTGCGTTCTCCCAATTCAGTCACTACTTCGAATAAGCACTAATTAAATTTAATTCAATCACGCACCCCATTGACTTTCTCGATTACTACTAAGCAGTTTGTTAGTGTCAGTGAAATGCCTTAATCGATTGAGCCAGCAATTCTAATTGTGCCAGCCGTTCTTAAAGCTTGCCTTGGCATTCCGATTTATACTCCATCACTGTTTCCCCACACATGCGTCTGTACAGTGCGACTAGTCTCCCTCTCTCTCCTTCGCGACCCTGCTCAGAGTGTGTGCAATCGACCATGGGGTCAGCACGCTGTGATAACCAGTAACACCCTCCAACTCTTACTCCACCCTGACACCGCCCAGACTGACTCTCTGCAGAGGAGCTGCTCATAACTCTTCTGTTTGGAGCTGCTCAAAACTGCTCAGACCAGTTCGGATGCGATCCGGACAGCTCGGAGCTGCTCGGAGTTGCTCGGAGTTGCTCGGAGTTGCTCGGAGTTGCTCGGAGTTGCTCGGAGTTGCTCGGAGTTGCTCGGAGTTGCTCGGAACTGCTCAGAACCACCCGGAGCTGGTCACTGGTTCTCAGACCAACTGGGAGTCCCTCATAGGCACTCGGAGGCACTGGGAGCTGCTCGCAGCAGCTGGGAGCTGCTCGGATGCGCTCGGATCAACTGAAGGCTGATCCCACCTGCCCGGAACCATTTTAAGACAACTTGAAACCATTTTAGACAGGTTCGGAGCCGTTCAGATTGGGGTCGGAGGCTCACGTGGGCATAGGGAGATTCTCTCGGAGCCCTTTGGAGCTGTTCGGAGCTTTTTGAAACCCCTCATAGCTCCCTCGAACTGCTCTGTTCTAATCGGAGATGCTCCGCTACAACTCAGGTACATTTGCATTCGGTCAGTGCCTTTAGGAACGGCTCGAATACATGTGGAACCGTTCGAAACCAATCGGAGCGATTCCGAGCCTCTCGGATCCGCTCTAACCAGCTCTGAGCAGCTCTAAGAAGCTCAAAGCCGCTCCGAGCTGGTGGTGCTGCTCACCCGCCACTGGTCGTTTGGAGTTGATAAAGCTAGACGCAGTGTTTGCCCTTTTGCTTGTGTATATAACAGTGCCCGGCCTCAGCTAATGACTCAGACCACGCATGCGCCCATATAGCTGCCGAAGTTTACCGATGTGTTCCGAGCTGCTGCTCATAACGTTCCCGAACTGCTCCGAATGTTACCGAACTGCTCCGCGCTGATCCGAATTGCCGTGATGTTTACCGAGCTGCTCCGTGCTGCCGCGGAGCTGGACAGTGTCGTTCTGAGCCACTCCGAGCTGCTCCGAGTACTTCCTACCTTCTCCGACCTAGACCCGAGCCACGAGGTGCTGGGAAAATAGAGCGGGGTCAACTATTGAATCATTCCCGTCTAAGTGCATTATGGGTGGTACTGGCGCACGGTTGGACGCAACAGTGACCGCATTGTCAGTTCCAATGCTGCTATGTTTGCAGTGACTCACCTCTCATGGAATAATTGTCCCTTTGAATATCGTCAATATTATGTTCTCTTTTCAATTAACAAATGAAGAGTTCAGGCACAAAATCCGCCAAGCACCGACATGAAACCATGACTACCAACTTTGAGCTGAAACTGCCATCATTCTGATAGTCATATCAGTTTGTTTTGCAGAAACTGACATATCCCCTGTTTAATACGCTGGACAATACGTAATTGATAGACATTTATTGGAAAACACAACAGGATATTCTATTTGACAGAAAACATCTAACATTGATGGGTTTGCACATGAACTCTTCAAATGCCTCTGCGGATGTGTGCGTGTGTAGGTACACTGGGCATCTTCATGGTGGAGCACTCAGGCCACACTCATCTACCATTATCGCATACCCAGGATGTAAACGCACCAAACATGGTGTTCATCTTTATAGAAATATCCGCTCACCATTAAACGCTGTGCTGAAGCACGTTGATAAACAAACTTTGCTACGAGATCCACTTAGGTCCCACTCAACTACCATTACTGCATATTTAGGATGCTGACTTAACAAACATGGTATTCGCCTTGAGATAAATATGTACATACCTCTCTCCATATGTGTAATGCAGATTCAACAAACGTGGTGTTCACCATTGTAGAAATACCTGCTTACCAATCAAGCTCTGCTGTAGTGCGTAGATATACAAAAAAAACCACACACAAATACCATTACTGCGTATTTAGGACATAGACTCTAGAAATATGGTGTTCGCCTTTATAGAAATATCCATCACCGCTCACGCTCTGCTGAAGCGTGTTGATAAACAAACTTTGCTAGATCCACTTAGGCCATTCTCAAATACCAATACCGCATATTTAGGATGCAGACTCAACAAACATAGTGTTCGGCTCCCTTCATGGAAAAATCTACATATCTCTGCTTATATGTGCATATTCATAAAGCGTTGCCTGCCACTAATATGTTTCATCCAGTATCTGCCACGTGATCACTAGCTATATCATTATCTATTCGCACCGCTCAGATTGATGCAGCATGCTGCGTGTAGTTTGCCTTATTAGTAGGTCAGATTTAAGCAGCACGGTGCTTGTAGTTTGCCTTATTAGTAGGTCAGAGTTAAGCAGCACGGTGTTTGTAAGTTGCCTTATTAGTAGGTCATGCCGCCTGGTCAATGATCAAAAGTTGTTTTGTTGAATCTCCTCATTCGATCACTATCTACCAGCAGTCCCTGGTCCGGCCATACATGCCCTGATACTGTTCTGAAGGCACACACCATTCAGTGGCAGAAGGTGTCTAGCTGCTGTGTGGGGCCTGCTTATAAACCCCTACACAACACCCACTAGCCCTACTTGCATGCACACACAAGTGCTAACCATACAGCTCAAGCGACCTGTTCTAGAACTTTCCACAGGCCTTCATATAACTAAGCTATTCCAGTTCCATTAATATAATATTTATATAAAACTCCATTTTATATTTCACATTAAATAGCATTACCGCTTGCCCTAGGTTCAAGAATTTACTAGGTGGGATTCAGAAATTTGTAGCATAAGTTTGAAAACGAGGTTTTCCCTAATACCTACCATCAGGTCAATGCCAGAACATAAATCTATAGACATTATGATTGGAATTTAGGAAATAGATGATATTTGTGTCTTAATACAAATCTTTTTAAATGAATTTATTTACCATGTGCATAATGGATAAGTGTGTTGGCGTATCGGTAGTGGAAATCCTCTATGATACATTTTACACAGTGCATACTGCACACTTAGCTGCTACCCTCAACATTAGTTTGTCTACTTCCTATAGAGGGCGTCTTGGTGGTGGAAACCATTTATAAGACCCTTTCCACAGAGTACACTACACAGTGAGCTGCTCCCCACAACACCAGTGCTTCCACACCCGTCAGAAGTGGATGATGGTGTAAATCCTCTATTTGACCTTTGTCACAGAGTATTCAGTCTGATTAACTGCTACTAATATTATTGCTGGCGAGAAATCCTGTATAATACCTTTTCCACAGAGCATGCTGGGTAGTAATCTGCCAACCACAACATTAGTTTTGCTTCCAGTAGTGCATGTCGGTGTTTACTGGGCAAGGAATTGAACTCCCTAGCTTCCACACGGGAGGCTTGCACTCTACCGATTCAGCCACCGCGTCGGTGTTACACGAGTCAATGCTTAATGTACAGCGTTAGAAGCAGACGACATATCCTAGAGCCCCCTTTTGGCGCGCTCACAATTAAGTCATGTGTGACGTCATAACGAGGCGGGTAGCCGGCTGGTTATGAGACGGTATGGTCTCCTGGCCAGGAGAGTGGGGGTGGGGGTGGTGGTGGGGGTGAATGTGGGTTGGATGGGGGGGGCTGAGGGTTGGATGGGGGGTGGGGGATAGGGGATGGGGGATGTGGGTTGGTGGGGTGTGCTGAGGGTGGGGGATGGGGTGGAGGATGGAAGCGGATGGGTGGGGATGGGGGAAGGTGGAGGTCGGGAGGTGGGGAATGGGAGATGGGGGATAGGGGGTGGGAACGGGGCATGGGGACGGGGGATGGGGGATGGGGGATGGGGGGTAGTGGAGATGGGGATGGTGGATGGGGGATGTGGAAGGGTGGGGGTCAGGGATGGTGGTAGGGGATGGGTAGGAGAGAGGGTTGGGGGATGGGTGGGCCGTGGTGGATGCTAGAGAGGTGTTACATAATGCAGCCACACCTGCGTTCCCGCCCCCACATCGGGCGTCCTAGAATACGAGCGGACATTTCCGGTTGGGAATAAATAATAATTATTGTTACAATGATATAAACTTAATAGAGGTCCCTCACTGCCAGGAACCAGTTGGTACCAGCCGGGATGGCCGAATGAGTTGAGCGTCCGTCTCTTGTTTTTGGAGATTAGGGGATCCGAACCCATTGGTTTGTGGGTTCGAACCCTGGTCGAGTCAAACCAATGACTTAAAAAGTGATACTTGTCGCTTCCTAGCCAGATGCTCGCCATTATTAGCATAGGGCAAGGACTGGTTGGCTCACTGTTGGGATAATGTGACTGAGTGGGATAAGAGATCATGGTGCTGGTGGCCTGGTCTCTCAGTGGGGCAGGACTATAAAGTCGCTATGAGTGCGCACTGTCACAAGTCGGTACCGTCCTGATATGACCTTGGATGGTGCTAGAACGAAAAATAACAACACGCAAACAAAGCTAATTGGTTAGTTGTGGGAGTTTACGTCCTGGAAACATCTAAGGTCATATCAGGAGGGGGGTACATCAGCGATTCTAAGGCACTGTAAATACGATCAAATATAATGGGACAAATTGGTTATTGTAGTTGCAGGAGAGAGAAATTTGGCTTACAACACAGAAACAAAAAATAAATGCAATCTTCAACAGATGGGTTTTGAGGAAAGAATTATTTTAATTTGTAGATAGATGCTGGTTTTCTTACATCCTCTGGAAAGCTATTTCTGGAAGTAGGTCACACCACACATCAGACACAATACACAATTTCCGCGACACATGCGCAGAGCATAATCCAGACTGGACTTGTGGGTCACAGCATCTGTGGAGAGGCAATTGAAAATCTGTTAACACTGGCTTCATATTCAGTTGACAGAGTCTTTTCAGCACAAATGTGGATTTATAGAGAAAACATACTTACCATTTTTTAATCATTTTTGATAATTATAGCTGTATCCTATTGATTGAAAGATTGATTGAAAACCTTGATCATCAGTGTAAAACAAAACAGTGACACACTGTCGACCCACAACACGAGTGGCATTGTTTATCACCAGATGTCGTACTAATCGCGGAAATCGTTTATTGCACTATGGTTTGGTCATCAGGCCTGATGTCAGCGTTGACAATGTCATTAATAAATGACAAGACCGTAGCTACACCATGTGCATCGAAACAGCTTGACCAAAGTCTGGACACTAACAAAGCACTCCAATGCACCAGCAACTGTTTGTTGGATCTTTATAGCCTAGCAACATCTAACGTCATATCTGGGCAGGTACTGACTTACATCAGTGCACACTCATGGTGACTGTGTAGTACTGACCAACCAGGAGAACAGACCGTCGCCATGATGACCTGATCTCCACTCAGTTGCATTATCCTGATACTGTGCTAACCAGTCCTTGCCCTATCATAGTAATGCCGAGCTGCAGGCTAGGTAGCGATATATATCACTTGTGTAAGTCATTGGTTTGACTCAGCATCAGAACCATACCACTACAACAACACACCACCATCACATCACCACTAAGACTACCACACACCACCACACACCACCACCACATTCACCCCGTCACCACCAGCCCATTGCACACCTCCACATAAAAGAGCATCATCACATCACAGAGACTGGGGCACTCTGGGAGCTGGAGGTAGCTCAGGCGGTAGACTGTCCACCTATCGATCTTGCTCAATGGACCCATTTGTAATTTGGGCTATTTTCCGTTCCAACCAGTGGTCCACAACTGGTTCATCAAAGGCTGTGGTATGTGCTGTCCTGTCTGTGGGAAAGTGCATATAAAAGACCCGTTGCTGCTTATTGGAAAGTGTAGATTTCATGGTTTTGCATCAAGACTGTTTCAAAGTAAATAGCATGCAAAACCTCTTTACTGATGCAAAACTCAAACCAATCTTAAAGTTCTTAAATGCAACTGGCCGATATCGCCGCTTGTAATTTTAGCTACTTTGGGGTTGGATAAGATTTCGCTTTCAACTGACACAAATCTAACCACTTCAACTTTGCATCAGAGATGATTGTAGATATCATTTGACCCAGATCTGACTATTTCAGAATTCCATGAAAATTGCAACGTAGGCATGTGGATGTGATTGACAAGACTGACAGAATACATACCACTAGCGCGTTGCCATGAATATGACACTTTTTGCTTAGAGAGGGCGCCCTCATCTCTGGTTCAAGGATTCCATCAAGAGAAACCTGAAGCTGAGAGACATTAAGACCGACTCATGGACGCAACTCTCACAGCAGAGAGCTAAATGGAGAGTGGCAGTCAAGTAATGAAAGCAGACTTTGTCGCATCGTGACCGACAGCATGATGATGATGATGATGATGATGATGATGATGATGCTTAGATAGGGTTAAACCATCAGTGGTCAACCAATCATCTGAATACACCCTACTATAATGACTGGACAAAATGGCGCCCAACACTTAGTAAGACATGTCGCTGCGTGGTCGCTATCAGAATTGCAGGCAGATGTCGGTGGCGTCAGCGTCTGGTACAATGCATGTAGAAGTGAGATGGTCAGCTGCAGGAGGAAGAGGGGGGGGTCATGCTGGTCGCACCTTCAGGGAACCAGCTTCATTAGCCGCAGTAATTGTCCCCGCCGACTGCCTTTTACTAACACATCATCGTACACAAATACATGGAGATTGAATAGAAGCAGACACAACAACAGAAATATAATGTCATAACAAGAACCTGCACTTAATTCATCAAGAACAACTGAAGCAAAAGGGATAATGGCATAGCCAGCACTATGAACAGTATTCTTGCTAACATAGTGTTCATTGCTGAGATTATTTGTTTTTTTGATGGGGAATAGGGGAGAAGAGAAGTCGAGAGTGGAGGGGAAAGGGGAGGGGAGAGGGAAGGAGGGAGGGGAGAGGGGAGGTAGAGGGGAGGGAGAGGGGACGGGAGAGGGAAGTGGGGAGGGGAGGGGGAGAGGGGATGGGAGAGGGGAGGGGAGAGGGGAGGGAGAGGGGAGGGGAGTGGGGAGGGAGAGGGGATAGGCTAGGGAAGTGGGAGGGGAAAGTGGCGGGGAGATGGCCGGGGAGAGGGGAGGGGAGAGGGGAGGAGGGAGGGGAGGGAGAGGGGATAGAGGGGGAAGTGGGAGGGGGACGGGAGGGGACAAGGGAGGGGAGTGGGGAAGGGAGAGGGGAGGGGAGAGAGGAGGGGAGAAGGGAGGGTGAGACGAAAGATTGAAATGACAGAGGGGTAGATGGTGGGGAACATGAGAGAGACATGAAGGAAGGAGGTAGAGGGGAGGGGGTAACACACATAAGTTTGTTTGTTGTTGTTTTAGGTCCTAGCAATATATAAGTCCATATAAGGACGGGTACCAACTTGTGACAGTGCACACTCATGGCGACTTTATAGTTCTGCCCCACTGGGGGACCAAACACGAGCACCATTACATGATATCCCACTCAGTCATATTATCCTGACAATTAGCTAAGCAGTCCTTATCCTATCCTAATAATGCTGAGCACCTGGCTAGGATGCAATAAGTATCAATTGTTAAGTGACTGCTTTGATTCGACCAGGGTTCCAACCCACAAACCCATGGGTTCGGATCCCCCGATCTTCCTAAAACAGGAGGCCAACGCTCACCTCATTTGGCCATCCCGTCTGGTAACCCGCCGACATCATAGTCTCAATCATAGACCCAACCAATGCCATACTAACCAATGTCATCATTTAAGGCCCAGTCAGTCCTTACCGGACTAAGTACCAGACACCACCGGACAAAGAATTGTCTAGTCCGGTGGTGTTTGGTATCAAAATGTACCAAAATGTACCAAAATGTACCAAAATGTACCGGACGAAATGAACGTTAAACGGACAAGGAACGTACATTAACGAATAGCCACCGGACGATAAACGGACGATAACCGGACGACAACCGAATGTCTAACGGATGGACCGGACAGCAACCGGACACCAACCGGACTGATCGCGGACGCGCCAAAAACTGATGGACCGAATTCCCGCAGTACAGTCAACGGACACTGCAGGAAGCAAACCGGAAAAGTAACGGATGGGTACCGTACATAAAATGGACAAAACGGACTTAAACTGGACATCAACAGTACATGTCAGTCTGGCGGTGTCCGGTACAAGTTTTGTGCATGTTCAAAACTTGTACCAGACACCGCTTGACACCACCGGAGATAGAACGGACACCCGGATGGATACCTTATATAAACCGTACATTGCCGTTTTTCTCCGGACAGTGTCCGGTTTGGGTCCGTTTCTTCAATCAATCCGGTGAGGTCTGACTGGGGATTAGAGACTCTGTAGCTTGAGAGTGATACTTGGGCCTTCAGCCCATATAACTAAGGCTTATGGATGTTGCCAACAAACTGATCATCGCCGACATCATAGCCCCAATCACAAATCCTAACCAATGTCATATTCACCACCAGTAAAGACTCTTTTGTCAGATTGTGTTTGATAACACCCAACAAAACACACAGACACATTCACTTTTATTGATATTTAGTTAAGTAGTTGTTGGTTGTGGAGTTGTAGTGGGGTGGACATTGTATTGACAGCCCAAACAGTTGTGTTCCCTTTCCCTCCTCCTTTCTCACCTCCTACCATCATCAGGACCCACGACCCTGCTCCTGACACTGACTCGCTGAATTCAAACGCTTCACTAAGCGCCCATATCACTACAAATGCACAACCAACAACCACCTAAATATAAATAAAATTGAATGTGTGTGTTTCTATGTGTATTGCCTCACACATAATCTCACAAGAGAGCCTTAATTAGCAGTGAATATTACATAAGTTGGAACTATGACTCTGATTATGATGTCGGGGCTGACCACTAGGTTGGTGATGGCCACTCGTCGCCTGTCATTCATCGCGTCTGAAATTCTACAGCATTCACCCTCCCACCCACCCACCCTTGTCTGGATCAAGTGATGCATGTGCTCTTCCTGTAATTTTACATTCCTTCATATCTTTTCTTGTGACTCCGTGCATAAAGATGCTCTGGAAGAATATAACTTCCCACATCTACAATAACCTAGTTCTTACACCCACATACCACACATTCAACCATACACATTGTCCCACTTCCCACAATACTCCACACACCCCCTCCCCCTCCCCCTCCCCCCGCCCCCTTGGCACACTGCGCCTGCGACTCGCCTCTTATCACCATATTTGGGTCACATGATCGGCATGCGCCACATGCCCCCGTCTAGGAGGGAGGGGGTCACGTGCAGGGGGGGGGGGGGAGGGGGTGGTTAGCAGCCTCGTAGTCGTGGTGACGGTCGCCAACACCGGCAGGTCCGGGGGTCTGTCGCCGGCAAGAGGGCGCTCTCGGCCCGGGGGAAGGAGTCAATGTTTGCAAGGTTATATTTTATGTGATAAATATGTTTATTCTGCTGAATCATGAGGGGCAGTCCAAAGGTTTCATCATTTTCAATGTGGTACAAATAGTACTACGTTTGCACTCTCCAGCCGTGCTGAATAATGAGGGGTCGTCCAAAGGTTTCATGATTTTCAATGTAGTACAAATGGTAATACTTTTGCAGACTCTCCAGCCCTGCTGAATAATGAGGGGCCATCCAAAGGTTTCATCATTTTCAATGTAGTACAAATAATAATACTTTTGCAGACTCTCCAGCCCTGCTGAATAATGAGGGGCAGTCCAAAGGTTTCATCATTTTCAATGTAGTACAAATAGTAATACTTTTGCAGACTCTCCAGCCCTGTGGAATGATGAAGGGCCGTCCAAAGGTTTCATCATTTTCAATGTAGTACAAATAATAATACTTTTGCAGACTCTCCAGCCCTGCTGAGTAATGAAGGGCAGTCCAAAGGTTTCATCATTTTCAATGTAGTACAAATAGTAATACTTTTGCAGACTCTCCAGCCCTGCGGAATGATGAGGGGTCATACAAAGGTTTCATCATTTTCAATGTAGTATAAATAGTAATACTGTTGCAGACTCTCAAGTCCTGCTGAATAATGAGGGGCAGTGCAAATGTTTCATCGTTTCCAATGTAGTACAAATAGTAATACTTTTGTAGACTCTCTAGCCCTGCAGACTCTCTAACCCTGCTGAATGATCAGGGGCCGTCCAAGGTTAACAGTATATTCAATGTAATACAAAGATAACTATTTCTACTTACGATTTGGGTGTGAGAACCGGTACAGTCTGTGTGATAATACTACCATTAAGTGGGTATGGGGACCAGTAAAATGTGGATATGGGAATTAGCACAATATTGGTGTTGGACCCAATACAGTAAGAGGTTGGGAACCAGTACGAGGTGGGGGTACACACTAGTACAAAGTGAATTAGCAAAAAATGGGTGTTTGAATCAGTACAGCGTGGGTGTAGCAACAACGGCTATGTCCATGAGATAAGTAGCGAACTGTGGGTGTGTGAACTAGTGAAATCTGGGTGTGTGAAGTTGCTCCATGCTCATGTTGGAACTAGCAAAATGTCTGTGAAGGAACTAGCGAAATGTGGGCATGGTAACTAGCGCAATATGGATGTATGAAGTTGAATTCGAGAACTAACAGAATGTGGAGGTTATGAAATCGCTCCGAAGTGACCTCAGTTGTTGCGAGGACAGAACACCCTCCGAATTAGTAACCAATATAACCAGTACACCCAAACACCACAATGTCTCTGAATAATTATACTAGGAACACGCTAACAGATTGCGATTGGTGAGTGACGAAAACAAAACAAACATTTGGTGCCAAATTTCTAACACGGCGAATTGTCGTCTGCTCCTGGCAGTTTCATCATTGACCCAGCAGGGGGCGCCTCAGTCGGATGCAGGCAGTCGCACTAACAGCAGCCCACGTGACCGGCCGGTCGGGTGGTTTCCGGTTTCCGGTTTCCGGTCCGCCATTGTCTTAATTCGCCAGGGCACTAGTCACGTGGGGCAAATGGTCACGTGGTATTAGCATATAAATGAACTTGACGCAGCTAAAACCTTATAATTCCAGCGATCTGCGGCCACAATTATCACCTCAAATCGACCTGGCTGCGCTGGGTTCTCTGGTGAGCCTCTACGCGTGCGCAACAATGGTAATGAAGGGAGGCGACGGGGGAGGGGTGGGGGAGGGGGCCGAAGGAAGAGGGAGGGAGGAATGGAGGCGAGGGGGAGGGATGGAGGGAGGGAAGGAGGCGAGGGGGAGAGGCGGTGTGGGTGGGGCGGGAGGGAGGAAAGGAGGCGAGGGGGGAGAGAAGGAGGGAGGGAGGGAAGGAGGGAAGGAGGGAAGGAGGGAAGGAGGCGAGGGGAGGACGGTGAGGGAGGGGGCGGGAGGAAGAGGGAGGGAGGGAAGGAGGTGAGGGGAGGGCGGTGGGGGAGAGGTAGGACGAGGAGTAATAGAGGCGAGGGAGAGGCGGTGTGGGTGGGGAGGGAGCGAGGGATGCTGGGTAATCGTAGACCACCCACACACTCCAGAGTCCACCCCAGGTACTGAGTGGCCAAGTGGACATTGGAGGAACTGGAGGGTAGCGGTCATTATATGGAACGCACGCGCATGTAGCAATCTCCTCTCCAGTTGTCTGGCCTGGACACACCTGGAGCGACTAGCGGGTGCGATGTCTCGCTTGCTTCTGCTTGGCATTAATATGTTCAATCCCTGACCGAGTCCAAGCTGGCAATCGTTGGATTGAGGCTGACCCGTGCCTCGTTTAATCATTTTGATATTGTTTTTGAGTAGTGGGTGGTGCGTTATATTCTGCTTACTTGCAACGTATAGCCTGGAGACTAAGCGGAAGCATTCAAGTGTCGGGTCCAATATGGTATCTGATATTGCTGGCGTTATGTTATTCCAGTGGGACAGCACTATAAAACCACCCAGTCCAATATGGTATGTAATATTGGATGACGTAAACTCTCAAGAGTTTAGACTTCAATCATTATATCTACGGGTTTGCACTTATACAAACTCTTACTCTTATGTGTACAAATACAGTTAAGACATTAACACTGTCAAGCATGTTTTAGTCTAGTGTATTTTAATTCGTTGTTGACTGCTATACTCGAGATCAATAAGAATATTATATATATAAATAAGTAAAAGATGAAGCATAACAAGAACATCCCACCACGAATATGGCCATAGTTGCCGACATGGCGTAAAACCGCCAAGTGACTCACTCACTTACTCAGTCACTATACTTAATCCATCCCCTGCCCCTGCACCTATGCCAATAACCTGCATTCAGACGAGTCAGTGGCACAATGCAGGACGCGCGCATTGATGGAGGTGGCACCGCCAGTTACTTAATTAATGAATTAATTTAATTAATTAAAACAAGTCGATAACAGCTGCTAGGCGGTCGATGACTCAAAGGGCAAGTTTACGCCATCTTTACGAATCTATTTGAAATTGTTTGTATTTTATTCATTGATTGAAGCTTCATAGTCCGATGAAAACATCAAATTTTCTAAACCAAAATAGTGATATAAACTTGAGTCTACACAACTAACTTAGACACATAGAAGGGAATACAGAGGCAATTTAATAGAACCTGTTACTGCAGAAGTCTATGGTGTCGAGTGTTGGCGTGCTTGCCAAAATTAATTTAGTATGTTTGCACTTCAAATATCTCAAACCTTAGCCATCTAAAATAAAAATTACTTTAAACTAAAGTAACGTAGATTATAACAATCAGCCTAATATATTTATCACACAAAATGACAGAAACTCACAATCATCGGACTATGCAAATTTAAGCAAAGGCAAATTTCAATCACTGACAATTGGTTTTCCTCGTGCCACTGCTACTTGCGCTATCCTAGTAATTCCAAACACCAGGCTAAGCACTATCCTAGTAATTCCAAACAGCAGGCTAGGCGCTATCCTAGTCATTCTAAACACCAGGCTAGGCGCTATCCTAGTTATTCGAAACACCAGGCTAGGTAGTGAGTGACAAGTACCAATTGGTAAGCCATTGCTTTGACTCGTCCGCATTCTTTTCGCAGACACCAACACATCCCCTAGATAATGCATTACCCGATATCAAATTGATATACTTGATCTGTAATCAATTATATCTCACGGAGAACAACTAACATTGATTTGCCGACTGTTTTAGCGCCCGAATTCTTCATTGAGAAGTGGACTAAATTGAAATCGGTCAAACAGTATGCATACCATTAGGAAACCGTTCTGATATGACCTTAGCTGTTGTTAGGACATAACATTTCAACACGCATCTTTAATCAGCAAAATTAAATAAGAGTCCATAATTGGATAGGAGGTCATTTCTTCTCACAAAGAATATTGAATGACTGGAATTCTCTTCCACAGGATACAGTGACAGCACGTCAATTAATGCATTTAAAAGTAGGGTTGACAAACATTGGGTGAATCATTCCTATTTCTACGAATATAAGGCATCTATCGATGTTTTTGACTGATATTATCGAGAAATAACAATACAAGGGGTGTATAGGCAAAGGTTTGCCTTCCCACCGTATAAAATATCTATCTATTATCTATCCATGTTGGTAAACTATGGGATCGTGCGTTCGAACCCTGGTCGAGTCAAAACGATGACTTAAAAATGTATACTTGTCGCTTCCTAGCCAGGTGCTCGACATTTTTAGGATTAGGGTAAGGAATGGTTATCTCAGTATCAGGATAATGTGACTGAGTGGGATATCAGGTAACGGTGCTGTCGGCCTGGTCTCCCAGTGGGGCAGCACTATAAAGTCGCCATGAGTGCGCACTGTCACAAGTCGGTACCCGTCCTGATATTACCTTATATGTTGATAGGACGTAAAACAACAAACAAACAACATATCTATCTATTCGGACAAACCAGCTGACCACCTCATACAGCACAGGAACCAACCAAAGTTTTCCGGTTTCAATAAATCAGGGAACGCTTCCAGCTATTATTTAATTTGAAGCAATGTGATACATGTCCCGCCAGGCAATATCAGATCCTACTTGCTCGTTGATTGGGATTCTTGATTGTCATTTAGCGGCACTCAGAACGAGCCTGGGGTATAATGGCCGACTAAGTATACAGGGGAAGAGACATTGGAGTCATCGAATTGAAATTACAATTCAAATAGGGCTCATAACCGCCACTGGATGGACGACTCCGTATCAGCCACCCTACTTGTATAAACCACTTAGATGGAAAGGCCACAAAGGGGTGCATATACAACTTGGAGACATGTAGTCTGATGACTTTCAGCTTACGACATATGTGGTTTTTTAAAGATAAATATTGTATGCTGATGATTATATTCTACTTTATTTGAGTTAATTTGTATTACATATAATTGGTTTGCAATGGAAATATGAATTTTGAGTATCCTCCATATTTATTTTTAGATAAATGAGCCTGTCTCAAAAGGTGCTAACTCTTCGTTTTTTCTCCATAGTTACGATTGACACACAACAGCACAGAAACGGTTACACTGAAAACACTAGGACATTTGCTTTAAATCAATATGTATTCTATTGGGATTATGAAACACCATGTAAAAAACAAATCAGTTTATCCTGAGCAAATGCATAAGTAGAAATTGTGTTGATCGTTACTATTGACAACGTTTTGTCCCATATTGCTTAGCACCTTTTGAGGCAGTCTCAAATATATTATGTTGATGATTATAATCTGCTTTGATTTAGCTTAAGATAAGCTTCATCATAAGTGGTTAGCATTGGAAATATCTGAAGTGCAAATAATTATCCGAATTAATTTAGCCATATGCGCCAAAATATTGGACAGCAAGAGGTTGAGCAGTGAGAGGTTATATTAGATTGATGTAGCGTTCATTTGTTCGGTTGATTGATTGTTGGAGGTTCCAGTGCACACTCAATCATGACAACTTCATGGTACTGACCCACTGGGAGACCAGCTCACCAGCACCATGGCATGATATCCCACTGAGTCACATTATCCTGATACTGATAGAACCTATCCTTGCCCTTTCCTAATAATGCAGATCGTCTGGCTAGGAAGCGACAAGTATACATTTTTAAGTCATTGGTTTGACTCGATAAGGGTTCAAACTTGTGGCTTCAAATCCCACGATCTACCAAAGCGGGAGACGGACGCTCAACTCATTTGGCCACCCTGTCAGGTGCCGTTGACTGGGGTGTATACATTGTTGTCTGTGGAATATATGTATTATATAGGTTATTATATGGGACAAGTTAGAAACTTTGCGCCATCAATATGGCAGTTGCTGCTAGACTATTGGGAATGCCATAGTAGCAGAGATCTGTAAGGCATATACATCCAGATGGAACCATAGATCCTGCAGCTCTAAACCCAGATGGGATGGTCAAATAAACTGAGTAATGGATTCCCATGTGGCAGGCTGTGGCATGCAAACCCTGTCTGAAAAAAAGTAAAACTTGTTTTATTTAGCAACGCCTCTTGAGCTCTTTTTGAATCAAATGCTATTGGACCTCAAACATATTATCATTCTGACATATTTCTTTGGAGGAACCCTGCTGCCACTACTCTTTCTGATAAGCAGCAAGGGGTCTTTTATATACACTTTCGCACAGACAGGCCAGCACACAGTACATCCTTTAATGAACCAGTTGTGTACCACTTGTTTGAACGGAAAATAGCCCAAAATTCAAATGGGTCCAGAGAGCTACTGCCTGAGCTACGTCCAGCTCCCCCTCCCTGTCTGAGTGACACAAATGACTTACAAATAATTTCTTGTTACTACAATTATGACTTCAGAATTGATACTTGTCACCGCCTAGCCTGGTGCTTGGCATTACTGGTATAGGGCAAGGAACAGTGGAATGAGGAAGACCCATTGTCCGCGATTGAAATATTCCCTGCTTAAATCAACTAATATAGTAACTTATAACAGGACCATCACTATCCCAATAATCATCCATCTCAGTCGGCAGCAGTCTGGCAGGAAATGTCCAACCTTCGCCTGACATTAACACCAAACCTGTGGATGCTGTTACTTTTTTCCGCAAGGTGTGACCTTTTGACCTTGGCTGCCTTGCTCTGGGGCCATGCAATGTGCAGTTGAGAGGACATCTGGCTGATGTCCAATGTGGGGCTTCCCTTCTTGTGGCTTATCGGAGGCTTCCTTCTTCGACTCTTGGAGTCAAATGTCAGACTGGAAGGGGTGGCCAAATGAGGTGAGCACCTACTTGTTATATACAGTGATTCGTTCTCTTGCCTCCTGGCTATTGCTGGACTGAAAACGAATCACCCTATTCTAGCCACGGTCATTTATAAAATGAACCAACTGACAATGGATGGGTATGACATCCACCTGTGCTGGGTGCCTGGCCATGCTGGCATACAAGGAAATGAACGAGCTGATCGGACTACGAAGAAGGCCCTGAACTGTGATCTTGAACCGTGTCTGATCCCTCACTCTGATCTGAAACCACTAATAGCCACCCACATAATATCCAAATGGCAACATGAGTGGGATGAAAACATTAATAAACTTAAAGAAATTGAACCATCTGTGGGAAAGCCACCACAGACTCATGTGGGAGGTTGGCGGGACCAAGTGGTCCTTAGCCGCTGCCGTATTGGCCACTCGTGGCTTACACATGCTTTTCTGCTCAAGGGGGAACCTCCCCCTGAATGTATTGGGTGTCAGTCCCCACTGACACTCAAACACATTTTACTAAGTTGCGTTGATTTGTTGGTCCTTCACCAACAGTTCTACTCTGCAGACAGTATGCATGACCTTTTTACTAAGGTAAAACAGGAAAACATTTTCACCTTTTTGAGGGCAGCTGGACTGTACCACCTAATATAGTTTACTAAATAGATTCTATCAATTATTAATAAAACTTTTCTTTTTCTATGGGAATTTGTTTCCCTTGACCACAAATATATTATTGTGGGCTTTCTAATTTAATGAGTGTCTATTGGCACATAATTGATTGTCTGCTTTTACATGTAAAAGCGATGGTGAGAACAAAAAACTAACATTTCTCGCTGTGAATATGGCCTATGCTGCCGACACGGCGTAAAGCAACCACCAATCAATCAATCAACCTACTTGACGCATGGTAAGTCATGGTTATCAGTCTGCAGCTGAGTCAAACCAATGACTTAACAATCGATAAATGCCGCTACCTAGCCTGGTGATTGGCATTACTAGGTTTGGGCAAGGAGCGGTGGAATGAGGAAGACCAATTGTCTGCGATTGAAATCCCCCCCAATTAATCAGTGATTCTAACAAAAAAACATGTTATTGTGATCTATTGTCAACCTTTGTTAATATGGAACATTTTGTTCCTAGCAATCAGTGACTGTAATAGCGACTTTATTAGACAAAGAATTTTAATATCAGATTATTAAATAATGTATTGCGTCGTTAACTGCCTTATACTTTGTGGATTTAAGCAGAACACTAGTAACAGTGTAACACATAACAGAACATATCCCAATTATATTGACTATTTTATATTTGATGTCGGATGATAGATATTGTTATATATGTGTAGTAGCCTGCATTGAGCCATCATGCAAGGAGCCACATATACATGTAGCTGTGAATAGGGTGATTGCAAGAGGGATCCTAGGTGGTGTAATGGATGGCAAGAAGTGCTCATTCAAAACCTGCTCCAGGTGCAATATTTTGTGTTTCCATAACCTCTTATGACACTGTGTAAATGTACACATAGAAACCCATCCTTAGTGTGGTTAAATATATGCACAAAGTTCACGCGATGTATTTCAAAGTGTATAAACTCGATTAAATTGTATCCAAATAAGCTGTCCGGAAATATATCAGTCTGAACCGTGTCAGTCTGAAATGTATCAGTCTGGAAATGTATCCAAATAAGATGTCTGGAAATGTATCTAAATAAGATGTCTGGAAATGTATAAGCAATGTATCAATATAAGATGTCTGGAAATGTATCCAAATAAGATGCCTGGAAACGTATCCAAATAAGATGTCTGGAAATGTATAAGCAGTGTATCAATACAAGATGTCTGGAAATATACCCAAATAAGATGTCTGGAAATGTATCTAAATAAGCTGTCTGGAAATGTATCTGAACGATAGGCCTTGAGACGTATCTGAATAGTCAGTCTGCAGGAAGGCCATATGGAGATATCTGGGTAAAATTGGGTATAAACGACTGTAGATGTGATCATTAAAGTCACTTTCAATCGGGAGCTCTGAAGACCATGGGATCCTTCCTTCCTTTCAAAGGGCGAACAAGATAGACTGCGCAGGAGCATTGTCCACCAGAACGCTGAACTTCCATATTGTGAAGCTGACCCAATCCACAGCCAGGTCAGCGTGAGAGTCAGAGAGAGGGGGTCGGACTTTACAACTGATTGTTCTGACCACGACCCTGTAGAATTGACATGATGTATGGTTGCTGCAGTTTTTTTGTTATTAGTTTCTTTTTATTGATACAGTATTTATTCTGCTCATACCGTATAAGCTCCCACGGGGGTCCTTGTTTTCAATGCTGGACAGCTGTGAGGAATGTTATGGTGTATGCCCGGGTTCCGGTTCCAGGTTGGTATACAGGATGTCCACCAGCATTTATTTAAGTAGTTAGTATCTATGTTATTTTAGGTGTTTTTTTTTGTTGCGTATAACTTCCTCTCATATAACTAATATCTTAGCCTAGTATGTACATCTAGTAAGATGGTAATAGGCTTGTGGATGAGGACGTGTTCCCAGAATTTGTTTTGTTTGCAGCTTTCCTTTCACTTGTGCCCTGTCCCTAGTTAGTGCCTAGATGTGCCAGAACACATCCATATTCTTCGGGACTGCGACCAGGTTGGTCAGTTGTGGTGTTAATTTGTTAACCGTTGTTGTCCGTGACTTTTGGTTTTGCCACCTTCCTTTCACCTGTGCCCTGTCCGTAGTTGGTACCCGGATATACCTTGTGTCCCTATAGGGAAGTGTATTGCCTGTACGTATGTAACTAAGCAATACCAGCTATCATGGATAAGTCTGAATAGACTTGTTTTCACCATTAGACAGTTTGTCGATAGAAAGCCCGAGCCTACACTTTTACCAACCCAAGGGATTTTTGACCTCCCACACCACATAGACATGGTATGAGAGCAACTGGCCTTTGATGACGCTGTAAGTTATACACAGCGGTGGAAATCCAAGATGGGGGCATGGGGAATTGAACCACCGACCTTCACATTAGGAGTCCGACCTAGAAAAAAGTCAGACACTCTAACCACTGGTCGTAAATCATTTAATATACTTACAATTCCAGGGGGATGAGTGTAGTAGTCTGCACTGACCTTGCAGACAAGAAACCACATATACAGGTAGGCATGGGTATGGTGATTGAGGCAGGGAGCCTAGGTAGTGAAATAATTAGCCTACCTAGCTTCGGGATGGCAGGAGGGTCGGATTCGAATCCCAATCTAGGCGCCATGTTCTCCATTTTCCTCGCTGCCATGACAGTTGGTTGGTTATTGGAGTTTAACATCCTGGCAACATCAAAGGTTATATCAGGACGGGTACCGATTTGGGACAGTGCACACTCATGACAACTTTTATAGTGCTGCCTTACTGGGGGATCAGGCTACCAACACCATGACTTGATATCCCACTGTGTCACATTATCCTGACCCTGAGCCAACCAGTCCTTGCACTATCCTAATAATGCTGAGCGCCTAGTTAGGAAGCGACTAGCATACATTTTTAAGTCATGCCATCACAGTATTAAAGGACGACACCCCTTTTTCATCAGCGTTCTTCTCCACTGATCGATAGCTGACAGTGTCTATAGTCACGGAATCTCCCCTTTTGCTACTGAGATGACGTCATCAGTCACCCACCAACCCACCCCAACACGGCGACTCCCAGACGCAGTCACGTGACCGCGGGAGAATTCAGTGAATTGTCCTTGCAACAGACGACAATCAGGTCGCTTGTTATTGTAGGAGTGAGCAAGGCCGGGATTGAGATAGAGAGAGAGGTGGCAGGGGGGGGGGGGTGTAGTATTTGTGAGTATGCGTCATCACAAGCATCTCTGCAGAATATAATTACAATGAATCAACATTTCTCTGTTTTTTCGTGGGTGTTTTGTGGGTTTTTTTTGTACGCACCTCAGACACGAACCCCATGTCATGGTGTACGTAGATTACTCCATCCCCACCTCCCGACAAAGACAACATCGTTACGATTCGGTATGCCTGATCGTATGATCATTCCGTCCAAGATGGCCGAATGAGGTGAGTGAACGTCCACTTCCCGTGTGCCATATGTCATAGCAGTGAACCCTGTAGGGTTAAAATATGTCCCAGTCAAACCACTCACTTATTTATCCTTGTAAGTACACAGCCTGGTACTCAGCAGTACTGGGATATATCAAGGAGAAGTAGAATCACTACATCACCTGGTACGCAACAATACTGGGATATAGCAAGGAAGCATAGAATCATTACACGACCTGGTACGCAACAATACTGGGACATAGCAAGGAAACGTAGAATCATTACACGAACTGGTATGCAACAATACTGGGATATAGCAAGAAGTAGAATCATTACACAGCCTGGTACTCAACACTACTGGGATATAGCAAGGAGAAGTAGAATCACTACATAGCAAGAATCATTACACCACCTGGTACGCAGCAGTACTGGGATATAACAAGGAGAAGTAGAATCACTACACAGCCTGGTACTCAACACTACTGGGATATAGCAAGAGAAGTAGAGGGATATATCAAGGGGAAGTATACTCACTACGCAGCCTGGTACTCAACAGGACTGGGATATAGCAAGGAGAAGTAGAATCACTACACAAGCTGGTACTCAACAGTACTGGGATATAGCAAGGAGAAGTAGAATCACTACACAACCTGGTACTCAACAGTACTGGGATATAGCAAGAAGTAGAATCACTACACAGCCTGGTACTCAACAGTACTGGGATATAGCAAGAAGTAGAATCACTACACAGCCTGGTACTCAACACTACTGGGATATAGCAATGAGAAGTAGAATCAATAAGCAGCCTGGTACTCAATAGTAATGGGATATAGCAAGGAGAAGTAGAATCACTACACAGCCTGGTACTCAACAGTAGAGGGATATAGCAAGGAGAAGTACACTCACTACACAGCCTGGTACTCAACAGGACTGGGATATAGCAATGAGAAGTAGAATCAATACACAGCCTGCTACTCAACAGTACTGGGATCTAGCAAGGAACAGTAAAATTGCTACATAGCATAGTAGTCAAAATCACTGAAATAGGGCAGGGAACCGTAGAATGAGGGCAATTAATTGTCCCTGATTGAAATTGTCCCCGCCTATTCAAGAAACTCCACCTTGAAACACCCAGCCTATTAGCCGCACCATCCCACACTCAACCTTATCACTATCCCCACTTCGCGAGTACTGATAAACAGTCAGATTCCATGATTAAATGTACTTAATCCCATGACAGGATAATATTTTGTTTAAACAAGGTACCTACTAGATTTAATCCTCGATATCCAACTTCAGAATGCGTTTCGATAATTTCTTGGGGATTTTACAATTTGGTGATATTAAAAATTATTGCGAAAGTGTGTCGTTTATCAACAACTTTACCCGTAACCGAATTGGGTTATGTTATAATTGTCAACCGCATATATTTAACTCGACAATATGAACATGATATTAAGGATACTACATTATTTGATGTAAGTATTTGCGACATCACACAGCGACTTTGAATGTGTTTGTTGCATGACTGGTATATTAATGTATGACCAGGCCGGATGGCATAATGAGTTAGAGCGTCCGCCTCCCATGTTGGTAGACCATGGCGTCATGGGTTCGAACTCGGGTCGAGTCAAAACAATGACTTAACACTTGATACTTGTTGCTTCCTAGCCAGGCGATTGGCATTATCAGGATAACGCAAGGAGCAGTGAAATGAGGAAGACCAATCGTCCACAATTGAAATTTCCAATGCTTAAACAACTAATGTGAAACAAAAAATGTCTTGGTGCTGACAAAAGCAGTTGCTTGCTCGAGAAACTTCTGAGGGTTTCGGTCGGAAAAAGCGACAAATCCATTTGAGTTGGTTGCTTTACAACCACTACAGGAGTCCACCCAGACACTGAGTGTATTTCTCGGTGGGGTATTTGACCTGAGTTTTGGTGAGCGTTCCTGTTTGTTGAAATGCCGTGGCAGTAAACCACATGCTGTATAGGATGCGTGTGTGTGCGCTTGTGTGTCTGTGTGAGTGTGCGCTTGTGTGTATGTATGAGTGTGCGCGTGTGTCTGTATGAGTGTGCGGGTGTGTGTGCGTATGTGTCTGTGTATGTGCACGTGTGTGTGTCTGGATGAGTGTGCGTGTGTGCGTGTGTGTCTGTGTGTGTGCATGTGTGTCTATGAGTAGGCATGCGTGTGCATGGGTGTGTATGTATGAGTGTGTGCGTGTGTGTATGTATGAGTGTGCACATGTGTGTCTCTATGAGTGTGCGCATGTGTACCTGTATGATTGTGCCTGTGTCTGCATGTGTGTCTGTGTGAGTGTGCGTGTGCCTTTCTGTATGTGTGTGTGCGTGTGTTCATGTATGAGTCTGCACGTGCGTGCCTGTATGAGGGTGTGCGTGTGTGTCTGTGTGTGGGTGCATGTGTGCATGTATGAGTGTGCATGTGTGTGTCTGTGTGAGTGTGTGCATGTGTTTCTGTGTTAGTGTGCACGTGCGTGCATTGAAGAGCATGCACACTGGGGTGAGTGTTATCAAAATATGACGCATCCTTTTTCATTTGTGTTCATCGGTAAGTTAGAAGGAAAATACCTACCAACCCACCCTCACCCCCACACACCAAATAGATAAATACATAATGTTTGTAAATGTTATTACAATATTCAAGGTTGCTCTCATGTGTCGCTTTCGATGTGTACAACTGTGGCTATGGCATGCCATTTCCTTTCGATATCTTGCTTTTTATTGTCGTTATATCCACCGATTAAACAACGGAAATTTCAATCACCACCAATTTGGTCTTCCTCATTCCACCACTCCTTGACCGATCCCAACAATGCAGAGTGCCAAGCTATGTAGTGGCAAGTATCAATATTTACGTCACTGGTATTGACTCAGCTAGGATTGCTTCCCACAACCTGGGAACAAAGAAAAAGAAGATTCTCTACCGTTATATCCGCTGTTTAATGAGTAGTACAATGCAGCACCGAAGTGACGACAAAGTGTTGGTGAAGCGGGCCGGTGCTGCGTCCCGGGTGGTTTATGGGCGTCTGACACGGCACGGTTGAGTGTGCGCGGTAATACGTCAGCTTTGATGTCACACACAGGTACGGGTGACACACACTGTGCAGAGGGGGGTGGATAGCGGGGGGGGGGTCCCTACCTACCTACCTGAGCTGCTCACTGAACTGCTCACCCATGTAAGCAGCGTTGACTCTGTTTCCGGGGATGTTTCTGCTGGTTGTTACTCACCTCCATTATTCCTACCGCCATGTTGTTTTTTCCTGGTCACCAGATATGCTGGCCTTAGCGGTTACGAGCGTTTGCTTCCCGTGTGGAAGGTCAAGCGGTTTGGAAACCCGGTCGAGTCAAAGCAATGACTTACAAAATTGATACTTGTCACTAACTAGCGTGGCATTCAGTATTAATAGGATCAGGACATGACTGCTTAGCTCAATGTCAGGATAATGTGACTAAGAGGGATATCAGTTCATGGTGCTGGTGGCCTGGTCTCACAGTGTGGCAATTCTAAGAAGTTGTCATGAGGGAGTACTGTCCCCTCACAGCCTGATCACTCAGTAGGACAGCACTCCAAAGTTGCCATGAGTGTGCACTGTCACAAGGCAATAGCCATCCTGATATGACATTAGATGTTTCCAGGGGGTAAAGCCCCAACAAAACAACCAGTCATTTCCCCCCACCGTATTACAAATTGTGCCTTTTTTTATAGGACCTGACCCATGCCTTTCCGTCCACGTGTAAATAAATAAACATATTCTACCTGCACTTTCCTGTCGTGTCATTCCTTTCTGAATCGTGTCCACAGGCATACATAGTAGTGCTTGTGGGTTTTCTTTAGTTGAATTTCAGATTAGGACAAATTCACTTATTAAAGGGTACCTTCCATACCTAAGTAGTTCATGAAGCAATACTGCGCAAAGACAATCTGAAAGATGATTCAATCCAACATTCTTCAATCACATCAAATATTGATTGATTGGTAGTTTCGTTCCGCCGTGTCGACACCATAGGCCATATACCATAGCAAAGAGAAATCCCATCATTACCCATAGTCAAACAAAAGAAGAGTTCAGGAGCAAAACCACGTAAACACCAATCGGAAAATGGGAGATAAACTTTGGAATCAAACCTTAAAAAAGTATATTTTTGTTATATTCCTACTTTTTTTTGCATTGCTCTATAACAATATGATCATATGAAAAGTTGAATTAGTGAGAATTAAAATTATTTTCAGGTAAAGATCTGTTATTTAAACTACATTTTTGGATTGGCGTTTACTTGGTTTCGCGCCTGAACTCTTATTGTAAATTTTAATTTGAGCAAAGTTCTGTCTTCAAAATGTCACTGAGATTCTCCTGTTCGTTGCTTGTTGGAGTTGTACGCCCTGGCAACATCTATGGTCATATCAGGATGGATACTTACTTGCGACAGTGCACAGTCATGACAGCTTTATAGTGCTGCCCCAATGGGAGACCAGGCCACCAGCACCATGACCTGGTATCCCACTCATTTACATTATCCTGACACTGGTCCGCGCCATCTCCTATTCATGTGACAAGTATAAATTATGTAAGTCATTGGTTTGACTCGACCGGGAAATGAACTCCCAACCTTCCGCACTTGAAGCCTGCACTTTACTCATTCAGTTACCACGTCTGGTGAGATTCTCCGGAAACTATAATTGTGATAATATGCCAGTGACTGCAAGAAATACAGAGATGATGCTGGTATCAAAATAGAGCTTAATACCAAAGTAACATGAATGTGTATATAACTCATTTCCCCAAAATTTTCCACTTCACACATAACACCATAAGATCATTTGTTTTCTGTAAATTGCACTCTATGTTTTAGTTGTCACTACATGTTCCCGTTACAGCGCATATTCTGCTCAGTACGCATGCGCAGTAAGCAGAAATGAGTCTAACTGCATTCGCTGAAACCTATTGTAACAGTATACATGGTTGAACCTGCCTGGAAAAAGGCATAGACAACAGCAGGCTTCCAGATAAAAGAAAAAAAACTTTAAAAAACTGAGTCTTGACAAAGTAGGGCTG
Organism: Branchipolynoe longqiensis; assembly: GCA_030323885.1. Taxonomy (NCBI): domain Eukaryota; kingdom Metazoa; phylum Annelida; class Polychaeta; order Phyllodocida; family Polynoidae; genus Branchipolynoe; species Branchipolynoe longqiensis. The sequence continues at coordinate 154,025,197 of CM059187.1, read as the reverse complement.
CAAAGATGAAAGATGACTTTCGAGGAGTGGTCACATTGGTCGTAATGCTCGCATTGCGTTTGATGCGAGGAAAGGAAGAGACCCTCCCCCTGCCTCTCCTGCTGCCGCGCAGCTTTCTCACCTGCCCTGTCATCCCTCCCTCAGCTTTCTATCAGCTTTCTCCCTCGCCCTCGCGTCCTGCCCCGCCGCTTTCTCACCTCCCCCGCCCCTCGCCCTGCCGCTCCCTCCCTTATAAGGCCGCCCGCCGGCCTCCCTCAGTCACTCGCCTCCCAGCCGTCCTCCCTGCTGCACCTCTTTTTTCTTTGGCTACCTCCACCCTCGGACCGCTCCAACACCCTCGGGCCGATCTACACCATGCCTGGAAGCGGCTAAGGAAAAGGACGCAAGGGAGCCCGGACGACCGCCTTGGGCATGCCGGGACCCTGCACCTCGCCGCCCATCCCAGCACCTCGGGCGCATGTCGTCGGGGGGGCTCACCCTCCGCCCCCACCTCAAGCACCGCTCCCGGGGGCGGTCCACCCGCAGTATGAGCGGTATACCCGCCACGCTGTGCAGCCGTCGGCCCCCGCGTCCCCGGCCTACATCCAGGATGCCATCGACCACACCCCGGCATCCGCGGCCGACGCCGTGAGGGAAATCCTGGCATCAGCCGAGGCGCAGCACTCCGGGAGGAGAAAGGGTGTCTCCCCCGACTACCTTTTCCCCTCTGAACTCGTGGAGAGGGGCACTGAACGGAAGTCGGTGAGGCGGGACGAGGCGACAAAAGATGAGTACAGCCTCGCCCTCCTCACCCTCCTCAGCCACCCAAGCTTCCCAGCCCACTCCCTCCCAGGGCTGAACCACCACGCCCTCACAGTGTTAAGGGACAACCTGGTCTATCCGTGGCCTACTGTCCGCCGGTACTCGGAGACCTTCTTCACGTGGATCGTGGACGGCAGGCTCCCCAACGGATGGCACAACCCAGTTGCCCTCAATATGGTGAGGATGGAGTTCCCCACCATGCCCGCCCCCCAAGCCGTCCAGACAGCACCCGCCCGAGATGCAGACCTCCCCCGAGGCACACACCAGCCGCGGACCCAAGCCGACAGCCGCCCCACCTACAGCCGGGAAGCTCACGGGGCCCCCTGCGCCACCTGGAACCGCGAGCCCACCTCGTGCGACCGGGCCACCGTCGGGGAGGCCCACGGCAAGGCGGGGGCCAGACAGAGGCACGTATGCGCCTACTGTGCTAACGTGAGGAAAATACTCACCATGCAAGCCCGTGAGCGCCAGACCCCGGCCGCCTCGGCGAATTTTTGATCCGCCGCCCCCCCCCCCCCCCCCCCCCCCCCCCGGCCGGCCCGGGGGGCCGGAACCGGCGCCTCACCTACACCTCTGACGACAACCCCTCGACCACCTCCGACAACCCTGTATCGACCACCGACCGAAACGCCACCCAGGACACAGCCAGGGACCATCACCTCGCGCCGCAGGCCCCAGACGCTGCCCACACTGACCACAAACCCTCCCTAGACACCACAGCTGCCGACCATCACGCCGACCATCGCGACCTCCACGACACCGCCTTCCTCAACCCACCCGACCCTCCACCGATCCCCAGCCCCCCAGCCCTAATGACTTCGACCCTCGCCGCACCTCCTCACCGCAGCTCTCCAGGGAGCGGGCCTCCCCAACTTTTTGGCCGCCCGCATCCCTGTCGACATAGGCCCCGGACACCACACCCAGAGCTTCACCCTCCACAGCCTCCGCCGAGGCGCCGCCCAAGCCTTGCCACCGCGCCGGGGTGCCCCTGGCCGACATCATGGCGCAGGGCACCTGGACCTCAGAGGCGGTCCACGCCTCCGGGCCCCGCCTCGCACCCTCAGGCGTGCCTCGAGCCCTCTCCTCCTTTTTGGTGGAGGGCTCCTCGGCGCCCCTCCCCTGAACTCTAAGCTCCCACGAGCTCCTGCTACCCTAGTATAAGTTATACGTTATCGCTCCTGCTGAGCTTCCTCTTTGTACTCTCCATTGTTGTATAGCTTGTACTTTGTTTGAGGCGTCCAATAAACGCCTTTTTTCCTCCACCTCTGCCTTGCCTTCTTCCTTTTCGCGCATCATATTGAACTACTCATTAATGACTGGGACAACCTGTCTCACGAACTGTCGAAGTGTCTTGTGAGGGTAATGAAAATGGGAAATATGGCACCCCAAACAGGATTCGAACACATGCGTCTTGCTTCTGGGTTTAGCATGTTAACCGTTACACTGTCTAGGTTCCCTTGTATAATCAGTATGTCCATGCCTATTTGTCTATGTGGCTGCTTGCCACTAGAGGCCAGTACAGACTACTACACTCATCCCCCTGGAAGTTTATGTCTTTTAAATGGTCTATGTCCAAATGGTACATAATGCTTACAATTACATCTATAGTTGTTGGTTGGTTGTTGCAGTGTCACGTCCTGGCAACATCTAACGTTATATCAGGAGAGATATACATAGAGGCAATGCACTTACATATATATACACATGGTAGGTTCAACAACCATACAATACATAGCTTGTATAGGATCCTCGTTATAACAAGCAGTGTCATTTGAGTGATGGAAATGGGAACTATAATGCCTTGAACAGATTTCAAACGCACATCTCCTGGCATTCCACAGCTAGCATGCTAATCATTACACTATATAGACTCCCTGATGTAATCATCCTATCTATACCTGTCTGTGTTTGTCGATCCTTGTCTGAGAGGTCAGTGCAGACTACTTACTGCACCCACATTAACTTGTGCCAATAACCTTGTTTGTGACCTTCAGCATATATTTCCACTATTGAACACTCTTCCGTGCAATTGCTACAAAAGAGTAAAGCTTGTTTTATTTAATGGTGCCTCTAGAGTGCATGGATTGTTATCGTCAAACATATGGTCATTCTGACATATTTCATTTGAGGAAACCTGCTGCCACCACATTGGCAACTCTTTCTGATAAGCAGCAAGGTTTTTTTAATATAGACTTTCCCACAGACAGGAAGCACATGCCACAGCCTTTGATGAACCAGTTGTGGGCCACTGATTGGAATGGAAAATAGCCCAAACTGCAAATGGGTCCACTGAGCAGGATCGACAGGATGACCGACACCTACCTTCTGAGCTACATCCCGCTCCCTACAATTGCTGCAATGCGAAATGCTAGAAGGCCATCTGAGATGGTGGTCAATACCAGACCCATTCTCAGCAAGTTAGAATGGGCCAGGGAACCACACCTTGGTTGAATGGCCAGGGGACCAGACTAGCCATGCTTTTATCCGGGCTCTGGGGGAGTAGACTACAAGAAATGGGTGGCTGGGGCGGAGTTTGGAGGGATTTAGAAATGACTCTAAACTGGTGTTGTGAGGAGTGGATTAAACCTAGATAGGAACATTCTATGGCACTAAAATAGTATGCTCTCTGGCACAATCTACCTAAACCCGCAGTCACCCTACGGTGTGCGACGACTTGCGACTACTTGCGACTACTTGCGACGTCTTTGCGATCGCCCCCTCCTTTTGTGTGGTCGCTAATTGGTCACAAGCAGTAGTGTGACTGAGATAATTATAATCATCCCCATGTGACAATTCAACTGGGGCGAAAAGTTCCACTCTCTACTACACCCATCATCCTCGAATCATCATCTGTCGTAGACTTACCTATGACACACATCTAGTTGACACTGTTCCATTATATTTGATATATACATAGGAGAGGTTCATCATACAAACACAAGGCATTTATTGTATGGTATCCTGGTCACGATCTGAGGCAAGCGCCCTAACCAGTAGTCCATCTTGGCTCCCTAATATCATTGTATACAACATATCATATATAGAGATGGCTGCAACTCACTACACTGGACCCCGCCCTGACATGACCTTATATGTTGCCAGGACATCAAACTCAAAACAACAAACTAACCACTAAACTGGTATCGCAAGCATGTGCAGCACCTCCACTATCCCAATGTGGATCATTTCCTTATTTTAGGGTTTAGGTCCTGACAACATCCAAGGTCATCAGGGCAGGCATCGACTGGTAACAATGAATACACCTGGCGACTTTATAGTGCTGCCCATCCCAGAGACTACGCTCTTGACACATTGACACCTAATGTCAGACTCAGTCACATTATTCTAAAGCCACTGTCACACCTCGCCGGATTGGGGAAACGGAAAGAAACCGAACAAAGTTCGTTGATATCTGGCAAAGTCCGGTTTGTGTCCGTTACATATATGTTGCATATTCGTTGATATCCGTTATCTGACAGTCAGGATAATGATCTGCTACAAGTTTTGAACATGCACAAGACTTGAAATTGATGACACCGGCTTGACGTCTACAGTTCTTGTCTGGTTTGAGTTCGTTTCGTCCGTTGGCTATCCGTTCATGTCCGTTTCATGTCCGTTTCATGTCCGTTTCATGTCCGTTTCATGTCCGTTCGTCCGGTGGCCTTTGACCCGATATCGCAACATTTTGACACATTTTAACACACTTTGATAGTTACATGCTCGAACACCACCAGGCTAGACAATTCTGTCCATTGTTCAATCCGGCGAGGTGTGACAGGGGCTTAAACATTGAACTAACCAGTCTTTGCCGCTAGTCCATCTCGGCTCCATGATACAATCAAGCTTCCCGATCTGTGTATTAACATTTCACATATGGAGGTGGGTGCAGCTCACTACACTGGTGTTGCAAACATGTGCTACTCCTCCACCACCCACAACACCAATGTACAGTGTTTGTTTGGGGTTATACGTCCTGGTATCTTCTAAGGTCATATCAGGATATGTACTGACTTCTGACAGTGGGGGCATTCGACTGGGCCTCTCTATCCGAATATCAAAATATTTCCTAACAAATTCTTATTCGAATGGGACCGGAAATGGGTTCATATACTGATGATTCGGATGTGTGTATGTGGCTCCATCCGTTCCATCCGTAAATCTTGCGGATAGAAAGGGCCCAGTTGACTGCCCCCATTGTCCACTCACAGTGAATATGAGATCAGTACAGTGGCACCGTGACACAATTTCCCACTCAGTCACATTATCCTAACTCTCAGCTAACCAGTCCTTGTCCTATGCTAATAATGCCGAGTGACAGGCTAGGTAGCGACAAGTAGGAATTTTGCAAGTCATTGCTTTGACTCGACCACATTTTCAAACCCAGAACCTTCTGCACATGAAGCCTGCAGTCTGACCGATTCGGTCACCGTGTCTGGTCCAAAGTAGAGCGAAAGCAAAATATTGCCATATTATCCTTGACCACTTTTCCACTGTGACTCTATTACCCAGATGTCAATAGCAATTATCCGGCTGAAGAAGCAGCGTCCCGCCTGTATGAACAAAACTTCCCGAGCGTCCCGCCGCCATTACCGAAAGACGAGGGTGGCGGGAGGTAGCTCAGGCGGTACAGTGTCCACCTGAGTATGTGTGGTTCATGCCATCAATCCTGCTCAGTGGACCCAATTGCAGTTTGGGCTATATTCCGTTCCAACCAGTGGTCTACAACTGGTTCATCAAAGGATGTGGTATGTGCTATCCTGGCTGTGGGAAAGTGCATATAAAAGATCCCTTGCTGCTTATCGGAAAGTGGAGCCTGTGTGGTAGGAGTGGGTTTCCGCCAAAGAAATATGTCAGAATGACCATATATGGTTGACGTCCAATAGCCAAAAATCAATGTGCTCTAGAGGCGTAGGTCAATAAAACAAACTTACTGAGAGATGAGAAATATTAACGACAGGATGTAGCCCATAAACTAGCTCTTTATATCTCTAAGTAACTGTCATGATTAAATATACATGTATATCTGTTAAAGGAATCTATTTTATTTCTATGATTTAAGTAGTCTTATTTTAGCCAGGCCCTGAGATGTGGACTTATCGAAGGATGATGAAAATATCATGGACAAAGAAGATCACCAACAAAGAAGTTCTCAGAAAAATTAAAAATAAGAAAAGCTTGTTTGCCACTATACAGACAAAGAAACTTATTTATTTTGGCCACATCATTCGTCAGAGTTCAATATACCGTACATTGTTGGAAGGGAAGGTGAATGGCAGCAGAGGGAGAGGGAGACCAAGAACATCATGGTTTACAAATATTTCACAGTGGACAGGCTTGAATTATTCACAGTCTATCAGAACAGCACAACATCGGGACAAGTGGAGAACCATTGCATCCAACCCTCGACTAGAGGATGGAACTATTGATTGATTGATTTTAGTGCTGAAGAGAAGCACTAGTGAACATATTATCCTGATGTAGTGACGCTGACATGTGAGTGGCGTCCTGATGTGGGGATGCGGTAATTCAGGTGGTGTCCTGATGTAGGGATGCAGTAATATAGGCGGTGTCCTGATGTGGGGATGCAGTAATACAGGTGGTGTCCTGATGTAGGACAAGGACTGGTTGGCTCAGTGTCAGGATAATGTGACTGAATTGGATATCAGATTATGGTGCTGGTGGCCTAGTTGCCTAGTCTCCCAGTGGGGCAGCACTATGAATTCAACATGAGTGTGCACTGTCACAAGTCGGTACCCATCCTGATGCATATAACTTAGATGATGCCAGGACGTAAAACCTCAATAACTAACCAACCTGTTTACTGTTCTGTTGTCTATGACAGAAGGTCAGTTTATGACCCATGTACCGTGACATAGTTTCAACCAGTTCACAATATCCATCTGACATGATACAAGAGCCCTGCTTTACACTCCATATACACTACGCGCCAAATCGGTAGAGCGCAGGCTTCCCGTCCGGAAGTTCAGGATTTCAAATCCCAACCGAATCAAGCCAATGACTTATGAAATTGATACTTGTCACTACCTAGCCTGGCGCTCAGCAGTAATAGGATAGGAATTATAAGGACTGATTAACACAGTATCAGGATAATCTGGGACATCGGGTCATGGTGCCAGCAGGCTGGTCTCCCAATAAGGCAGTACTATAAAGTCGACATGAGTGCTCACTGTTTCAAGACGGTGCCTGTCCTGATAGAACCTTATCTAAAGTGTACAGCTCGAATCTGTGGTTGTGTAGGCAGGCTACAGTGAAATCAATACAGGCGAAGAGAACAAAGAGTATAAAGGGTGAAAGAAGAGAGAGAGTCAAGACCTCAGGTTTATTATTTATATGGTACATGGATCCAGTATAGTGTATCACCCCACCCCATTCTCCCAATGAGAAACAAGCATTTCTAGCTCCACCAATAAGAAACATGCATTCCCGGTCTCCATGGTTACAGTGATCTGCCCACGACCACCAAGCTGTGTGGCTCCCCTGGCCACCACCTGCCCTGAGCTGAGTGTGGTGATCCTGACTAGCAGAGGGCGGAGGGAGTAGTGTGTAGGGCTCTGAGTGCCCCTTACACAATACCTTACTAGCACCACAATGTATATTTACCTATCAATCAAGCACCACCAGCAACTACATAAACACATCTATGCACCTGGACATGTATATCTGTTTCACAAATAGAACATTTGCATTCCCCCACCAATGCATCATTATCGGAATAGTTTACACTTAGATGTTGTTAGGATGTAAAACAACAGCAAACAAACAAACCACTCGACCCCCTTCAGGTAACTGACGCAAAGCTTTTTGTTGCTTTGTCAATTTGAATAAATCCTTATTTTTACTACTCCTGTCTTGACTTGCTCTGTTCAGCTGAAATAACTGAATTATAACTGAGTAGGAATGCACAGACAGGCTTTTTCCTTTCTCATCTCTACTTCAACTGAGAGGTTCCAAGTGAGAACACACTATTTGCTATTATATATATTGTTCACTTGTGAATTATGTATGAATTCACAGATATACGTTTTTGAGAATATTTTAGTTCTAACCGAATTTCAACAAGTTTATTATATATAAGTACCAGCATTCATGATTTTCATATGTTGTCAGACTTTTGATGTGCCCACCGAAATAGATTTGGCATGCTTAGACTTCAAATATCTGCAAGGTTAGCCATTTCAAATGATGTTACTTCAAAGTTAAATAAGGTTGATTGTGATGATCAACCGAACATTCTTCTCAAAACAATGTCAGACATTGGACACCATTAGAGTAAAGGACTTTAACAGATTAACGCTATCGTGTCTCTATTTTGCTATCATAGTGTAGAGTGGGTGTTCGAGTCCGTGGCTATGTAGGTAGGCTAAAGTGAAAAACAATACAGACGGAGAGAAAGAGAGAAAGTAAAGCAAAAGTAAGAGTGTAAGAGAGAGTCCAAGCCCCTCTGCTTTATTATATATACTACATGGATTCCTTCAACAAATAGGGATAGAGCATTCCCAGTTCCTCCAATAGGGACTCGGCATTTCTGGTTACCATGACCACCAGTGGTCTGCCCACCACCCGAGATGGTTGTCCTGTGGCCACCACCAACCTTGACCCTTGTGTGCTTGACCCATACCTCAGCAGAGAGCCAGGCCCTGAGTGCACTCACACCCAGACGTGCCAATCATCACTATGTCTATAATTACCTGCCCTCAATCATGGGCTGTTTGTTTATTGTTGTTTGACGTCCTAGCAACATCTAAGGTCGTATCAGGACGGGTACCGACTTGTGACAGTGCGCACTCATGGCGACTTTATAGTGCTGCCCCACTGGAAGACCAGGCCGCCAGCACCAGGCCCTGACATCCCACTCAGTCACATTATCCTGACACTGAGCCAACCAGTCCTTGCCCTATCCTAATAATGTCAAGCGCCAGGTTAGGAAGCAAGAAGTATCATTGTTTAAGGCATTGGTTTGATTCGACCATGCTTCGAACCCACGACCCCACGATCTACCAACAAGCATTGGCCAAGCCATATATATATACACACACCATACATATACACACACGCTTGGCCAGCCACAAAGAATAATAATAGAGGATTTCAATGTCCCCCCTCTGCTGATTATCGGAATATTTTACGATAGTCCATACTTATTCCTCTCCTCACTCATTTAATTTATTTTGTAACATGTTTACGATACAAGTTTCATAAAGCCTGCTATTAATATTTGTGAATTGTAGCCATTTTTCCACACTTCAATACCTGTGTGCATGCACCTATCCCATAATGCACATTAAAATTCACAACGAGATAGGTGTGGTATAATTTGCATTTATTTGGCACAGAACACTTAGTCAGTTACAGACAGGTCAGGAATTTAATCAGGTGAAAGGACCACTCGGCAATCTCAACCCTCGCGGTCTACTGTCTTTTCGTAGTTGAGGGGTGGGCGGCGGCAGAGTCGGGTTCGCTGTAGTTTGTGGGTTCGTATTCAAGCGGCGACTGAGGGCTGTGGGCTGTGATGTGATGTCGCTTTTTGTCGCTACATTCGTTCTCTCGGTGCGGATTCGCCTTCCTATATTTATTGTTGCATCATGCACACACGTGGCAGAAGTGGTTGAGAAGTGTGCCATGTGTTGATGAGTGGCTGCATTCTGTGCCCCAGTTCCATTGGTGGCATGGTCGGCCATCCGTTGCAGTCATGAACTCGCTACGGTTGCTGTAATCATAGCCGCCATACTCCTCCGTGCGTTTGTAATAGTCAGTTGCTTTGTTCCTTTTTACGGCCAGCCGTATTCCCACTTCATGTGAGTCCCGTTGAACATCCTTGATGGCATAGATATCATCCCATCTTCTGGGCAGGCCCCTGTCATCAATCATACTGAATACCCGTTTGGACCACAATATGCAAGTTTCCCAGTCCCAGTCAAGCGGCATCGTGCTGAGCTGCTCCTGGTGCTTGCGGATCGGCTCAATTCAGGCCCTAGGCACTAACAGGTCTTTACACATGTGGAACAATGCGTTAAAGTACTCCATACAGGTGCTCTCGCCGAGGCCAACCTTGCCTTTATGGTCACCGCGGATGACAAATGTGTGGGGCATTAACAAAATCCTACCTCTCTTGGATGAACGTGAGCGTCTGTTTTTGAACAGATCGTCAATGGAGGTGATGTGGTCTGAGTCCGAGTCGGTACTCGATGGAGATCCTTTGGGGTGTCCCTTCTGTGGCTGCGGTGGCTGTGGTCTCGGCGATTTTTATTTTATTTTTTTTGTGACAAGTTTTTTATTCTGTCCATAATGTATAAGCTCTCATGAGGGTGCTTGTTTTCAACGCCGGACAGCTGTGATACTGGATTGGTCTGGTCCCGCACTCAGGAGTCTTTACCTGATCTTTCTCGGGCCAACCTTTGCAGTTTTGGGTGTTAGTAGTTTCTATATTAGTTTTTTTTTTAATTTTCAATTTTTTTCCTAACCTGTATATGATAACTTAGCCTACTATGTACATCTACGCAGATGACATACAGGCCTGTGGGAGAGGATCCCATCCCATTGTGGTTTGTTACAGCATCCTTTCACCCATGCCCTGTCCTTAGATAGTACACCAGTGTGCCAGAACACCCCTGGACCCTTCAGGACTGCGACTAGGTGGGATGGCTCTGTTGTATGGTTAGCCATTTTGTATTTCAGGTGGCCTGCCTGGTTCTGCTTTGGTTTGTGCCAGTACACATACCCAGACGGACTGCACCCTATGGTGATATTCATTTCGAATTCCTTAGTACTTAGTAGGGCTTGTATTTGTCAGCCCTCAGTCGCCGCTTGAATACAAACCCGCAACCGATTGTAGTGGTAGCGTCTGTCTGGCAAGCATGTGTCAGTCCTAGTGTGTGACCGACTCCTGGTGCGTCGATCCCTCCTAGGGCTGGCACTGGCTCGGCCATGGCAGGCACCATGTGTGACGGTTGCCCAATGCGGGGGTGGGCTGGCGATCGCAGGTGGGGCCGTCACTTTTGTTGTCTCCAGGACATTAATCCTGGTCATGATGGCATTTGTCACCATGTCCAGTCTTTCCATCAGGCTCTTCTCTATTTTATCCAGTCCACTCATTGACGGTTTTGGCTTGTGGGTAGACAGTGCATGGCTGCCGTCTGAGTCACTGGTGGAGATCATACGTGGGGTTTGTTTGGAGTTCTTAGGTCCTTTCGGGGTAGTGACAAAAACTTTAGTCACTATCAAGCGTGAGCGCCCTCTCGACTTGCTCGTGCGTTTCGGCATGATTCTTCTTCTTGACCCTCAACGGTGATCTTGAACCGTGTCTGATCCCTCACTCTGATCTGAAACCACTAATAGCCACCCACATAAAATCCAAATGGCAACATGAGTGGGATGAAACCATTAATAAACTTAAAGAAATTGAACCATATGTGGGAAAGCCACCACAGACTCATGCGAGAGGTCGGCGGGACAAAGTGGTCCTTAGCTGCTGCCGTATTGGCCACTCGTGGCTTACACATGCTTTTCTGCTAATGGGGGAACCTCCCCCTGAATGTATTGGGTGTCAGTCCCCACTGACACTCAAACACATTTTACTAAGTTGCGTTGATTTTTTGGCCCTGCGCCAACAGTTCTACACTGCAGACAGTATGCATGACCTTTTCACTAAGGTAAAACAGGAAAACATTTTACCCTTTATGAGTGCAGCTGGACTGTACCACCTCATATAGTTTACTAAATAGATTCTATCAATTATTAATCAAACTTTTCTTTTTCTATGGGAACTTGTTTCCCTTGACCACAAATATATGATTGTGAGCTTTCTAATTTAATGAGTGTCTATTGGCACATAATTGATTGTCTGCTTTTACATGTAAAAGCGATGATTTGAACAAAAAACAAACATTTCTTGCCGTGAATATGGCCTATTCTGCCAACACAGCGTAAAGCAACCACCAATCAATCAATCAATCAATCTTCTTGTTCTTGCGCCATCGGGTCCACTGCAAAGTCGGGTTCGCTGTAGTTTGCGGGTTTATTGCCCAATACAACAAAAGCATCACATTCTCCAAACAGATACATTTAGGTAGATGTGATGCTACATGTCCACCTTTGATGCTTGTACACTTGTTCAACATTTATTACTGCTGAAAACTCGACATTAAACAGTGAACCAACCAACAAACACACATAGCTAGCTAGAATGAGGTAACCCTAGAATATTCCTATCAAACTGTCGCTAATCCATCCCTTGTCTAACTCCAGATGAATGGCTGACTGTGCAGAACCTGATCTATGTTAAAACTGAACACGATTCTAACGATGGCCCTAAGTGAATGTTAGAGATAATGTATGTGCATATGCTCAATGCCATTAAATTACTGACATCAATGGATTTACGCTTAGTGTGGAGATGCTACATTAGTGTTATCATATTGTGGTAGTCCTTAGTGTTGTAAGAACAGATCTGTGATATATCACTGACACATGATGCTATATACGCATACTGCACATTGTTTATCTAACTATTAGTGCTGCCCTCTATGGAAGATCTTCTGATCAAAAAGAATCTCTGGTGGACTGGACACCTCATGAGGATGTCATCAGACAGGCTACTAAAGCAGATCCTCTATTCTCAACTGTCTTCTGGTTACAGAAAGAGATGGCGCCCTCGTTTCCGGTTCAAGGATACCATCAAGAGAAACCTGAAGCTGAGAGACATTAAGACCGACTCATGGACATCACTCTCACAGCAGAGAGCTAAATGGAGAGCGGCAGTCAAGTAATGAAAGCAGTCTTTGTCGCATCGCAACTGACAGCATGATGATGATGATGAGTGTTACCCTCTAAAACCGGTGCGGTGGCCGAGTCGGCAGAGCGCAAGCTTCCTGTGCAGGATATATACAATTGATACTTGTCCCTTCCTAGCTTGACACTCGTTATTAATAGGATAACGTAAGGACTAGGGAGCTCAGTGTCAGCATTTGTGACTGAGTGGGATATTGGGTCATGGTGCAGTGGGGCAGCACTATGAAGCCGCGATGAGGGTGCACTGTCACAATTCGCTACCCGTCCTGATATGACCTTCGATGTTACCGAGACGTAAAACTCCAAACAGCCGACCATAATACATATACTGCCATCCACACGACAGTGTGTGAGTTCTGACAAAAGAATACAGCTGAATAATAAGACTTACCAAGAAAAATTAATGAAATGAATAAGAAGTGAATGTAAATTTTAATAGAACACAGGACTGCCTCAAGTCACACACGTATATAATGGCCACCATTTCGGTGTGCACACCAACATTAGTTTTCATGTTGTTCACTTTAAAAAGAAATCTCCAAAGCTGACCTTTGAATGAAAGCCACATCAAACTAAAGCGAAGTCAATTATAACTATCAAACAAATTCATAATACATTGATAATACATAATGTATATTGAAAATATGGCAGTAACCCTACACTATCAGATTCTACACGCTAGCGTCGGTCTTACGTTGTTACCGGTTATTAATAGATCCACCCTGGTCACGTGCTGTGTTATCTCACCGCTGGGAACCAGTCTGAGCAGAGCGGGGGTCACGTGACCGGTACCTGTGTGGACGCCTCACCTGGCTGGCGTTTCTTCTCACCTGTGTGGTGCACAGGTAGGCGTGGTAATCGCACGTGTCGTCCGTCCCTCACACACCCGCTGTGAGAAGGCACGCCTTTGTCCCATCTCATTACGGAGGTGTTAATTAACTCACAGCTGCTAGTAATATGACCTCAGAGGCTGAGAACCCCCTCCCCCCCATCTCCACCCTCTGCCCTATCCCCCCACACATACACCCTCTCTCCCACCATGCCCAGTGGTTGCTAAGGAGACGGTCAGGTGATTATAGCATGAATATTTGGTGCCTCTTGCAGGCTATATATATATATATATATCTCTCGCATCTGATTGGCTAATTTTATCTGGTTAAAGTTGCATAGTCCGATGAAAACATCATATTTTCTAAACCGAAGCAATTATCTAAATTTGATTTGACATATCTAACTTAGATATTGGTGTACTTATTAAACATTTGTCGCAACATAAAAGGGAATAGTGAGGCAATTCAATAGAACCTGTGGTATCAGAGTTTTGGCATGCTTGCCTAAATTAATCTAGCATATCTCAATCGTTAGCCATTTAAAATAAAAGGTACCTGTAACTAAAGTAAGGTAGATTATAAAGATTGACCTACTATATTCATATCAGAAAAATGACAGAAATTCTAAGCCATCGGACTTTGTAACTTTAATACATAGATCATACTGAATAATGATATTGCAGTAAGCGAATACTTCTAGCAATTACATACAATAATATAGAGGATGCAATGCACAGGGCCAGAATACCTGGTGGCTCAACACCGAAATATGTATATATTCTGAATACTGTCGTGGGGGTGATGAAAATGGGCAATATTGTCCCTAGAGCGGGACTCGAACCCACATCTCTTTGCATTCCGGGCCAGTGTGCTAACCATTACACCACCTAGGCTCCCCGATACCAACACACTACCTACGCCTACCTGTCTATGTGGTTACTTGTCTGAAAGGTCAGTGCATACCACTACAATACTAATTGCTTACAAACAAAACAGAAATTCCAGCTTAATAAAATTGCCTTGTAACTTCCGCTTCCGGTTTGATCACGTGGGTAAATGCTGCTTCCAATGACACATGGGTTTTGAGTAGACGCAGCTGTCATAGATGTAGAAGGACAAAGGGTTAAAGCTACGTGAATTGAAGTAAGCATTGCCATGGTAGAATCAATAGTTTACCTCAGTGTGTGTCAGCCATTCAGGTTCAATCCAGGGAAGAAACACAGACTCACCTTCTGGTACCAGACGAGATGGCTGAATGAGTTGAGCATGCATCTCCCGCGTTTGTAGATCGTGTGATTTGAAGCCATGGGTTCAAACTGATGGTCGAGTCTAACCAATGACTTAGCAATTAATAATTGGTGCTTCCTAGCCAGGCGGTCGGCATTACTAGGGCAAAGACCGGTTGGCTCAGTGTTACGATAATGTGATTGAGTAAAACTTCAACAACCAACCAATCACGCTCCTTTTTGCAAACACGATACAAAACACATATTGAGATATATATATATGTATGTGACAGTGTGCATTATTTTGAGGTGACAGTAATACATATGAATGTCAACATATCACTCTAACAGTGTATCACAGTGTGACTGCATCAGCGTGGAACAGTGTCAATCAAGTATGACCACATTACAGTGTCACCTCATAACTATGTCGCAGCGTGACAGTGACATATATCAGTCTGTCAAGTGTCATTATAACGTTGTGTTTGTGTAGCACTGCATTGCAGAATTAATATGTCACAGTGTCACATTATAACAAAGTTACAGTGTTCCCATACGATGGGGTGAGAGTGTGAATCTACACGTGTGACGATGACAGTCTGACAATGAGATAATTTTTGTTGTTTGACAGTGTCACTGGTTTACAACATAATTGTGCCACAAATGACATTGTTTACCTGATTATATTCTAACCCATAAACTGAAAGTTGCATAGTCCGATGAAACCCTCAACTCGTCAAAACCAAGACAATAATCTAAGGTTGATTATATATAGTTAACTAAAGGCACTGTCACACTATGACGTTTCCCACCAACGCGTGTCGACGTGTTGCCTTTTTGGTCGAAACGTCGGTACACGTAGGGACATGTTACCGGCGCATTACCGGCGCGTTACCGGCGCGTTACCGGCGCGTCGGTACACGTCGGTACATGTCGGTACATGTTGAGTGATAGCAACATGTGAATCGACACGTCGGTGGCCGTCGGCGCGCATCGGGTCGCGCCGATCGTTTTGTGCTTGCACAACACTTTTGATGCGCCCTGACGTGCGCCGACGGTTTGGAGGGGGCGTTACGGACGCATTACCAACATGTCGATACCCGTTGGCGGCGCGTCGGTATAGAACGTTAGTAACATGCTGCGCCCCGTCAAACTTTCTCCCAAAACGCCGAAGAGTTGGACGTGTGTCGACGGGTTGCAAATATTTTGCACATTGCCGGCACGCCAGTGAGAAACATCGTAGTGTCACAGGGCCTTTAGATAATGGTGCACTTATTAAACATGTGTTGCCACCTCGAAGGGAATAGTGAGACAATTGAATAGAAACTATTACTGCAGAAGCTTCTGGTTTTAGAGTTTAGGTGTGCTTGCCAAAATTAATTTTGCATATTTGCACTTCAAATATCTCAAATGGTAGCCATTAAATATCGAAGCTACTTCAAGCTATAGTGAGGTAGATCACAGCGATCAACATAATGTATTTATACCAGAAAATGATGGCAAATCAAACCAATCAGACTCTACAACTTTACTAGATAGCAGGGGATGGATACAAATCAGTACTCCAAGTAACAATCCAGAAAACCCAATATATAATCGTATTAATCCAACTGGAGAATTTATCCCGCACCCAGCGGAAGTGTCCAATCAGCGTGTAGGCAGTTGTAACAACCGACTAAGAAGCAGCTAAAAATAGGCACCGGCCCGGTGTCCGGCTACATCACCAACTATTCACTGTCAGACAATGTGCACAAAGTGGTGAGACGGGGATGGGCGGGACGGGGTGGGGTTGGCAGGTGTCGGGAGGGGAGTGGAGGGACGAGCAGGGGGTGGCGGGGCGGGGGCGGGGCGGGGCGGGGCGGGGCGGGGGGCGGGGCGGGGCGGGGACGGGGCGGGGCGGGGCGGGGGGAGATGGGGAGGGGCGGGGAGGGGAGGGGAGGGACCGGGAGGGGATGGGAGGGGAGGGGCGGGGCGGGACCGGGAGTGGCAGGGAGGAGCGGGACGGGGCGGGGCGGGGCGGGGAGGGGGGAGATGGGGAGGGGCGGGGCGGGACAGGGAGGGGCGGGGAGGGGCGGGGAGGTGCGGGGAGGGGTGGGGCGGGAAGGGGCGGGGAGGGGAGTACCGAGGATGGACGGTGAGGGGCGGGGAGGAGCGGGGAGGGGCGAGTCGGGGCGAGCGGGGAGGGGCGGGGATGGGAGGGCGGGGATGGGCGGGGCGGGGCGAGTAGGGACGGTGGAGGTGCGGGGATGGGCGGGGATGGGCGGGGAGGGGCGGGGCGGGCGGGTAGGGACGGTGGAGGGGCGGGGAGGGGCGTGAGGGACGTGGAGGACCGGACCGGGAAGAGCTCTCTGTGGTGTGAAGGGATCATGGGTTCGAACCTCGACTTAGTCATGTACCAAGTGTATGCTTTCACTACGTAGCCTGGTCGTTGGTAGTAATAGGACATGACAAGCACTGGTTTGCTCAGTACCAGGATAGTATAACTGGGCAGGATATCAAGTAACGGTGCTGGTGGAATGACTAACCAGTTGGGGCGGCATTATGTAGTGTGTGCACCGTCACAAGTGAGTTGAACAAACGATTAAAGTGAGACATTGTAGTGGGCGATTCCGACCACATTCATGCATGTGTCAATAAACGGGATGCAGGTTGGTTGTTTGGTTGTTGGGGTTTTACTTCCTGTGCTTTAACTATATTAGGATTAATTAAATCTCACGGTTATAGTCACAACGAATGTATTAATTATTAAAACGATTTCTCGTTGCAGTAGGTCATCATCATCATCATGCTGTCGGTCGCGATGTGACAAAGACTGCTTTCATTACTTGACTGCCGCTCTCCAACTCTCTCTCTGCTGTGAGAGTGATGTCCATGAGTTGGTCTTAATGTCTGTCAGCTTCAGGTTTCTCTTGATGGTATCCTTGAACCGGAAACGAGGATGCCCTCTCTTTCTGTCACCAGAAGACAGTTGAAAATGCGGTTGGTATGCTGTCGATTATGATCTAATCTTTGCCGAAGAAATTGCCAGAATCAATCATTTTGCTTTGTTGTTGGAGTTTTATGTCCTGGCAACATCTAAGCTTATATCTGGATGGGTACCAACTTGGGACAGTTTGCACTAATGGCAACTTTATACTTCTGCACCAACGGGAGACCAAGCCACCAGCACCATGACCTGATATCTCACTCAGTCACATCCTGACACTGAGCCTACCAGCCATTGCCCCATCCTAATAATGTCGAGCGCTTGGCTAAGAAGCAATGAGCATCAATTTTTAAGTCATTTCTTGACTCCTGGTTTCAAATCCCACGATCTACTAAAATAGCAGACGGACGTTCAGCTCATTTGGCCATCCCATCATGTTCAGCTGCAAGTGTCACTAGGGACAGCAAACAGCGCTCCCTGACGCCCACCACATTGAACTGCTGAAACACACTTCGATACAATAGACACAGTAACGCAGGACCCTTAAAGCCGTATAACCTTATTATATCTGTAATTATTTGTATTAAAGAAAGTACTTTAATATATCGGAATGTACACCTCCAGCTTAGATATTATCGTGCTTCTTAAACATGTATGGCCACATATTATATCAAGTTGATTGAACATATCACTGTTGAACGTCATTTAAGCAAGCCTGTGGTGTCCCACATTTTGTATGGGGGAGCGGGACGTAGCTCAGGCGGTAAAGTGTCCACCTGTGAAGGTGCGGGTCATCCGATCAATCCTTCGCAGTGGACACATTTACAGTTTGGGCTATTTTCTGTTCCAACCAGTGGTCCACAACTGGTTCATCAACAACTGTGGTATGTGCTGTCCTGTATGTTGGAAAGTACATATAAAAGACCCTTTGCTGCTTATCGGAAAGAGTAGCCTATGTGGTGGAAATGGGTTTCCTGAAAAAAGAAATATATCAGAATGAGAATATATTTGATGTCTACTCGCCAATGATAAAAATCAATTTGCTCTAGAGGTTAAATAAAACAAACTCTCCAACATTTTGTGGCTTGCATGTGCAGGCAATAATGGGTGAGAACCACCACACGATCTCACTCGATTTTGTACTTTAATTTTAATTAATAAGTAATATGCCCTTTAAGGAGGACCAGGTAAAAATGCTGTTCTTAACCAATCAATGTTGTCTGTACTCGTGTGTCTACAGGGAAGTGAGTGAATCCTAAACAATACTAACCCACAGTAGTATCTGTCTTTAGGGATTGCTATCTCACCAGGCATAGGTGTAGCGTTGAATACTGCTGCTACTGTATTCGAAATGCCGAGCGATTACGGGTGTCAGTTCTTATAACGCAGTCTTTAACGTGGTCCACATATTACGCCGCGTTGAGTCATTTGGCACCACGTCCTAACGCCATGTGACGTCATCATCTGTGACGTCATCAGCTGTGAGACAGTTAGTAGTGACAGTAGAATACAAGGTATTAGCGCCTTGAGCCGTACTGGCTGTAGGCTTAAAGTTGCATAGTCCGATAGTTTTGAGTTTCTGAGATAAATATATCAAACTGACTGTTATAGCCCCCACATCCTACCCCACCTCCCACCCAGCGTTCCACCCCACATCCCACCCCACCTCCCACCCCGGATTCCACCTCGTACCCCACCCCACATCACACCATACTCCACATTTCACCCCGAATCCCTCACAAATACCACCGGGTTTCCAGCCTCGCATTCCACCTTGCATCCCCCCCATGCATCCCACCCACCCTGTATCCACCCACATCCTTTCTTCCATCCCCCGGATCCCACCCCATATCTCACCCTGCACCCCACCCCATATCCCATCCGCATCCCACCCGCATCCCACCCGCATCCCACCCGCATCCCACCCCGCATCCCACCCCGCATCCCACCTCGCATCCCACCTCGCATCCCACCCCGCATCCCACCCCATATCCCACTCCATATTCCACCCCGCATCCCCCCGCATCCCACACTGCATCCCACCCAACATCATACCCGGATCCCCCCCTTCATCCCACCCGAACTCCCCCCCCCCACATGCCTCCTGCATCCCACCATGCATCCTACCATGCTTTCCATCCTGCATCCAACACCACATCCCCCGCATCGCACATTCCATCTACCGCATCCCACCCGCATCCCACCCCGCATCCCACCCCGCATCCCACCCCGCATCCCACCCCGCATCCCACCCCGCATCCCACCTGCATCCCACCCGCATCCCATCCCACATTCCACCCCGCATCCCACCCCACTTCACACTCTGCATCACACCCTGCATCCTACCCCACATCCCACCCCGCATCCCACTCTGCATCCCACCCCACATCCCATCCCACATCCCGCTCCACATTTCACCCCGAATCCAGCCCAAACACCACCCTGCCTTCAGCCTCGCGTCCCACCCAACATTCCACCCCGCATGACATCCCGCATCCCATCCCACATCCCACCCGCACCCCACCCACACCCTACGCCGCATCCTTCCCCACGCCCTACCCTGCATCCCACCTGGTATCCCACCCCACATCTCATCCCACATTCCACCCCAGATCTCCCAAACGCATACCGCATATAGCCCACCCCACATCCCATCCCACGTCCCATCCCACATCCCACCTCAGATCTCCCACACGCATACCGCACATAACCCACCCCACATTCCATCCCACATCCCAGCCCACATCCCACCCCACATCCCAGCCCACATCCCATCCCACATCCCACCCCACATCCCAGCCCACATTCTATCCCACATCCCACCCCACATCCCAGCCCACATCCCAGCCCACATCCCAGCCCACATCCCACCCCGCATCGGCCTCCTGCTGTGGCCCGCGGGGAGCGGGGACGGCTGGGCACCATGAATTCTGCAGACGCCGTGCGGGCAAACACTATGCATTATGGCTGACGTGGACAGTGTTTGGGCTGCGCACGCAACCTCCCCCAAAAAGATACTCTCTTATCTCTCATCTCTTAACTCTCATCTCTTATCTCTCATCTCGTATCGCTCATCTCTTACCTCTTATTTCCCATCTCCACCGCCGCTCTTCGCGGATTAATATTTTCTCTCGATCGACGGAAGACTTTATTCCGCTGGGGATCTTTTTGCCGGGTCGGTGTTTTGTCGCTGTTGTATCTCCGAGACGGACGCGGCTGTAAATTGCTTGCACCGCAAAATGTTGTTAGTAAAACTGGGCTCCGTGGGGTTCGGCTGTACTAACAAATTGACCGCGCTTAGTTGCTGAATTGTTTATCTACAGGGTTGTAGATTAGTTCGCTGTTTATTTGAGTTTTACATCCTGGCAACATCTAAGGTCATATCAGAATGGGTACTGGCTTGTGACGCTGCACACTAATGGTGACTTTATAATGATGCCCCCACTGGGAGACAATACCACCAGCATGTTGAATCGATATCCCACTCAGTCATATTATCCTCACACCGAGCCAACCAGTCCTTGCCCTATCCTAATAATGACGAACGCCTGGCTAGGAAGTGTAAATTTTGTAAGTCATTGGTCTGACCCGACCGGGAATTGAACTCCCGACCTTCAGCACTGCGCTCTAGCCATTCGGCCACCGCGTCCAGCGGCTGTAGTTTGGAGATAGCAGTATTTAAATTAGGCAGTTGCAGTCCTGTTGCAGTACAATTAAAGAACACCAGCATTGTCTTTTAATTGCTCTTTAATAAATCAAGCAAAAGGGAACCCATTTCAATTAGACATATGTGTAAGTTGGAAGCTGCCGGTTCGAACCTCAAAGTAAATACCTTTTTTTTTTTTTTCTTTATTTGATGGGATGTTTGTGCTGTCCATAGCATATAAGCTTGGATGATCGAGCTTGTTTTCAATGCTGGGCAGTTATCGGTCTGTGCTTCTTAAGATTATGGTTTGTGGTTAGTGATCTATGTTAGTTTTTTTTGTATTTTCTTGGTAAGAGTCTTCCTGTTTGTGCATCATTAACTCCGTAAAACGCAACACCCTCTCCTAAATTCGCTCATATCTACCCAATTATACACTGGTGCATTCCATATACATGTATTGCATTTGCGAAGAGTGGGTTCGAATCCACGTCACGGACTCAGCATCATAGGGTTGATGAAAAGGGGAAATATTGCGGCCAGAGAAGGATTTAAACTTGCACTTCATGCAATTACAGGATTGCCAGTGCCTATGGTTCAATGTTAGGATAATATGATTTAGTCGGGTATCATCATATAGTCCCCCCGTCCTGATATGACCTTAGATGTTGCTAGGACGTAAAGCAACAACAAACAAACAAACAATCATATAGTGCCAGCCGTGCGGTATCACCTCAGTGCAGCACTATAAACCCAGCAGGAGTGTGCTCGTGTCATAGCCTCAAAGGGCACCCACTCGATAGCTTGAGGACATTATAAATTACATGGCAGCGAATGGTTGGTCCAGTGTCAGGATAATGCGACTGAGTGGAATATCAGGTTGATATAGAGTACAGGGCGGTTTGGTATCGTAGTTATAATTGCTCTACTTTTCTCGCTTTTTGTTGTACATTGGTTGATTACCGAGGGAGATATTTCAATCATGGACAGTTGGTCATCGCCCATTGGCCTATCCTCGTAGGGCCGAGCGCTAGGGTTGGTAGCGACAAATATAATTTGTTAAGTCAGTGGCTTGACTCGACCACGGTTCAAAACCGCGAGTTCGAATCCCCCATACTACCTAATTGAGTGGTGGATGCCCAACTTATTTGGCCATCCGGTCTATGCGTCTCAACCGAATGTCCACGTTATGTCGCCAAGTCACTGCCCATACTGCCATGACCACAGGTGCAGCTGGGGTGCAAAACCCCCTCCCTGACCCAGTTCTCTTCGCTGGTGCGACAGGCGGCGCAGTGGTGGGACGGAGCGCGGAAGGTCAGAGGACCGGAAATGGATGTCCAGGGACCGGCCGCCACGCATACACACACGGAGACACATGGACGCACACGGACAAACACGGACATATGGGGAAACCCACAGATGCGCGTACACACAGACGTGCATGCACATACAGACATACACTGACACACACGGACACACACGGACAGACACGGATACACAAGGACACACACAGACACACACAGACACACACGGACACACATGGACAAAACCAGACAAACACAGACACACATACACATATAGACACACACATACATACACCAACACTCACCCCAACACACATACACACACAGACACACACGGACACACATACACACACGGATACACACGGACACGCACAGATACAACCAAACACACGCAGACACACACGGACACACACGGATACACTCAGACACACACGGACACACACGGACACACACGGACAAACACATATACATACAGACACACACATACACAAATAGACACACACATACATACACCAACACACAGACACACACGGACACCTACGGACACGCATGGAGACTCACGGACACACACGGACACCCATGCAAAGACAGACATGCGCATTCACACATACACACGTACATATACGGACACCCATGAAAACACACACACCCGCATTCACACATGCGCACACGCACATACACAAACACATACACACGCATACACACACGCCGGCTGATTGTGGAGGAAGCTAAACACAAAACGCCATGAGTCAGGGGAATCCAGGGCACACAAGTGCTGCTGTATGAGCTCTAAAGGCAAATCTACACTCGTCCTGCCACCGGGCGCAGTGACCGAATCGGTAGAACGCAGGCCTCGCGTGCGGGAGATCGGAAGTTCAGTTCCCGGTCGAGTCAAGCCAATGACTTATAAAATTTCTACTTGTCACTTCCTAGCTTGGCATTAATAGGATAGGGCAAGGACTGGTTAGTTCAGTGTCAGGATAAAGTGACTGAGTGGGATAACGGGCCATGGTGCTGGCAGCCTGATTACCCAGTGGGGGAGCACTAACTAGTTGCCATGAGTGCACACTGTCACAAGTCGGTACCCGTCCTGATATGACCTTAGATGTTGCCAGGATCTAAAACTCCAACAACCAACCAATCACTCGCCCTGCGGACAGGTTTTCGTAATAGTAATACAAAAAAAAGCTGGGAACACTGCCTCTATCCTGGCAACATCTAAGATTATATCAGGATGTGTACCGACTTTTGACAGTGCACACTCATTGCGAATTTATAGTGCTGCCACACCATGACCTGATATCCCACTGGGCGACATTACCCTGACACTGCGCTGACCAGTTCTTGTCCTATCCTAATAATGCTGAACGTCTGGCTAGGAAGTGACAGCCATACTAGTCTACTACCAGTCTATTCATGTTCTACAATTAAATCCCTGAGCGTATTACCTATATTTAAAATTGGAGACGCGGTCAATCCAATCAAATAATCATAAAGCAATATTACATCGATATGATATACAATACAGCAATTGATGTCAAATATGGTCTGACAATAAGGAAACACCATTTTTATCTCAGAGATGAGTTCCCTACACTTAGGAGGATATCCACAGTTTTCAAGGTTTTCAGGGTTGTACAAAAGTTACTACTTCACCAGACTACCGGGCCCCCCCCCCCCTTCCTCAAAAGTGTTACACATCAACATTTTACTACGGAACATGAAGAGAAGAATATGAATAGTTTATATATCAATATTTGCTTAAGTGATACATGCTCTCCTTGACTGATAACCCCCCCCCCCCCACCTGCTCCACCATGCACTTTTCTATGACCGTGACAATATTGAAAACTTTGGATGGCCCTCTTAAGGGTTAGTCTAATTGAGACACTTACATACACCACCACCAGATGGCGCCAAATGCCACTGATGTTAGGGTTATGTAGGCTAATACTATTCACCCTGGATGATCCGCTGATACGGCATGCTGGGATATATATATATATATATATATATATATATGTGTTGTATAAACATAATGCGAGTATTATTATTCTATTCGAGTAGTATTATTCTATGCGAGTATTACTATTCTATTCCCCACTATTTGTTGTATCATTTGGTGCGGAGTACCTCCCTCCCATGTGACAACTGGCGCCACCACCGCCTTCTTGCCTAACCAAGGATGCTTAACGCTGTCATTCGCATCCACACATGTGTCCTTTCCTTCCTTCTTTGTATTATAGCCGGCCTTTATACATACATATATATATATATATATATACATGTATATGTATATATAGGAGAGACTCCATCAGTCCATGGAGCTGAGTGAGTGATGAAGGAAAGGAGAGCTATTCCGGTTTATTGTACTCGTATAATTCTAATACAGCATATATATATATATGCGTGTATATATGTATATATATATATATAGATATACATTAAAACCTCTCTAATGGACCACCTCCACAGATCGACCACTCCCCTACATCGATCGCTTTATTTGGGTCCCAAACGCTCATCCATAAAATACCAGTGTAACGATTTTGAAAAAAAGTTCCCTAATCCGACCACCTCCCTAAGTGGACCATTCAAAGTCGGTCCCATGGTCGTTCGATTTAGAGAGGTTGTACTGTAGATCTGTATGTGCCTGTATGGGTGTGTGGGAAGGGGGATGCGGGTGGAGGGTTGTGGGGGGACGGCGGGTAATCGATGGTCACAAGAGCTAGCTGCTCCTCCGAGGCTTATAGCACTTATATTAGGAACCGGAAATGGATGCATGGAAGCTCATAGTTAGCCGTATCCAGCCCGCCCAGAGCACAGCCTCCCTGAGAACCGCTACGTCAGACACTGCTACTGGGACTGCTGTCACCGATGTCACTGCTGTAACTGATGTCACTGCTGTCACTGCCCACCCCTCTACTCTCACTGCTGTCACCGATGTCACTACTGTCACTGTGTTTTCACTGCTGTTACTGCTGTTACTGCTGTCACTGCTGTCACTGCTGTCACTGCTGTCACTGTTGTCACTGCTGTCACTGCTGTCACTGCTGTCACTGCTGGCAATGCTGTCACTGATGTCATTGATGTCACTGATGTAACTGCTGTCACTGCTGTAACTGCTGTCACTGCTGTCACTACTGTCACTGCTGTCACTACTGCCACTGCTGTCAATACTGCCACTGCTGTCACTGCCCACCTATCTGTTGTCAGTGTGTTACTGTTTACCCTGTACTCTTCTGCAAACCCTTCTACGGTCACTGACAATCCATCTACTCCTACTACTGTTACTCCTGTGACTACTGTTAATGATGTTACTATTGTTACTGATGTTACTGTTGTTACTGTTGTTACTGGTGTTACTGGTGGTATTGTTGTTACTGGTGTTACTGGTGGTATTGTTGTTACTGGTGTTACTGATGGAAATGTTGTTACTGTTGTTACTGTTGTTACTGTTGTTACTGCTGTTACTGGTGTTAATGGTGTTACTGGTGGTATTAGTGTTACTGATTGTACTGTTGTTATTGGTGTTAGTGTTGTTAATGAGTATACTGTTGTTACTGGTGTTAATGATGTTACTGTTGTTACTGGTGTTACAGGTATTACTGGTATTACTGATGTTACTGTTCTTACTGATGTTACTGGTGTTAATGGTGTTATTGGTGTTACTGTTGTTACTGTTGTTATTGTTGTTATTGGTGTCAATGATGTTATTGTTGTTATTGGTGTTAATGGTAATAATGATGTTACTGGTGTTACTGGTGTTATTGTTGTTATTGGTGTTACTGTTGTTAGTGTTGGTACTGGTGTTACTGATGTGACTGGTGTTACTGGTGTTAGTGGTGTTACTGTTGTTACTGTTGGTATTGGTGTTACTGATGTTACTGGTGTTACTGGTGGTACTGGTGTTACTGTTGTTAATGGTGTTACTGGTGTTACTGTTGTTAATGTTGTTACTGTTGTTATTGGTGTTACTGATGTTACTGCAGGTACGGTTGTTACTGCTGTTACTGGTGTTGATTTTGTTACTGCTGATACTGGTGTTACTGTTCTTAATGGCATTACTGGTGTTACTGATGTTACTGTTGTTAATGCTGTTACTGGTGTTACTGATGTTACTGTTGTTACTGATGTTACTGCTGTTACTGCTGTTACTGTTGTTACTGGTGTTGATGGTGTTACTGTTGTTACTGGTGTTACGTGTGTTACTGTAGTTACTGGTGTTACTTTTGTCACTGATGTTACTGTTGTTAGTGTTGTTAGTGAGGATACTGTTGTTGCTGATGTTATGGTTGTGACTGCTGTTACTGGTGTTCCTGTTCTGACTGGTGTTATTGTTGTTAATGGTGTTAATGGTGTTACTGTTGTTACAATTGTTAATGCTGTTCTGGTGCTATTGTTGTTACTGTCGTTAATGTAGTTACTGTTGTTACTGTTGTGACTGTTGTTACTGGTGTTACTGTTGTTACTGTTGTTACGGTTGTTGATGTTGTTACTGGTGTTAATGATGTTACTGTTGTTTCTGGTGTTACTGTTGGCATTGATGTTACTGATGTTACTGTTGTTACTGTTGTTACTGCTGTTACTGTTGTTACTGTTGTTAATGGTGTTACTGGTGTTACTGGTGTTACTGGTGTTATTGTTGTTACCGGTGTTACTGGTGTTACTGATGTTACTGCTGCTACGGTTGTTACTGGTGGTCCGGGCTGTTACTGGTGTTGCTGTTGTTACTGATGATAATGGTGTTACTGTTCTTAATGGTGTTACTGGTGTTACTGGTGTTACTGTTGTTACTGATGTTACTGTTGTTAATGTTGTTACTGTTGCTAATGTTGTTACTGCTTTACTGTTGTTACTTGGGTTACTGCTGTTACTGGTGTTTCTCTTGTTACTGATGTTACTGTTGTTAGTGTTGTTAGTGGGGGTAATGCTGTTGCTGATGTTACTGTTGTGACTGATGGTACTGTTGTTAATGTTGTTATTGTTGTTAATGGTAGTCATGTTGTTACTGTTGTTCATGTTGTTAATGTTGGTAATGGCGTTACTGTTGTCACTGGTGGTATTGTTGTTAATGGTGTTCATGTTGTTAATGGTGTTACTGATGTTACTGTTGTTACTGATGTTACTGTTGTTACTGGTGGTACTGCTGTTACTGGTGGTACTGCTGTTGATGTTGTTAATGTTGTTACTGGTGTTACTTGCGTTCCTGTTGTTACTGGTGGTACTCTTGTCACTGTTGTTAGTGTTGTTAGTGAGGGTAGTGTTGTTGCTGATGTTACTGGTGTGACCGATGTTACTGTTGTTACTGTTGTTACTGGTGTTAGTGGTGGTATTGTTGTTAGTGGTGTTACTGTTGGTACTGTTGTTACAATTGTTAATGCTGTTCTGGTGTTACTGTTGTTACTGGTGGTACAGTTGTTAATGGTGTTAATGTTGTTAATGTTGTTAGTGTTGGTACTGCTGTTACTGTTGTTACTGTTGTTACTGTTGGTTATGATGTTACTGTTGTTTCTGCTAGTAATGTTGGCATTGATGTTACTGTTGTTACTGCTGTTAATGGTGTTACTGGTGTTAATGTTGTTACTGTTTTTAATGGTGTTACTGTTGTTAATGTTGGTACTGATGTTAATGATGTTACTGTTGTTACTGCTGTTACGGTTGTTACTGGTGGTCCTGATGTTACTGGTGTTGCTGGTTTTACTGCTGATACTGGTGTTACTGGTCTTAATGGTGTTACTGGTGTTACTTTTGTTACTTTTGTTACTGGTGTTACTGTTGTTACTGTTGTTAATGTTGTTACTGTTGTTACTGGTGTTACTGTTGTTACTTGGGTCACTGTTCTTACTGGTGTTACTCTTGTTACTGATGTTACTGATGTTAGTGTTGTTAGTGAGGGTACTTTTGTTGCTGATGTTACTGTTGTGACTGCTGTTACTGGTGTTACTGTTGTTACTGGTGTTCTTGTTGTTAATGGTGTTCATGTTGTTACTGTTGTTACTGTTGTTTCTGGTGTTACTGTTGTTAATGATGTTACTGGTGTTACTGGGAGTAATGTTGTTACTGTTGCTAATGTTGTTAATGTTGTTAATGATGTTACTGTGGTTACTGGTGTTACTGGTGTTAATGTTGTTACTGTTGTTTCGGTTGTTACTGGCGGCATTGATGTTACTATTGTGAATGGTGTTAATGTTGTTACTGTTGTTAATGTTGTTACTGGTGTTACTGGTGTTACACGTGTTACTGGTGTTACTGTTGTTACTGGTGTTACTGTTGTTACTGGTGTTAATGGTGGTACTGATGGTACTGGTGTTACTGTTGGTAATGTTGTTACTGTTGTTACTGGTGTTAATGGTGTTACTGATGGTACTGGTGTTACTGTTGTTACTGTTGTTAATGTTGTTTCTGGTGTTACTGTTATTACTGTTGGTACTGTTGGTACTGTTGTTACTGGTGTTACTGTTGTTACTGGTGTTACTGATGCTACTGTTGTTACTGGTGTTCATGTTGGTACTGTTGTTATTGGTATTAATGTTGTTAATGTTGCTACTGATGTTACTGATGTTACTGGTGTTAATGTTGTTTCTGATGTTAATGTTGTCATTGATGTTACTGTTGTGACTGGTGTTAATGTTGTTACTGTTGTTACTGGTGTTGATGGTGTTAATGATGTTACTGGTGTTACTATTGTTACTGTTGTTACTGCCGTTAATGTTGTTACTGTTGTTAATGTTGTTAATGTTGTTACTGTTGTTACTGTTATTACTGGTGGTACTGTTGGTATTGGTGTTACTGTTGTTACTGATGTTACTGGTGTTACTGGTGTTACTGTTGTTACTGCTGTTACTGGTGTTACTGTTGTTACTGGTGTTAATGTGTTACTGTTGTTACTGTTGTTACTGTTGTTAATGTTGTTACTGTTGTTACTGTTGTTAATGTTGTTAATGGTGTTACTGTTGTTACTGGTGTTACTGTTGGTACTGTTGTTACTGTTGTCACTGTTGTTACTGTTGTTACTGTTGTTACTGTTGGTACTGGTGTTACTGTTGTTACTGTTGTTAATGATGTTACTGTTGTTACGGTTGTTAATGTTGTTAATGTTGTTACTGGTGTTAATGTTGTTAATGTTGTTACTGTTGTTACCGGTGTTACTGATGTTACTGTTGTTACTGCTGTTACTGTTGTTAATGTTGTTAATGATGTTACTGGTGTTACTGGTGTTACCGCTGTTAATGTTGTTACCGTTGTTACCGTTGTTACTGTTGTTACTGTTGTTACTGATGTTACTGGTGTTACTGTTGTTACTGTTGTTACTGTTGTTACTGGTGTTACTGTTGTTACTGTTGTTACTGATGTTAATGTTGTTACTGTTGTTACTGGTGTTACTGTTGTTACTGTTGTTACTGTTGTTACTGGTGTTACTGTTGTTACTGTTGTTACTGTTGTTACTGTTGTTACTGTTGTTACTGGTGTTACTGGTGTCACTGTTGTCACTGTTGTTATTGTTGTTATTGATGCTAATGTTGTTAATGTTGTTATTGTTGTTACTGTATGTGTTGTTGGTAATGTTGTTACTGGTGTTACTGGTGCTACTGTTGTTACTGGTGTTACTGTTGTTACTGCTGTTACTGGTGTTACCGTTGTTACTGTTGTTAATGTTGTTACTGTTGTTACTGTTGTTACTGTTGTTACCGTTGTTACCGTTGTTACTGATGTTACTGTTGTTACTGTTGTTACTGTTGCTACTCCTGTTATTGTTGTTATTGTTGTTATTGTTGTTACCCACTCCCCACTTCCCTGTTGTTACTCCTGTTACTCCTGTTATTCTTGTTACCCTCTCTGTCTGACTGCTCCTCCTGCTCTTACTTCTCTGCCTCCCCACTGCCCTGCTGTTACTCCTGGTAATGGTGTTATTGTTATTACCCTATCTGTCTGACTGTTCCTCCCGCTGTTACTACTGTGACTCCCCACTCCCCTGCTGTTACTCCTCTTACCGTTGTTGTAGTTCAGCTATACTCTTACTGCTCTTACTCCACACCCACTGCTTTACTGGCTTCCTTCCTCTACTCGTCTTGCACTTTCTATATACCCATCTATACAGATCAATTCATTTCGGTCATAATTGAGTCTCAGTATGCATGCGCTTATATTGGACTGGAATTGGTTACTACTACAGTGTATATAATGCTTTTATTATCAAACAGTATTTGCATGTAGTTACTATTACAACTGATTGTACTTTCATTTATGTATCAAGTAATTGTACTGTACAGCCGGAAGACAAGTAACAAGAAATATTATTCGATGAATAAAAGACACTTTAGTACCAAAAAAAGCCCGACTCACATTGGTCTTTTACATGGGTTTGCTCAGCGGTAGTAGTACTCTGAAAGAGGGTATTGGAGAAGGCTACTTGTGAGATACACCCGGCGTCCCTTCCCATGCACCAGCCTTGTGTGGCCATTTCTGTTCACCTGCTAAACGGATCACTTATGCCCCAGTAACACAAGAGGCAGCGTTCGCCGCCAACCTCCCTATGCCCAAAAGGACGCCAACCACCCAGCGTTCCATTCGATACATGGATTCAAATACGTTTTAGGCGCCATGTCGGTGCCATGTCGGCGCCATATCGGCGCCATGTCAGTGCCATGTCGGCGCCATGTCGGCGCCAGGTTGGCGCCAACCACATGGTGACTGCAGCATCGCATGTGTTGGCACCAACCCAGGGCGGCGCCAGGGCGGTGCCAGGGCGCCAACCATTTTGAATGGCGCCGCCGGAACAGGGCGCAAGGAGGTTGCATGTGCAGCAGCAGCAACCTCCTTGCGTCCAAAATTCCTGAAATGGACGCCGGGAGGTTGGCGTCCTCGTGGCGACAGCACTCAATCAGCGCGTAAGGAGGGCGCAAGGAGGATGTTTTGACGTCGCGAATCGATCGTTAGCGAACGCAGGCCTCGTGTGACTGGGGTATTAGACAGCAGATGACATTTAATGCCAGCCGACTGGTGACATCTATAGCCGTGACCTGTACCAAGTGATGAATCGAAAGTATTGGTGAAAACATACATTGAAGTTTTATAATATCATGATAGCATCACAGTTTTCAATAGCAAAAATCACTTAGATTTGATGAGTTGGTTGTTGGAGTTTGTCAACCTGGGAACATATAAGATCATATCAGGATGGGCACTGACTCAAGGTGACTTTATAATGCTGCCCATCTCAGATACCAGGCTGCCAGCACTATGACTTGATATCCCACTCAGTCACATTCTCCTGACTCTGAGCCAACCATATTAATGCTGAGCGCCTGGCTAGGAAGCGACAAGTTTACATTTTAAAGTTATCGGTTTGGTTCGACCAGGTTCGAACCCGTGGGTTCAAATCTACCAAAACTAGAGATGGACTCTCAGCTCATTTGGCCATCCTGTCTGGTCACTTACCTTTACTCTACATAACCAAATTAGAGGGTAGTGCATTCTTTTAAATTTATAGCAATTTTGCGACTGTACGCAAGGCTATCTGCCATGCCAGAAAACAGGACACCGAAGTTAATGTCCAGAATTTGTATGTGCACACGAAAATTGAATTTCCATTCAAATATCGCCAAAGATAACGGCACTCAAAACAAGATTGCGGTATTTGAAAACGGATAACCAAAGCCAACGTCGAAAAATGTGTCTTTGCACACAACAATTAAGTTTTCACTTCAAATATCTCAATAAGGTAACGATTCAAAATTAAAAAAAATTAAAATGCTGATATGCTTGACAACAGATAAATAAAGCGAATTCCCCAAAATGTTCTCTCAATTTCCCGCTCTATCCCCCTAAATTCTCCCTAAATTCCCCGCAAATTCTCATAATTCTACCTCAATCCCAAATTAGCCTCAATTTCCCCTACTTCCGCTTTACCCCTTCAATTCCATTTTAATTCACCCTCAATCCTCCCTAAATTCCCCTCAATTTCTCCAGTTTTACCTCCATTCCATCCAAATTTGTTTCAATAACCGCAATTCCCCTTTACCTCCCTCAATTCCCCACAAATTCCCTCTAATTCCCCCTTAATTCCCCCTCAATTCCCCTTTAATTACTCACCAATTACCCATCAATCCCCCCTCAATTATCATTAAATTCCCCCTACTTCCCCATTTCTCCAAATCCCTCAACTCGCTCCTCAATTTGCTCTCCATTTTACTGGGGGAGGGGGGGGGGGGGGTTAGGGTTCCTAGGGTTGCAGGGTCTATTGATACTAGACACAGAATGTCGAATTAAAACCACATGGCTGGGTACTCCACAGTCTATTCACTAACGAGTCACCATTAAATCGAAGGCTGCTTTACAAGCTATTCCAGCTGGTTATAATTACTGCACACACTGTCGCATGTGTGCCTGTTCACCTACACCATCCACCCACCCACCCCCTGTGTCTCACTCACAACCTGCCCCCACCCCCCACCCCCCACACACACAAACATAATGAAAAAAGAAAAGTTGTTTTGTTCATGACCTACCACATCTTCGCAATAATAATCATTCCTTATTGTTGCCTGCATAGAAAATCTGGTTTATAATAATTATTAGCGAATAATTCACACCGGCTGCCCTTAATTAGCTGGCGCTTTATCCCCGAATCGCCTTGAATCGCTAATTGTGGAGTTTAATTATGGTGGAGTCTAGCCATTGTTTGTCAAAGAGCTGGTTGATTGTTGGTGCCTAAACACGTGTATGTGGTTTGTGTGTGTGTTTGTGTGGGTGTGTGGGTGTGTGTCTGTGTGTGTATTTGTGTGTATGTGTGTGTCTTTGTGTGTATGTGTGTCTGTGTGTGTTTGTGTGTGAGTATGTGTATGTGTGTCTGTGTATGTGTGTATGTGTATGTGTATGTTCGTGTGTGTATATGTGTGTGTTTGTGTGGCTGTGTATGTGTGTGTTTGTGTGGATGTGTGTTTGTGTGTGTATGTGTATGTATGGATGTATGTGTAGGTGGTGTGTATGTGTGTGTTTGTGTGTATGTGTTTGTGTGTATGGGTCTGTGTATGTGTGTGTTTGTGTGTATGTGTATGTGTGGGTTTGTGTGTAAGTGTATGTGTGTGCATGTGTGTGTTTGTATGTGTGTGGGTGTGTGTATGTGTGTTGTGTGTCCGTGTGTCTGCGTATGTGTGTCTGTGTCTGTGTGTGTGCGTGTGTGTCTGTGTGTATGTCTGTGTATGTGTGTGTTTGTGTATGTATGTGTGTGTGTGTATGTGTGTTGTGTGTCTGTGTGTGTGTTTGTGTGTGTATGTGTATGCATGTGTGGTTGTGTGTGTGTTTGTGTGTCTGTGTGTGTTTGTGTGTGTGTATGTGTGGTATTGCTGGTGTAGTTTAAGTGTATGCTAATCAAGGTGCTGGGAAGGGGGAGATATACATCAACGCCATCCCGTGGGGCTTTGGGTCACGGAATAATGGGGGCACTTCTGTATGTACGTACATAGAGCCGGATCACCAGCCCGCCCGGCCTGCCCGGCCCGCCCCGCCCACCCGGCAGTTAACTGCACATCCACGGCAGCAGGAGAGAACCACGTCGACTATAGTACCTCTACCCACACCAAGCCCCACTCACCCAACACACATGGTACCTCTACCCACTACACTACCACGCCCATCTCACGCAACCTCAACCAAAACCTCCCACACTACCTCTACCACCTAGGCTTCCACTACCCCCTCACCCAGCCTCAACCAAAACCTCCCACATTACCTCTACCCACTACACTACCACGCCCATCTCACGCAACCTCAACCAAAACCTCCCACACTACCTCTACCCACTACACTACCACTCCTAACTTACCCTGCCTCAACCAGTACTCCCCCACACTACCTCGTCCACTATACCATCACTTCCACCTCATCCAGTCTCAACCAATACCTCCCACACAACCTCTCCCCACTATACCACCACTCCCTCCTCACACAGCCTCAAGCAATACATCCCACACTACCTCTCCCCACGATCCCATCACTCCCAGCTCACCCAGTCTCAACCAATACCTCCCACACAACCTCTACCACCTAGGCTTCCACTACCACCTCACCCAGCCTCGACCAATACCTCCCACACTACCTCTACCACTCCCAACTTACCCTGCCTCAACCAGTACTCCCCACACTACCTCGTCCACTATACCATCACTTCCACCTCATCCAGTCTCAACCAATACCTCCCACACTATCTCTACCACCTAGGCTTCCACTACCACCTCACCCAGCCTCAACCAATACCTCCCACACAACCTCTCCCCACTATACCACCCCTCCCTCCTCACACAGCCTCAACCAATACCTCCCACACAACCTCTCCCCACTATACCACCCCTCCCTCCTCACACAGCCTCAAACAATACCTCCCACACAACCGCTCCCCACTACATTACCATTCCCACCTCACCCACCCTCAATCAATACCTCCCACACTACCTCTCCCCACTATCCCATTACTCCCAGCTCACTCGGTCTCAACCAATACCTCTCACACTACCTCTACCACGTAGATTACCACTCCCACCTCACCCACTCTCAACCAATACCTCCTACACTACCTCTACCCACTACCCCATTACTCCCAGCTCACCCAGCCTCAACCAATACCGCCCACACTACCTCTACCCACTACACTAACACTCCCACCTCACCCAGTCTCAAGCAATACCTCTCACAGTGTGAGAGTATTGGTTGAGACTGTGAGTCACACTACCCCTAGCATAGGCTCGTCAGCATTTTCGAGTGTGACTAAGCATTATACTGCATGTTTACACATTAAAAATCCCAACATTTTGACAGCTTTAATAAAAGAGAAAATAGCCCAAACTGCAATATAAAAGATGATAACGATTAGATTAA
This sequence comes from Branchipolynoe longqiensis, assembly GCA_030323885.1. NCBI lineage: Eukaryota > Metazoa > Annelida > Polychaeta > Phyllodocida > Polynoidae > Branchipolynoe > Branchipolynoe longqiensis. Next base: position 153,989,783 of record CM059187.1, on the reverse strand, counting down.
CTTTGTTATTTTGAAATGCCACAGAAGCTCCAAATTACCCCCTGCTTAAAGTTGCATAATCCGATGGTTTCAAGTACTGTCATTTTCTGAGATCAATATATAAGATTGATTCTTGTAATTTACATTACTTAAGTTTGAAGTAACTTTCATTTTGAATGGCAAACCTTTGAGATATTTGAAGTGCAAACATGTCAAATAAGTTTCGGCAAGCATGCAAAGACTATGATACTATAAGCTTCAGTAGTAACAGGTTCTATTAAATTAACTTAGTATGTCCTTTAATAGGGCAACATATGCTTACACAGTGCATATGTATCTAAGTTAGATATGTAGGATCAAATCAAGATAAGTGTATTGGTTTGAAAAATAGTAATGCTTTCATCGGATGATGCAGCTTTAATGAGACAGTGCACCCAACAAAATATACATGAATATAAAAACAGAGGATTTTGTAATGGTAACAGGAATGATACCTGGTAGGATTTATCAAGTTCCGTGACAATGGTCAGAGCGGAGTCATGTAAAGTGGGACAGCATACTCCCAACGTTTACAAAGGTCATGGCGGAGTCATGTAAAGTGGCACAGCATACTCTCAACGTTTACAATGGTCAGAGCGGAGTCATGTAAACTGGCACAGCATACTCCCAACGTTTACAATGGTCAGGGTGGAGTCATGTAAAGTGGCACAGCATACTCTCAACGTTTAAAATGGTCAGGCAAAGTCATGTAAAGTGTCACAGCATACTCTCAACGTTTACAAAGTTCATGGTGGAGTCATGTAAATTGGCACAGCATACTCTCAATGTTTACAATGGTCAGGGCGGAGTCATGTAAAGTGGCACAGCATACTCTCAATGTTTACAATGGTCAGGGCAGAGTCATGTAAAGTGGCACAGCATACTCTCAATGTTTACAATGGTCAGGCAAAGTCATGTAAAGTGTCACAGCATACTCTCAACATTTCCAATGGTCAGGGTGGAATCATGTAAAGTGGCACATCATACTCTCAACGTTTACAATGGTCAGGGTGGAATCATGTAAAGTGGCACAGCATACTCTCAACGTTTACAATGGTCAGGGTCGAAGTCATGTAAAGTGTCACAGCATACTCTCAACGTTTACAAAGGTCATGGTGGAGTCATGTAAAGTGGCACAGCATACTCTCAACGTTTACAATGGTCAGGGCGGAGTCATGTAAAGTGGCACAGCATACTCTCAACGTTTACAATGGTCAGGGCGGAGTCATGTAAAGTGGCACAGCATACTCTCAACGTTTACAATGGTCAGGGTGGAGTCAGGCAAAGTGGCACAGCATACTCTCAACGTTTACAATGGTCAGGGCGGAGTCAGGCAAAGTGGCACAGCATACTCTCAACGTTTACAATGGTCATGGCGGAGTATTGTAAATTGGCACAGCATACTCTCAATGTTTGCAATGGTCAGGGCGGAGTCAGGCAAAGTGGCACAGCATACTCTCAACGTTTACAATGGTCAGGGCAGAGTCAGGTAAAGTGGCACAGCATACTCTCAACGTTTACAATGGTCAGGGTGGAGTCATGTAACCTGGTATATCATTCTCTCAATGTTTACAATGGTCCGGGCGGATTCGGGTAAAGTGGCACAGCATACTCTCAACATTTACAATGGTCAGGGCGGAGTCATGTAAAGTGGCAGAGCATACTCTCCATGTTTACAATGGTCAGGGTGGAGTCAGGTAAAGTGGCACAGCATACTCTCAACGCTTACAATGGTCAGGGGGGAGCCATGTAAAGTGGCACAGCAAACTCTCACCGTTTACAAAGGTCATGGCAGAGTAATGTAAATTGGCACAGCATACTCTCAACATTTACAATGGTAAGGGTGGAGTCATGTAAAGTGGCACAGCATACTCTCAATGTTTACAATGGTCACGGCGGAGTCAGGTAAAGTGGCACAGCATACTCTCAACATTTACAATGGTCAGGGCGGAGTCAGGTAAAGTGGCACAGCATACTCTCAATGTTTACAATGGTCAGGGCGGAGTCATGTAAAGTGGCACAGCATACTCTCAATGTTTACAATGGTCAGGGCAGAGTCAGGTAAAGTGGCACAGCATACTCTCAACGTTTACAATGGTCAGGGCGGAGTCAGGTAAAGTGGCACAGCATACTCTCAACGTTTACAATGGTCAGGGCAGAGTCAGGTAAAGTGGCACAGCATACTCTCAACGTTTACAATGGTCAGGGCGGAGTCAGGTAAAGTGGCACAGCATACTCTCAATGTTTACAATGATCAGGGTGGATTCATGTAACCTGGTAGATCATACTCTCAATGTTTACAATGGTCAGGGCGGATTCGGGTAAAATGGCACAGCATACTCTCAACATTTACAATGGTCACGGCAGAGTCAGGTAAAGTGGCACAGCATACTCTCAACATTTACAATGGTCAGGGCGGAGTCAGGTAAAGTGGCACAGCATACTCTCAACGTTTACAATGGTCAGGGGGGAGCCATGTAAAGTGGCACAGCATACTCTCAACGTTTACAATGGTCAGGGCGGAGTCATGCAAAGTGGCACCTCATACTCTCAACGTTTACAATGGTCAGGGCGGAGTCAGGTAAAGTGGCACAGCATACTCTCAACGTTTACAATGGTCAGGGCGGTGTCATGTAAAGTGCACAGCATACTCTCAACATTTACAATGGTCAGGGGGGAGCCATGTAAAGTGGCACAGCATACTCTCAACGTTTACAATGGTAACGGTGGAGTATTGTAAATTGGCACAGCATACTCTCAATGTTTACAATGGTCAGGGCGGAGTCATGTAAAGTGGCACAGCATACTCTCAACGTTTACAATGGTCAGGACGGAGTCATGCAAAGTGGCACATCATACTCTCTACGTTTACAACAGGAGGGGGAAATGAGAGCTTTGCCAGGAACTACTTATTACCCACAATCCTACTGTATCCTCCACAACCCACTTAGCCTCCCAGCCACGTGATTGTCACGTGACTGTGTGTGTGGGTGAGTGGATGGGCAATGATTGAGTCAGCCACTGCAAGGATCACACACCGCCACATCCACACCAAGTCCGCCAAATCCTTACAATGCGCAATTTCCGCCTACTTCCACAATATAGATGATTTCCACCATCGACCCGCCCTCTGCCGACAGCGGCAACAATTGTTGCTGTTAGGACTTTATAGCTGATGCGGTGGGTAATACTCAAAATGATGCAAACCAGCATAAAACTAAGGACAATTAAATAGGAATACCATAATATAAATAGCACATTTCAGAAAGGCAAATGCAATGTCGTGCTTTCAATGCCAGTTTAAAGCTGCATGGTCCGATAAAAGCATCAAACTTTCAAAGGTAAAACACTCATCTAGATTTGAACCTACATATCTAACTTAGAAACCAGTGCACTTACTGCTACATCGAATTACATACTAAGTCAATTTAACATAACCTGTTACCGCTGAAGCCTATGGGGGAGTCAGAGTTGTTGGCAAGTATCCCAAAATCAATTTGGTATGTTGACACCTCAAATATCTCCAAAGTTTGTCATTTTAGAGCAAAGTTACATCAACCTGAAGTAAGATCGATTATAACGATCAACCTAATCTAGTTCTCTCAGAAAATTACAGAAACTGAAAACCATCGGAATAAGCGGGAAATAGTTTGTCTGGAGCAGGATTCGAACCGACACCGCTTTCCTTTTTGGGGCTAGCCTCCCTGATGTCATTGCCCTATCTATTCCCAGCTGTTTATGTGGATCCTTGCCTGTGAGGTCAGTGCAGATCATTACACACATCCATAATTATCTGGCCAGGCATCCACCTGTGCTGGGTGCCTGGCCATGCCGGCATACAAGGAAACGAACGAGCTGATCGGGCTGCGAAGAAGGCCCTGAACTGTGATCTTGAACCGTGTCTGATCCCTCACTCTGATCTGAAACCACTAATAGCCACCCACATAAAATCCAAATGGCAACATGAGTGGGATGAAAACATTAATAAACTTAAAGAAATTGAACCATCTGTGGGAAAACCACCACAGACTCATGCGGGAGGTCGGCGGGACCAAGTGGTCACCAGTGGCTTACACATGCTTTTCTGCTCAAGGGGGAACCTCCCCCTGAATGTATTTGGTGTCAGTCCCCGCTGACACTCAAACACATTTGACTAAGTTCCGTTGATTGTTTGGCCCTGCGCCAACAGTTCTACACTGCAGACAGTATGCATGACCTTTTTACTAAGGTAAAACAGGAAAACATTTTAGCCTTTTTGTGGGCAGCGGGACTGTACCACTAAATAGCTGGATAGTTTACTCGATAGTTTACTAAATACATTCTATCAATTATTAATAACACTTTTCTTTTTCTATGGGAATTTGTTTCCCTTGACCACCAATCAATCAATCAATCCATAATTATACCCTATTTATATTTTGGTGGATAGACTTCGCGAGCCGCTGCACACAGACAGAAATAACCCTATTATACTTGACACCATTCATTCCTTCACGAGTTTTAGGACAACTTTATTCGGCTTCTGCTGTATTGTCTAGATCATGAGGAGATGATTTTGTGCAAATCGAGACAGAGCGCGAAAATAGCAGTCTTTCACCAAATTTAGTTTATTTTCCATTTTTTATGAATAGTTTATTTACAGAGCAAGAGCTTTGTTACATGCTGTATTGAAGCACTATTAGCGATAGAATATCGTCATAGTCGCGACGGAAATGGGAGATATTATGCCTAGCGCAGATTTCGAACCCCCATTTTTAGCCTTTGTGAGGCTGGTGTGTGAACCATTACACTAATTAGGCCCCCTGATCTAATCACCCTACCCATGTTTACCTGTCTATGTGGTTTATTGCCTGAAATGTCAACACATACCACTACATGTGTCCTGCTGGAATTATAAGTCTATTAAATAGTTCGCGTCCATAAATCATGTCCAGCGTTTACAATTACATACAACCATTCACTACATACACAAGGTAGGTTCAACAATCATACAGTGCATAGCTTGTTTTAAATACAACTCATGCCAACCAGTGTCGTGGGGGGGGGGGGGGTGATGGAAATAGGAAACATTGTGCCAAGAGTTGGATTCGAACCCACACTGCTTGCTATTGCAGGACTGGCATGCTAACAATTACCTGAGGTATAAAGTACTTATGCAAATATTATTATGTATGTAATTCTCCTGTCTGCTATTGTTATTATTACGACTGCTCCTGTAACCTTCCTTTTGATATGCTCCTTTCTACTATGGGTTACTGGAGGCTGGGGTGCGGCCTGGAGACCGGGAGGCCTGCTTCCAAGCAGCTCACCTAATTCCCCTACTTCCCTCCAGGCGGCGCCTCACCCCCCTACTAACGGCCCATTTCACCAACGATTTAGTTCAATAAAATTAACGGTAGGTCTAAATGACCAGTGAGAGTTATAAGTTCAATCCATACAAATCTGACGTGTCCCCTTTCTGTTATGTTCTGGTTGCTAATTATTATCGAAGGAACTAATAATACCAGCTCAGCACCAATCACCCTGTCCACGCTCACCTGTCTATGTGGCTCCTTACCTGAGAGGTCAGTGCAGACTACTACAGTATGAGGGAAATTGTGCACATGGATAACATTCGTATATGGGTCATTCTCTGAAAGTGGGCACTAAAGCGTGACATGGAAACCTGAAGTGAATACCTTCCAAATAATAGAAAAAAAACATTCAAAATAATAGCAGAATCCATATTTCTATGAACGGTTGCATATGTTACATATGTTAGAGTTGAACAACGAATGATTTCACTTCTTGATTTATATCTTATACAAATTGAGCGATATGTTAATATCACTCATGTAACATGGAAATCAAGCACACATCCAGAACATCATTTTAACGGACACAACAAAGTGAACCAAGATTTAATTGATTACAGTTAATCAAAGACGTTTGTCTTACAAGAAAAACATTGGACACAATTTGAAAAAGAGTTGGTGTTAATTAAGGCATGGCGTTAATGTGTGTATATTCGAAAATTAGCGCTTTAGCACAAAATCGTAGAAGTATGCTTTCGATATCCTTTGTGTGATATATTAAATATATATAGCATTGCTAACATACTTACCAGAGACAACAGTAATTAGTTGACTTGCTATAAATACAAGACATAATTAATTATCACCATCGTAACGTGGAAACCAACTATGTGGCGCCAAGTTTCACAGAATGCTCCATATACAGTAATCGCTAAGTTTACGGTAGGCAATCAGTTGGCTGTTGCCATGACAGAACGCATGGTTACCGGCTGGTGTCACGTGACAAGCACAGGTGAGCTGCTCTCCATGTGGGAGCTCATCACCACCTCCTGGTGACGGCTTAGTGCACTAAGCGCGTACAGGTGGCGTGGGAAACTCCACGAGGTGTCAGGGTTATTTTAGTGGTGGGAGGGGGGGTGTCGTTTTTTTCGGATTTAATTTGTAGTTAATTTTCAAAAACCGAAATACTTAACTATATTTTATTCTAAATACACAAAATCAGATACTGGTGCACTTATTAAGCACTTATTGCTGCATAGAAGGTAATGCTAAGTCAATGTAACGGAACACATGAAGAGCTCTTTTCCAAAATATTTCTTGAAGATTTATGCTGCCTATCATGAATAAGTCTGAATAGACCCGTTTTCACCATTAGACAGTTTGTTGATAGAAAGCCTGAGCCTACACTTTTACCGACCCAAGGGATTTGTAACCTCCCACAGCACATAGATATGGTATAAGAGCAACTGGCCTTTGATGACGCTCTAAGTTATACACAGCAGTGGAAATCCAAATTGGCAGAGGAGGGGCACATGGAATTGAACCCCCGACCTTCAGATTAGGAGTCCAACCTAGAAAAAATCCATGAAATTGGTCTGCAATGTCAGTACCAAGGTCATAGATCGTGTTTTGGAAAAGAGCTCTTCATATATATAAAGAGCTATTCATGTCTTTATATATGTCAAGAGTTCTTTTCCATGACATGATCTATAAACTTGGCATAGCCATTGCAAACTAATTTCTTGGATTGGCGCTTATCACGTTTGTGGAAGAAAGAAAAAGCTCTTCATATTACAATTAAAATCTGTGTTAAGATATTTTTAACACACACATCCAAAGTAATTGTGCATCTTTTCACTTAAAATATAAAAATCTATAATAAAAAATGCCCTCTTCTCTTCTGCTGTCGCCTCTAACCCCGCCCCTTCTCTTCTCCCGTCGCCTCTACCCCCGCCCCTTCTCTTCTCCCGTCGCCTCTACCCCCGCCCCCTTCTCTTCTCCCGTCGCCTCTACCCCCGCCCCTTCTCTTCTCCCGCCGCCTCTACCCCCGCCCCCTTCTCTTCTCCTGTCGCCTCTACCCCCGCCCCCTTCTCTTCTCCCGTCGCCTCTACCCCCGCCCCTTCTATTCTCCCGTCACCTCAACCCCCGCCCCCTTCTCTTCTCCCGTCGCCTCTACCCCCCCCCTTCTCTTCTCCGTCGCCTCTACCCCCCGCCCCTTCTATTCTCCCGTCGCCTCTACCCCCGCCCCTTCTCTTCTCCCGTCGCCTCACCCCCGCCCCTTCTCTTCTCCCGCCGCCTCTACCCCGCCCCTTCTCTTCTCCCGTCGCCTCTACCCCCGCCCCTTCTAGTCCCGCCGCCTCTCCCCCCCCCCTTCTCTTCTCCCGTCGCCTCTACCCCTGCCCCCTTCCCTTCTCCCGCGCCTCTACCCCCCCCCTTCTCTTCTCCCGTCGCCTCTACCCCCGCCCCTTCTCTTCTCCCTCGCCTCTACCCCGCCCCTTCTCTCTCCCGCCCTCTACCCCCTCCCCTTCTCTTCTCCGTCGCCTCTACCCCCGCCCCCTTCCCTCTCCCGTCCTCTACCCCGCCCCCTTCTCTTCTCCCGTCGCCTCTACCCCCCCCCTTCCCTTCTCCCGTCGCCTCTACCCCCCGCCCCCTTCTCTTCTCCCGCCACCTCTACCCCCCCCCCTTCTCTTCTCCCGCCCCTCTACCCCCGCCCCCTTCTCTCCTCCCGCCCTCTACCCCCGCCCCCTTCTCTTCTCCCGCCGCCTCTCCCCCGCCCCTTCTCTTCTCCCGCCCCTCTACCCCCGCCCCCTTCTCTTCTCCCGTCGCCTCTACCCCCGCCCCCTTCTCTTCTCCCGTCCCCTCTACCCCCGCCCCCTCTCTTCTCCCGCCACCTCTCCCCCGCCCCCTTCTCTTCTCCCGTCCCTCTACCCCCGCCCCCTTCTCTTCTCCCGTCGCCTCTACCCCCCCCCCTTCTCCTCCTCTCCCCGCCCCCTCTACCCCCCCGCCCCCTCCCTCCTCTCTCCGCCCCTCTCCCCCCGCCCCCTTCTCTGCTCCCCCCCCTCTCCCCCGCCCCTCTCTTCTCCCGCCCCTCTACCCCCGCCCCCTTCTCTCCTCCCGCCGCCTCTACCCCCCCCCCTTCTCTTCTCCCGCCCCTCCACCCCCCCCCCCCTCCCTCTCTCCCGTCCCCTCTCCCCTCCCCCCTCCCTTCTCCGTCCCCTCCCCCCCCCCCTCCTCTTCTCCCTCCCTCTCCCCCCCCCCCCTCCTCTTCCCCCGTCCCCTCTACCCCCGCCCCCTCCTCTTCTCCCTCACCTCTCCCCCCCCCTCCCCCTCCTCTCCCTCCCCTCTCCCCCGCCCTCCCCCTCCCTCTCCCCCTCACCTCCTCCCCCCCCCTCTCTCCCCCTCCCTCTCCCCCTCCCCTCCTCCCCCGTCCCCTCTCTCCCCCCCCTCCTCCCCTCCCCACCCCCGCCCCCTCTCTCTCCCTCCCCTCACCCCCCCCCCCCTCCTCCTCCCGTCCCCTCTCCCCCCCCCTCCCCTCTCCCCCCCCTCCCCCCGCCCCCTCCTCCCCCCCTCCTCCCCCCCCTCCCCTCTCCCCCTCCTCCCCCCGCCCCCTTCTCTTCCCCTCGCCTCCCCCGCCCCCTCCCTTCTCCCCGCCTCTACCCCCCCCCCTTCTCTTCTCCCGTCCCCTCTACCCCCGCCCCCTCTCTCTCCCCCTCCCCTACCCCCGCCCCTCTCTTCTCCCCCCCTCCCCCCCCCTTCTCTTCTCCCGCCCCTCTACCCCCGCCCCCCTTCTCCTCTCCCGCCACCTCTCCCCCCCCCCCCCCTTCTCTCTCCCGCCGCCTCTACCCCCGCCCCCTTCTCTTCTCCCCTCGCCTCTACCCCGCCCCCTCCCTCTCCCTCCCTCCCCCCCCCCTTCTCTCCCCTCGCCCCCCTCCCCCTTCCTCCCCGTCACCTCTACCCCCGCCCCCTTCTCTTCTCCCCCACCTCTCCCCCCGCCCCCTTCTCTTCTCCCCGTCACCTCTACCCCCGCCCCCTTCTCTTCTCCCGTCGCCCTCTACCCCTGCCCCCTTCCCTTCTCCCGTCACCTCTACCCCCGCCCCCTTCTCTTCTCCCGTCCCCTCTACCCCCGCCCCCTCTCTCCTCCCTCCCTCTACCCCCGCCCCCTTCTCTTCTCCCGTCACCTCTACCCCCGCCCCCTTCTCTTCTCCCGTCACCTCTACCCCCGCCCCCTTCTCTTCTCCCGTCACCTCTACCCCCGCCCCCTTCTCTTCTCCCGTCCCTCTACCCCCCCCCCTTCTCTTCTCCCGTCACCTCTACCCCCGCCCCTTCTCTTCTCCCGTGACCTCTACCCCCGCCCCCTTCTCTTCTCCCGTCACCTCTACCCCCGCCCCCTTCTCTTCTCCCGTCACCTCTACCCCAGCCCCCTTCTCTTCTCCCGTCGCCTCTACCCCCGCCCCTTCTCTTCTCCCGCCGCCTCTACCCCCGCCCCCTTCTCTTCTCCCGTCGCCTCTACCCCCGCCCCTTCTAGTCTCCCGCCGCCTCTACCCCCGCCCCCTTCTCTTCTCCCGTCGCCTCTACCCCTGCCCCCTTCCCTTCTCCCGTCGCTTCTACCCCGCCCCCTCTCTCTTCTCCCGTCGCCTCTACCCCCGCCCCCTTCACTTCTCCCGCGCCTCTACCCCCGCCCCTTCTCGTCTCCCGCCGCCTCTACCCCCGCCCCCCTTCTCTTCTCCCGCCACCTCTACCCCCGCCCCTTCTCTTCTCCGTCACCTCTACCCCGCCCCCTTCTCTTCTCCCGTCGCCTCTACCCCTGCCCCCTTCCCTTCTCCCGTCGCATCTACCCCCGCCCCCTTCTCTTCTCCCGTCACATCTACCCCCGCCCCCTTCTCTTCTCCCGTCACCTCTACCCCGCCCCCTTCTCTTCTCCCGTCACCTCTACCCCCGCCCCCTTCTCTTCTCCCGTCACCTCTACCCCCACCCCCTTCTCTTCTCCCGTCACCTCTACCCCCGCCCCCTTCTCTTCTCCCGTCACCTCTACCCCCGCCCCCTTGCCTCTGCCCCGCCTTGTCTCAGTACAGCTTTAAGTAATTACCTTTGAGCTCTTCATGTAATACACTAAAGAGTGATGTTTGCGTTACATTATCAGTCGTCGTCTCAGTCAAAAAACCTGCATCGGCTTTAATAACACACAAAAAAACCCGCTTTCATTAAGGAAGAGTGCCAGTTTCGCATTAAAACAATACACACACACCACCACCACCTCCACCAACAACAAACATGGCCCCTGTGTGTCATGCACCAATACGTAGTTTAATATTCGAATTAATTCCGCCATATTTGCCGGCGCGTAGAAAAAGAAAAAAGAAATTCCACACAAAAATCAACATAACCGTGCATTATTTCAATTACATTATCTTAACTAATTGACCTGTCAATTGTCTCAGAGATACAATTAGCAACCCCACCCGCCATCCATTCCCTGTACCCGCTCCATATTCTAGTAGCCCTCAACACCCAAGCGCACACACCCATCCCCCCCACCCCACACATGTTCACCTTGCTCGTTCCACAGGTAATTGAAAGACATAATTTTACATGGGTGTTAACTTAAATCATAGTCTCAATGGATCTCTAACTGGACTATTGCCCTTTGACCCCTGCTATGACGCTTTCACACGCACGAAAAGTAAGCATAGCAGTTTCATTTAAATATTTACCTTGTTTTACTACAATAGGTATCAACTGATTGGTTGAATTGTATTTTATCATAAAATATAGTAACTGTGAACGCCGATAGACAGCATTATATAACTCAGCCAGTTCGACTGACACTGGTCAATTTCCGGGGCAGGTGAGGGGGGCAAGATGGCGCCACCGGTAAGGTGTTGTATCTTACGGGGGATAACAATAATAATACTAACTAATATTCCCTTACGTATCTTTATGCTCATATTATATATTATACATCACATATGGGGGCATTCTTTCTTTACCACCAAGGGCCTGTTTTTCTACCCACATGTAATTAAGATGAGTCATTTACACTATGTAATTATAAGAATAATTCTAAAGATAATCATCGTCATCATACTGTTGGTTGCGATGCAACAAAGACTGCTTTCATTACTTGACTGTCGCTCTCCATTTAGCTCTCTGCTGTGAGAGTGATGTCCATGAGTCAGTCTTAATGTCTCTCAGCTTCAGCTTTCTCTTGATGGTATCCTTGAACTGGAGACGAGGGCGCCCTCTCTTTCTGCAACCAGAGGGACAGTTGAGAGTAGACATTTCATGAAAGCTGCCTGCAAAAGTGTTCAAGAGCTGCTGGCTTTTGCAAGTTACCAACAGCACTCTCTCGGGGAGCAAATAGAGGTCTCACACCGTCAAGAAGATTTCCAGACAGGCGCAAACCTATTTGTCCCTGCAGTGGCTGATCGGGAGATGTTAGGAGTTTCATACATCAATACCCCTTGATGCTGCCACAGTGACATGGTTTTCTGTTCAGGGTTTGCTCCCGTAGCCTTCGGTTCTGTCAAGAACCTGTACCACAATGCAGTGGTTTACAACTCTGCAGGGCAGGGGCATCAAACTCCCTGAGGCATTGCAATACCTGCAGTACCTAAAGTTAATATTGTTATTACATTCAGCTAATTAAGTGGTTCTGGTGTATCTAGTCAGGATCACGCATTCAGTGTTTGGTATTGATATGTTAGTGATGTTTTAGCTTCTTTTCTATGTAAAATTCTAATTGATCTAACTGATGTGATGTAACCTCTCATGGTGGGGAGGGGGAGCATATCCACTAGCCGGTCTCATGACCTGATTTCCAACTCAGTCATATTATCCTGACACTGAGTGAACCAGTCCCTGTCCTATCCTAATACATTCCGTAAGTCATTGGCTTGGTTTGACTCGATTAGGTTTCGAAATCCCGACCTGCCACATCGGAAGGCTGCGCTCTTACCGATTAGGTTCTGCGTCCGGTAGGGAGGGTAAGTGGTGGAGGTGGAGGTGGAGGTTTTTCTTGAAGATATACTGCCTATTATGGATAAGTCTGACTAGACTTGTTTTCACCAGTAGACAGTTTGTCGATAGAAAGCCTGAGCCTACACTTTTACCGACCCAAGGGATTTTTAACCTCCCACACCACATAGACATGGTATGAGAGCAACTGGCCTTTGAATGATGCTGTAAGTTATACACAGCAGTGGAAATCCAAATTGGCAGAGGTGGGGGCACAGGGAATCGAACCACCGATCTTCAGATTAGGAGTCCGAGCTAGAAAAAAGTCAGACACTCTAACCACTCCGCCAGAGGTGTAGGTGGAGGTGGAGGTGGAGGTGGAGGTGGAGGTGGAGGTGGAGATGGTGGAGGTGGAGGTGGAGGTGGAGGTGGTGGAGGTGGAGTAGGTGGTGGAGGGTGGTGGAGGTGGGTGGAGGGGTGGAGGTGAGGTGGTGGAGGTAGGTGGAGGTGGTGGTGGAGGTGGCGAAATGGTGGAGGTGGAGGTGGAGGTGGAGGTGGTGGAGGTGGAGGTGGAGGTGGAGGTGGATGGTGGAGGTGGAGGTGGAGGTGGTGGAGGTGGAGGTGGTGGAGGTGGAGGTGGAGGTGGTGGTAGCCGGAGGGACGGGGATCAAGGCTGGCCTATATTGCATTGCAATTTCAGGAATAACTTAATCGGCTGTTGGTGCCCCATTTAAGGCTTCGATCATCCCATCATGCCCCGCGCGCGGACGCTAAGTCAGTGAGCTGCTTGGGCGAGCATCCAGGGAGAGAAGCTTGGGAGCAGCTCGGGAGAGCAGTCCAAGAGAGTATCAAGGGAGAGTAGCTCTGGGAGCAGCTTGGGAGAACAGTTCAGGAGAGTAGCTCGGGAGAGTAGCTCTGGAAGCAGCTGGGGAGAGCAGCTCTGGGAGAGCAGTTCAAAGGAGCAGCTCGTTAGAGGAGCTAGGAAGGGCTGGTGAGAGCATCTCAGGAGAGCAACTGGAGAGAGCAGTTGGAGAGAGCAGCTGGAGAGAGAGCAGCTCGGGATAGAGCAGCTCCGGATAGAGCAGTTGCGGAGAGCAGCTCTCTACTGCGCTGTGAAGGTCAATGTATCACGTGACCATGCGGGAGGGACCCGAGGTTGTGTGGAAACAGACCGTCTGCTCATAACCAAGCAGCTCCTAGCATTATGTGCATAACGTATTATGCGAGTATAAATATACAGAAGGGAAATTTACTTATTATTATGATTATTGTTATCCTCCATAAGTCTCAACACTGTACCGGTGGCGCCATCTCGGCCCATCTCACCTCCACTGGATATTGACCAGTGTCAGTCGCAATGGAGGATATATATATACATTATATACAGTAAAATCTCCTTAACCGACCACATCCACGGATCGACCACTCCCCTCTATCGATCGCTTTATTTGGGTCCCAATAATACCCTCGAAACCATGTTCTAACTCCCTAAACCGACCACCTCCCTAAATGGACCACTTAAAGTGGGTCCCAAGGTCTGTCAATTTAGAGCGGTTTTACACTGTATATATATATATAATGCAGGTATTGCAATGCCTCAGGGAGTTTGATGCCCTTGCCCTGCAGAGTTGTAAACCACTGCCTTGTGGTATAGGTTCTTGACAGAACCGAAGGAGCAAACCCTGAACAGAAAACCATGTCACTGTGGCAGCATCAAGGGTGGTTGATGTATGGAACTCCCAACATCTCCTGACCAGCCCCTGCAGGGACAAATAGTTTTGCGCCTGTCTGGACATGTTCTTGCCGGTGTGAAAGCTCTATTTGCTCCCCGAGAGAGTGCCACTAGTCACTTGCAAAAGCCAGCAGCACTTCAATACTTTTGCAGGCAGCTTTCATGAAATGTTCAACCACACAAAAGAAGAGCGGCAGTCAAGTAATGAAAGCAGTCTTTGTCGCAACGCGACCGACAGCATGATGATGATGAGATATATAATGTATATATAATGTATAGCAAACCGATTGTATGTAGGAACGCCGTGGGAAAGAAGAGTTGTGTTAAAGGGAAGGTCTGTAGAAAGCGTCAACAGGAAATGAAGGCACTGTTGGCTCACACCAACAATAAAATTAGCACAACAGGAGTGTAGATTGATTGAGCATAGGGATTGTTTGAGCATAGGGACTGAGAGGAAATTAAACAACTGAACACTGGACCGGATTGACGAATAGATTTGAGCAGGTATGGGGATTCGAACCCACGAGTTTGCAAACCTCCAGGTGAGTGGCTCCGATATTGATTCTTATCACCGAGTATTCTGGTGGTTGGCAGTTGACACTATGAGGATAGAGAACAAAGTGGTGGCATGGCTTAGACTAATTGCTTGCGGTTGAAATATTGGTCCCTTTAATCAGTGAATGTTTAAAACAGACAAAAATAGCTCAAATTTCAAAATAACAGCTTTAAGTTTGTTTGTGCTGTTGGTTCTCTGTGGTTGAGTGTTGTTGTTTTTGGTGTTGTTTTTATGTGTTTTATTGTTGTGTTTTGTGTTGTGTTTGTGGCTGGTTTTGTTGAGGGGCATTAACGGTAAGAAACACCACAGGAAGCAGGGTATGAATACAATTCGAAAGGTGAACAAGGGGATCGGAGGAAGTTCTACCTCCATTTGATGAGGGCAGAGTGGGGTGGGGTGGTTGTGGAGTCTCCAGGGTTGGGGAGTGGAGTGCTTCGGTCCGGGTTGTGGGTTTGTTAGGGCAATACGATGCCCCCTGGCCGGGTAGGCTCAGGTCGGGGGACGCCTCTCTGACACCGCCTCCTTCCACTCTCTCTCCACTCTCCCTCCACACTCCCTCCACTCTCATTCCCCTCTCTCCCCGCCTCCCATCACTCTCCCTCCACTCTCTACCCGCCTCCCTCCACTCTCCTTCCACTCTCCTCCCCCCTCCCTCCACTCGCCTTATCCTTTCCCTCCACTCTCTCTCCACATTCCCTCGCCCCCTCCACTCTCTTTCCCCTCTGCCTCCACTCTCCCTCCACTCTCCCCTGGCCTCCCTCCACTCGCCTTCACCTTTCCATCCACTCTCTCTCCACACTTTCCCCGCTTCCCTCCACTCTCCTTCCACTCTCCCCCCCCCCCCCGCCTCCCTCCGCGCTCCTTCCCCTTTCCCTCCACTTTCCCTCCACTCTCCCCCCGCTTCCTTCCACTCTCCTTCCACTCTCCCCCCGCCTCCCTCCACTCGCCTTCACCTTTCCCTCCACTCTCTCTCCACACTTTCCCCGCTTCCCTCCACTCTCCTTCCACTCTCCCCCCCCCCCCGCCTCCCTCCACGCTCCTTCCCCTTTCCCTCCACTCTCTCTCCACACTTCCCCGCTTCCCTCCACTCTCCCTCCACTCTCCCTCCCCTCTCCCTCCACTCTCCCTCCACTCTCCCTCCACTCTCTCTTCACAATTCCCCCGCCCCTCCACTTTCGTTCCCCTCTCCCTCCACTCTCCCTCCACTCTCCGCCCACATCCCTCCACTCTCCTTCCACTCTCCCCCCACCGCCTCCCTCCACTCTCCTTCCCTTTCTGCCTCCACTCTCCTGCCGCTGCTCTACATACCTCATCCCCATCTAGGCCTGGCACTGGCAAATAATGTATATGAAGTCTGGGTCTGTTGGGAAATCGACACGTGGTGGTGGTGGTTGAGGTGGTGGTGGTGGTGGAGGTGGCCGCACGGCGAGCGTATTCCGTAATGGCCTCCCCCCACCCCCCCCTCCACACCTTCCCCCCCACATACCCCCCACACACACAACGAATCCCACACACATGCAAGCCCAAACCCACCCTCTCCCCACTTACACAAAACGAGAACACTGGATCAATCCCCGGCCGAGCCAAATGAAAGAATGAGGACATTGAATAACAAAATGAAAGAGCAAAATGAGAAAATAATTTGTTGCTATAAGAAAAAAAAAAGAGTTGAGCACTACCTTTTTCTGGCACACGGGGATTATTTATGACATGCCTCCTGGATTGTTGGCTCAATCTCAACATATTGAGGTTAAGTGGACATTTTGGTGCATGATACTAGCGTTGGCCTACACCAGTGGGACGGCATTGTGCAAACTAGAATCATCATTTTTGCGTAATACCACAAGTCGGTGCCTGTCCTGACATGACCTTAGATGAACCCTAAGAAACCAAGCTAAGTAAGACAAACTCCCAGCAGGACTCGTTAAGACCAGGTGCAACCCTCAACTTTCCCGCCACGTGTCGCCGTATAGCACATTCGGCAGAAGATCTCCGGGGAGAGGTCGTCTGAGCGCGCTGACGTACAATGCAATGCAGTTTCGGGAGCATGCTCACAATTTGACTGAAAAATCGCCTGTTTTCCATCTCCCTCTATCTCTCTCTTTCTGTCTATCTATGTCTCTTTGTCTGTCTCTCTTTCTGCCTCTCCCTGTATCTCTCTTTGAATATGTGTCTCTCTTTGTCTCTCTCTGTCTCTCTTGCTGTGTCTCGATTGATGTGTGTATCTGTGTCTCTCTGTTTCTCTCGGTGTCTCTGTGTATCTCTCTGTGGCTATTTCTGCTTTGCTGTTTCTCTCGGTGTCTCTCTTTGTCTCTATATGTCTCTCTGTGTCTATATGTGTCTCCCTATGTGTCTCTCTTTCTCTGTCGGTCTCTGTCGGTCTCTTTCGGTCTCTCTATGTCTCTCGGTGTCTCTCTCGGTCTCTCTATATTTGTATATGTCTCGCTCTGTGTCTACCTCTGGCCCTCTGTGGGTTTCTCTGTGTATCCCTATCTCTCTGTTTCTATGTCTCTCTCTATCTATCTCTGTCTTTCTCTCTTTCTCTCTTTCTTGCCTTTTCTTCCTTCTCTCACTGTCTCTATTTCTGACTCTGTATGTCTCTCTCTGTCTCTCTCTGTCTCTCTCTGTCTCTCTCTTTCTCTCTCTGTTTTATGTCTATCTTTGTCTCTATTTTTCTATGTTTGTATCTCTCTGTCTTTCTCTCTTTAACTGCTTAGGCACTCGCTCTCTACTGTTCTCTCTACTGGAAAAAAACTTAAATAATTAAAGAAATTTTCCGTTATTCAAATCTTTCTGTCCGAGGAGTCTAGCTCTTCAATACAATGCCGGCTTCCATTAGAAATCAATCAAACTGCAGTGTACAATCATTCAAAAGACAGCTTGACAAATTCTTAACAACTATACCAGATTGCAGGATATATCAAGTGAACGTCGGCAGATTCAAACTCATTACTGCAAATGACAAAACTGAACAGGGTATCCTCACCACATGTGCCCTGATGGTGGGGTCTCCGACTTGGCCTGAGCATACAGCTCAAACACTGTACTCTAATCTAATTTAATCTTGATATAGGCCATCATGTCCCTAGATGCACTGCAGCAATCCCATAACCAACAACGCATTGACAGTTTTTCCAATATATCATGTGTTATCAGACAGGAACTGGAACTAGGGTTGCTAAATTCCAGGAAACGATGTCAAAAGCCATGAAGAAAAAGTTGCATTGTGTAAGTGAAGGGAATCAACTAGACAGTGTAGAGGTGAAGGTGAAAGAACTGTAGATTTACGGAATTAATCACGTGTAAGTGAAGGGAATCAAATATACGGTGTAGAGGTGAAGCTAAAAGAACTGTAGATTTACGGAATCAATCAAGTGTAAGTGAAGGGAATCAAATATATGGTGTAGAGGTGAAGGTAAAAGAACTGTAGATTTACGGAATCAATCACGTGTAAGTGAGGGGAATCAAATATACGGTGTAGAGGTGAAGGTGAAAGAACTGTAGATTTACGCAATCAATCACGTGTAAGTGAATGGAATCAAATATACAGTGTAGAGGTGAAGATAAAAGAACTGTAATCAATCAGGTGTTTTGGTGAACATTCCAAGATGCTCGACCGAACATGGTGCTCGAAATGGTAGAGCGTTGGATTCCATGCGGAAGGACAGGAGTTCAAATCCCAGCCGAGTCAAAACCAATGACTTCCATAATTGATATGTGTCACTTCCTAGCCTGGCGCTCAGAATTACTAGGATAGGACAAGGCAGGCTTTACATAGTATCAGGATAATGTGACTGTGTCGAATATTGGGTCATTGTGCCAGTGGCCTGGTCTCCCAGTGGGGAAGCACTATATAAAATCACCATGAGTGTGCACTGTTACAAGTCGGTACCCACAAGTCGGAGCCTGTCCTGATGTTGCTAGGACATGAAACAACAACAACCACACCATCAAGATGCTTTTTCCATTTCAGTAGATATGGGCAGGGGGTCAAACACTCAGTAGGTAATATGAAAGCAGACACATGACACAGATTGCCGCTGGGTGTTCGATACACGTACCGCTTGGGAAGCGAGTTGATTGGTTGTCGAGTCTGGTATCACTAAACCTGTACAGCTGCTGGCTCAGCATTAGAGCCTAGAGCTGTCTGCTGCATACCTGGTGTGTACATAACACTGACCTGGTGTGTACGTAACACTGACCTGGTGTGTACGTAACCCTGACCTGGTGTGTACATAACACTGACCTGGTGTGTACATAACACTGACCTGGTGTGTACGTAACACTGACCTGGTGTGTACGTAACACTGACCTGGTGTGTACATAACACTGACCTGTTTTGTACCTGGTGTGTACGTAACACTGACCTGGTGTGTACATAGCACTGATCTGGTGTGTACGTAACACTGACCTGGTGTGTACATAACACTGACCTGCTTTGTACCCGGTGTGTACATAACACTGACCTGCTTTGTACCTGGTGTGTACATGTCAGTGACCTGGTGTGTACATAACACTGACCTGGTGTGTACCTTGTGTGTACATAACACTGACCTGGTTTGTACCTGGTATGTATGTAACACTGACCTGGTTTGTACATGGTATGTATGTAACACTGACCTGGTGTGTACATGGTGTGTACATAACACTGACCTGGTGTGTACCTGGTGTGTACATACCACTGACCTGGTTTGTACCTGGTATGTATGTAACACTGACCTGGTTTGTATCTGGTGTGTACATAAAACTGACCTGGTGTGCATGTAACACTGACCTGGTTTGTACATGGTGTGTATATACCCCTGATGTGATGTGTACCTGGTCTGTATGTAACACTGACCTGGTTTGTACCTGGTGTGCACATAACACTGACCTGGTTTGTTTCTGGTGTGTATATACCACTGACCTGATTTGTACCTGGTGTGTACATAACACTGACCTGGTTTGTTCCTGCTGTGAACATAGGACTGACTTGGGTTGTACCTGGTGTGTACATAACACTGACCTGGTTTGTACCTGGTGTGAACATAGTACTGACCTGGTTTGTACCTGGTGTGAACATAGTACTGACCTGGCTTGTCCCTGGTGGGTATGTAACATTGACCTTGTTTGTACCTGGTGTGTATGTAACACTGACCTGGTTTGTACCTTGTGTGTATGGAAGACTGACTTTGTGTGTATGTAACACTGACCTGGTTTGTGCATGGTGTGTACATAGCACTGACCTGGTTTCTACCTGGTGTGTATGTAAAAGAGACATGGTTTGTACCTGGTGTGTATGTAGCACTGACCTGATTTGTACCTTGTCTGTATATAACACTGACCTGGTGTGTACATACCACTGACCTGGTTTGTACCTGGTGTGTACATAGTACTGACCTGGTGTGTACCTGGTGTGTACTTACCACTGACCTGGTTTGTACAAGGTGTGTATGTACCACTAACCTGGTTTGCTCCTGGTGTGTACTTATGACTGACCTGGTTTGTACCTGGTGTGTACATATTACTGACCTGGTTTGTACCTGGTGTGTACATAACACTGATCTGGTTTGTGCATGGTGTGTACATAAAACAGACCTGGTTTGTACATAGTGTGTACATAACACTGACCTGGTTTGTTCCTGGTGTGTACATAATACTGACCTGGTTTGTACCTGGCGTCTACATACCACTGACCTGGTTTGTACCTGGTGTGTACATAACACTGACCTGGTTTGTTCCTGCTGTGAACATAGGACTGACTTGGGTTGTACCTGGTGTGTACATACCACTGACCTGGTTTGTACCTGGTGTGTACATATTACTGACCTGGTGTGTACCTGGTGTGTACTTACCACTGACCTGGTTTGTACAAGGTGTGTATCTACCACTAACCTGGTTTGCTCCTGGTGTGTACTTATTACTGACTTGGTGTGTACCTGGTGTGTACATATTACTGACCTGGTTTGTACCTGGTGTGTACATAACACTGATCTGGTTTGTGCATGGTGTGTACATAAAACAGACCTGGTTTGTACATGGTGTGTACATAACACTGACCTGGTTTGTACCTGGCGTCTACATACCACTGACCTGATTTGTACCTGGTGTGTACATAACACTGACCTGGTTTGTTCCTGCTGTGAACATAGGACTGACTTGGGTTGTACCTGGTGTGTACATACCACTGACCTGGTTTGTACCTGGTGTGTACATATTACTGACCTGGTTTGTACCTGGTGTGTACTTACCACTGATCTGGTTTGTGCATGGTGTGTACATAAAACAGACCTGGTTTGTACCTGGTGTGCACATAACACTGACCTGGTTTGTACCTGGCGTCTACATACCACTGACCTGATTTGTACCTGGTGTGTACATAACACTGACCTGGTTTGTTCCTGCTGTGAACATAGGACTGACTTGGGTTGTACCTGGTGTGTACATACCACTGACCTGGTTTGTACCTGATGTGTACATATTACTGACCTGGTTTGTACCTGGTGTGTACTTACCACTGACCTGGTTTGTACAAGGTGTGTATGTACCACTAACCTGGTTTGCTCCTGGTGTGTACTTATTACTGACTTGGTATGTACCTGGTGTGTACATATTACTGACCTGGTTTGTACCTGGTGTGTACATAACACTGATCTGGTTTGTGCATGGTGTGTACATAAAACAGACCTGGTTTGTACATGGTGTGTACATAACACTGACCTGGTTTGTTCCTGGTGTGTACATAGTACTGACCTGGTTTGTACCTGGCGTCTACATACCACTGACCTGGTTTGTACCTGGTGTGTACATAGTACTGCCCTGGGTTGTACCTGGTGTGTACATAACACTGACCTGGTTTGTTCCTGGTGTGTACATAGTACTGACCTGGTTTGTACCTGGTGTATACATTGTACTGACCTGGTACTACTTATTATCAGTTTACTTAGAATCCATGCCTGGTTTATAACTGATATGTACATGCTACAGATCATCTAGTACCACCTGGTGTGAATCTGGTCAAACCTGGTTAATGACATTCATAGTCAAGGCTACATGTTGTGCGGGAACTATATCGTGCATAGTCCCATAGCAATGCACACCAATATGCAAAAAGAATATCACATATCATGAAGAATACATGCGTTATTAAGGGTCATAGGGTAGGGTCAGGATATTAGAGGTGAGCTGTTGATGAGAGATGATTAAGACCTGCTTTAGCTTTGATTGCGTATTCCACAAACGCTGGATTAGATTATATTGATCAATCAAATAGTTTAATTGATTAAAGGGGACATTTCAATCATGTAATTGTTGTCTTCTTCATTCTATTCAAACCGACTCATCAAACAATCAGACAATCAAACAAGCAATCAATCAAACAAGCAATGAGGCAATCAAGCCAAAATCAATCAATCGATCATTAAACACATCACATGATGCTGAAAAGAATAATACATAGAAATATGCACACAATTCAAAGCTTTGGAACTAGTCCAACTGTCCCCAATCAGTCATGCTGAGAAATCTTCACCAGGGCCCCCCCCCCCCCCCCCACTGGTAGCGACAGATTCAGAGCAGCGGGTGTGCTGAGGGTGGGGAGATGAAGGGGGAGGGGCGTGTGACGTAATGGCGTCACGTGGGTGTGTCAAATGGGTATGTCACATGGGTGTGGCTGTTGGGTGTATCACATGGGTGTGTCACGTGGGTGTGTCACGTGGGTTTGTCAAGTGGGGGTGTCTGGTGGGTGTGTCACGGGGGGGTGTCACGTGGGTGTCACGTGGGTTTGTCACGTGGGTGTGTCACGTGGGTGTGTCACGTGGGTGTCACGTGGGTGTGTCACGTGGGTGTGTCACGTGGGTGTGTCACGTGGGTGTGTCACGTGGGTGCAACACGGGGGGTGTCACGTGGGTGTGTCACGTGGGTGTGTCACGTGGGTGTGTCACGTGGGTGTGTCACGTGGGTGTGTCACGTGGGTGTGTCACGTGGGTGTGTCACGTGGGTGTGTCACGTGGGTGTGTCATGTGGGTGTGTCACGGGTGGCACTTGACCCGAGCTGGTACTAGGTCCTACCTCGTTGATATTCGCTGTCGTTCTCTGCTCGCCAAATTGCGTTAGCACCCCTAATACAGGGCCGCTTACCCGGCCCGCCACCACTCCTGCTCCCTGCCGGCCTCCTCTCCCGCGCCCGGCCGCCACCACCCCTATCCGGACTCCTCCCCCACACCCACCCGCCTTCTCCCCCTCCCCTGCCTGTCTCCTCCGCCACCCCCACCCGCCTCCTCCCCACCCCCACATTCTACCCCTCCCCCTGCCCGCTTCCTCCCCACCCCCACCCGCCTCCTCCCGTTCCCCTGGCCGCCACCTCCCCACCCTACCCGCCTTCTCCCCCTCCCCTGCCCGCCTCCTCCCGAGCCCCATTCACTCCTCCTCCCCCTCCCCCTGCCTGCCTCCTCCCGAGCCCCATTCCCGCCTCCTCCCCCTCGCCCAGCCTGCCTCCTCCCAAGCACCATTCCCGCCTTCTCCCCCTCCCCCTTCCCGCCTCCTCCCGGCCCCCTGGCCACCTCGTCCAGCGCCCCCTGCCCACCTCCGCTCGAGCCCCATTCCCCCCATCATCCCCCTCCCGCTGCCCGCCTCCTCCCCCGTGCCCTGTCCTCCTCCTCACCCGCCCCCCGCCAGCCGCCGCCCGCGCCCCCTGTGTGTCCCCATTCACTCCTCCTCCCCCTCCCCCTGCCTGCCTCCTCCCGAGCCCCATTCCCGCCTCCTCCCCCTCGCCCAGCCTGCCTCCTCCCAAGCACCATTTGCGCCTTCTCCCCCTCCCCCTTCCCGCCTCCTCCCGGCCCCCTGGCCACCTCGTCCAGCGCCCCCTGCCCACCTCCTCTCGAGCCCCATTCCCCCCATCATCCCCCTCCCGCTGCCCGCCTCCTCCCCCGTGCCCTGTCCTCCTCCTCACCCGCCCCCCGCCAGCCGCCGCCCGCGCCCCCTGTCGCCCGGGTTTCGGCATTACGACGCATGCGTGACAGGCCACCTCATGTCGCCTGACAGAAGGAGACGCCGGGGTGGGGGACGTCCGCCCAGCAGTTCACCGATTGTGGTATGTTTGTTGTGTTTGTTTCTTAAAACATGACGTGTCTAGTGACATTTAAGGTTATATCGGGAGGGGTGAGAGGGGGGGGGGGGAGGAACCACTACATAGTTTATTACCTGCGATAAAGGGTTCATCACTATCCAATAAATCTACCATTAAGAATACACAGTAACAGGGGATAAGTAAATGGTGAGACAACAAGACAAGAGTGCGGAGATGAGTTGGCAGATAAAGACCCAAAGAAACCCCAACACATAGACTATAAAAATGCGAGCACCAGCAAATGCCCTGAGCACATTAATCATAAACAGTAAATTTGCGGGACACTCCCCCCTGCGTCGACCGCTGCTACTTGATAAAGGCTAGCGGCTTCCGCACACCTGGGATGAGCAGGTGAGAGTCATGCTTGTGAGCCAACCACTGCTAGGAGGTTGGCTACCCTGAGATCATCCACAATTCGTTTTTGTAACGGAACCTTTATAGGTACAGACAGTCGCTTGCCCAGACCCCCTGGTCTTGATTTCTTGAATAGAGCTGAGTAGGTAGGTAGAACCCCCCCGCCTCAGGGAGTGGCTCGAGAAGAGTCGGGATTGAAGACCGATTTACGGCATAGTCACTTCAGTACCGCCGAGTAGCTGACGTACTCGAGAGGGATCGAACCCGAGGGGGTGGGTGTCTGGAAGGCTTGTCGTCCAGGCCTCCACGGCCCCCTCCTCCTCCGAGCGGGCCGAATTGCCTGAGCCCCGGGACCTCGATCTGCCTCCATGCCCGTCATGGCTCCACTGGTGACCGCCTCCCTTCTCATGGCTAGTGCCGCCGGAACGCCCCTGAATGTTCAGGGACTTCACCTAGGCCTCTATCTCCTCCAACTCGAGTTGGAGCACACGCTCCGGCTTATGGGTGGATGCGGCCGCAATGTTCCTGTGCAGCTCCCTCTCGACCTCGCTCTCCTCCCGGGCCGGTTCCTTCTCGAAGGCTTCCAAAGTCTGAGAGGACCCCAGGTAGTCACTTGTAGATTCCTGGCTCTGGTCCCTCTCCTTGCCTGAGGCCCGAATCTGCCACTGTTCCGCCATGCCTGCGTCTTTCCGGGAGCCCGCGTCTTTTTGGGAGCGCCTACAATCATCCCCCGTGGGACCGGTGTGGCACTCCGCACACACGCAGAACCTGGCTGCTGGCGGCATGAGGCGGGGGAGCAGCGGGGGAGCGGTGGGGAACGTGGGAACACATCCGACACATCTGACATGTCCAAATGCTTCTGACCGAATGGCGAAAGCAGCCCCCCGAGGTGGGGAGGGGGCGAGGTGCATGCTGGGAGCCCAACCCTCCCACCCCATGAGAGGGGGGGGGGGGGAAGGAACCACTACAGAGCTTATTACCGCGATAAAGGGTTTATCACTATCCATATATATGAAACACAAAGAGACATACACACAATTCCTCCAGTGTATGTGGTGCGAGGGGGGCACTGCCCACCAATTATCCCGACAGCTGGATGGGGGCGGGGGGGCACCACCAATGCGCCAACGAGGAATAGATATACACAGGATATGTTTCCCTTGCATGTATACTCATATAATGCGTTATACATCACATATATACAATATATATATTTATATTTATTAGACACATACTGACATACCCTAATGAATGGGTGACGGTGTGACCAGACTTCGTGACCTAGTTGTTAGATTGTCCACTTCCCATACAGTAAACAGGTATTGGGTTCGTTCCCACACTGAGTCAAAAACAAAGAAACGCCCAAAAGTGAGACTTGTGGCTGACGACCTGGCATGAGATTCTGCATCACTATTATCGTCGGGATGATGAAAATGCGAAATAGTTCACCTAGTGCAGGATTTGAAACCACATGTCTTACCACCCCAGCGCTAGTGTCCTAACCATTAGACTATCTAGGCTCCATGAGGCAATCACTGTAACTACAAGTGTCTGTATATGCGACTCATTGGCTGAGACTACTGAGAGGGCAGTGCAGACTACTACAAAGGCTGGCCGCGCACAATTAAAAACTTCATAACTTTACAACTGGTCCAACAGCACCCGTCTCCCTCACCCTGAGAGATCTGCAATGAGCTCCTTATGATAATTGAATAACGCAAGATGTAATCATATAAAGTGGCATTTATTCTTTCTATTTTAGCTTGTTACAGTTAAGTTTGTGATGGTATTTTGTTTAGAGTTGAGGAGTTCAGGCACTTAACCCTATCGATCTATGTTAATAGTTGGGTGGGTGGGACGGCAAATCTGTGCTAAGGAAGCACGTCCAATCAGTTGAAAGTTCTGGACGAAGTGTCTAGATTCGCTAACTGCGTCATAGCTGTTGCCCGGAATTTACAGTAGGTGGCGCATCGATCGGCAGCCATTTATTAGTTCAAAAGGACAATGTAGTTGGCGCCAGCAGTCACCTTAAAATCTACTGTGGATATACAGTCTCACTCTCAATTATCCATGTTGCGCACATCATGGACAATGTGACTGAGTGGAATAGAACATCAAGGTGCTGGTGTTACGGCACCGCACCAAATTGGAACACTGCTACCAAAATAAATCCACCTACCATTGGTGAACACTCGTGTTCGCAAGTCAAGTCAATTGAGGTCCCACGTACATCAGATGTTGCTAGGCTTGTAAACCCCAACTATTGATATGCCTGGCTGAGGTAGTCATTTGGATTATTGTTGATCACTTCTTTTGATAGGAGAGGAGGTAAATGTATGCTCGGTTGAATAAACTTATGTCAGCATCAACACACTGGTCTCCCGACTATGTATAAGCACAGTTACTTATACTAGTATAAAAGATAATATATTAGTACTCGGTGTAACACAGGAAGAGTTCAGGCGCAAAACCACCTAAGCGCCAAGCCAAAAATCTAATTTAAATATCAGATCTTTACAGGAAAATAATGTTAATTCTCACTAATTCCACTTTTCTTGTGATCATATGGGTATGGAGAAATAAAGAAGAAAATAGGAATATAAAAAATATCAACTTTTGGTAGGTTTGATTCCAACGTCTATCTCTATATTTGGATTGACGTTTAGGTGGGTTTGACATGAACTCTTCAGATATAATTGATGAACATTGAAGAAATAATTGACAAACTCAGGACATTGTATGTTGTATATGATAGTTTGATTCTACGCATGATGTACCGAGGAATGTAAGAGTATGTGAGAGCGTGAGAGCGTACATCGTTAGTTTGAGAGTTGAGTGTGAGAGTGAGTGTGAGCAGTGAGTGTATCAGTGAGTGTGACATTCAGTGTGAAGAGTTGTGTGATAGTAACGCTGAGATTGAATTAATGTCAAGATGAGAGTGAGAGTTAGTGTGAATATGACAGTGAGTGTATGAGTGAGTGTGAGAGTCAGTGTGAGGAGTAGTGTGATAGTAAGGCTGATAGTGAATTAGTGTCAAAATGAGGGTGAGAGTTAGTGTGAATATGACAGTGAGTGTATGAGTGAGTGTGAGAGTCAGTGTGTGTGTCAGATTGACTAAGTCTAAGAGTGGGTGAGTAGGAGGACGGGTGTGAAAGTGCGTTTGAGAGTTAATGACAATGCGAGTATGAGCGTGAGAATGAGTGAGAGTGAGGGTGACTATAATAATGAGATAAGATGATTGAGAGAGTGAGAGTGAAACAAATATGAAAAGTGCGTGAGAACATGAGAAAATGCGAATTTGAAAGTGAAAGTGAGTTAAAATGTGAGTTAGAGAATGATTGAGTGAGTGATGGTGGTATTGAAAGTGACAGTTCGTCAAAGTGTTGGAGAATGAGTGAGATAATGAGAGCAAGTGAATATGAATGAGGGAGTGGGAGAGTGAGAGCAAGTGAGATGATGAGAATTAGTGAGACTAACTGAGGATGGGTGAGTGTGAGTGTGGGTCTGAGTCATTGTGGGTGCCAGTGTGACTGGCAAAATCTGAAATATGTAGGGCTATTCAACTTCAATTTTACTTTTCAAAAATTGTTATTCCTCTGAGTAACGTATTGTGAGTGCTGGTGCATTGGCCATCCAGTAATAATGGCACCGGCCAGTAGGCATTCAATATAGTTAGTGGTAACAATATAGGTGGATAATTTAGAAGAAAATAAGCAACGCATTGCTATGATCAACAGCTCCACCAGTGGTTCACAACTGGTTCATCAAAGGCTGCGGTGTGGGATGTCCTGTCCATGGGAAAGTGTAGATAAAAGACCCCACGTGGCTTATCGAAAAGAGTAGCATATGTCAGAATATCTCCAAATAGATATGTCAGAATGACCATATGTTTGACGTCCAATAGTCGATGATATGAAAATCAATGTGCTCTAGACGTTTTGTTAATTACAACCAGTTCTAAGAAAAGTTTAGCTACGAATAATGGGCAGAGAATGATATACAAGCAAAGGAAGATTCTACTCGAAGCAACAGGAATCATATCAGGTCAGAATTGACTTATGTTGATGTCGACTGTAGTGAATTCTTAGTTAGTTATATTGTTGTAAACTCAGTCTGAATTTAAAAAACTGCGCGTAGAAGGACGGGTGCAGGTCCGGCCCCGAGCAGCTCGGAGGGGTTGAGACACGTTGTATGCGGTGTGCAGACGGCGGACCATACATCACTTCAGTGTGAATTATTAATGTGGATGTTCTGATGAACATGGTCCCTGCAGCCCCATAGACTAGACTAAGTTACCTCCGCCCCCCCACACACACACATCCACTCACACAGCCACCCACCACCCATACAGCCACCCACTTAACCACTCACACAGTCACCGGTCCACACACACATCCACCACCCACACAGCCACATACACAGCTACTCACACAGCCACCGGTCCACACACACATCCACCACCCACACAGCCACATACACAGCTACTCACACAGCCACCGGTCCACACACACATCCACATTCCCCCCCATACACAGCTGCCCACACATTCACCCACACACACATCCACACTTCCACCCACACACATCCCACATACATCCATCCACACAGCCACCTACACACACATCCACACCCACATCCCCCACAGAGCCACCAGACCACACACCCACCCACCACCCACACGGCCACACACACAGCCACCCACACAACCACCCACCCACAAACCACCACCCTCATTCCCCAACGCATATCAACAGCTGCACACATCAACACCCACACACCAACACATCAACACATCCCCCACACACCAACGCACATATCAACACACAACTACACACCTACACATCCACACACATGACCGCAATCTACCACACACAACTCACCACACACACCGATACCAACACACAATCGTACACATATTCACCCACACCCACCCACACCCACACCCACTCCCCCAATCATCCACCAACGCATACGCATCCACACAAATTCCTGCACCTCAAGCCACACCCAACCGCAACACACTCCCCATCACCACACCAACATGGATAAAGAGCTTTAACAGTTAGACAAGCTGTATGTAAATACAAATGACGCATGTTGATTTTCAACATGGATAATTTACTGGCGGGAACACAGGCACTCTTTTCTCTCGCACTACTTTCTTGCTCTACTTCTCTGTTACTGACTGCCATCTTGCACTTCACTTTCACGCCGGTCTTTCTCCTTGCAAGTCGCTTCACCCACCCACCCACCCGATAATCATGCATGAAAGGGGGAGGGGTTGAGGGCTGCTGGTTGTCTGTGCTAGTTATTCTCTCTCTCATCTCTTTCTTGATCCTAACATTTCCTCTAAGCTTTTCAACATGTAACTAGTCTCATTCCTAATTGATTAATCATTGTTCGATATGCTTGATACGTATCTTGACATCATTTAACCTGATTGGTACTCTATACGATACCACACTAATATCACGGTCATTTAACTATGACACCAGACACGATACACGATACCGATATGTTCTCCAGCCAAGACCGACCTGCCTGCAGGTTATGTTCTCCAATAAATTTTGTTATTTTCATTTCTGCCTTGTCCTCTTCTGTTCCCGTATGTAAATTAACCATACATGAATATAAACCAAGTCACTTGTCTCTTAGAGTATCTCCATACCTAGGTATAAATCAAAGAATCTTTATATATGACCAGATATACCACTACTGCACAGCGGCGAAAACTAGTACACACATTTAACCGCTATGAGCAGAATAAACAAACAATCACTACAATATATATATATATATATGATGTATAACGTATTATGTGAGTATAAAGATACGTAAGGGAATAATACTTATTATTATTGTTATCCTCTGTTATCCCGGCCCACCTCACCTCCCTGGTATGTTGACCAGTGTCAGTCGTACTGGAGGATTTTTTTATTGGTTGAGACTATATTCAGCTCCCAACTGTTAGCTACATGTTCAAACCAGACGGGATGGCCGAATGAGTTGAGCGTCTGTCGCCCATTTTGGTAGATCGTGGGATTCAAACGCGCAGTTTGACCCTGGTCAAGTCCAAGCAATAACATAAAAAATTATACCTGTGGCTTCCCAGCCAGTTGCTCAGCATTATTAGGATAGGGCAAAGACTGGTTAGCTCAGTGTCAGGATAATGTGACTGAGTGGAATATGAGGTCATTTTGGCCTGGTCTCCCAGTGGGGCAGCACTAAAACATTCACCAAGAGTGTGCACTGTCTCAAATTGGTACCCGTCCTGTTATGACCTTAGATGTTGCCAACACTTTAGATGTTAGATGTTGCCAACAACTAATCAACCAACCAACATGGATCATTGTGTAGTCTATGTAGTTGTGTCTTGATAAGTGGTCTGTGCATGTTTTTTGGGGTTGTCTTTTGTGTGCAACCCAACCCGACAACGAACCATCTCATCTACACGTTATGTAATATTTTATATGAATATACCCATATTATTGTTATCTATTATGTAAGTGAGAAGACAATACAATTAGTTTGGTTGAGCTATCTCTGGCTCGACCCTCCTTAAAAGGCCCCTCCACTTTATTAAACTCAAAATTATGTTTGAGTGCGACAGATAGTGGGGAGAGCACGCACGCATGTGACCCCCCTGAGTTGGTAACTCCCCGTATTGGGAGCATTGAGCTGGTAGCCAAGGCGCTCCAGCCCAGTTTAATGAGCAATTGTCAAAGCGAGTAAATACAAACATAAGCAGTACTGCTACTGGAGTGCATGTCGGCCTGCTGGCCCAAAGTAGAAAGCTACACAATAATAGCACTCAGTCGTATATCCTCTTTTATGAGGTGGGTGGCTCGCAGGCACCATTATAATATAATGACACTGAGTCGCGTATAGTCCCTACTGGCCTGCAGACATATTAACTAACCCCATAGATCATATAGCAACACAAAGCCATTATATATAGGTTAATAGCAGACCAGCAATGCAGGTGGACTCCATCCCAAATAATATTTGCATAACGAGTTATACAACAGGCAACTGGTCCAACTTACTCCGGCCTATTAAAACCTGTATTCCCTGGTTTGTTTAGCTCCATAATGTGCCGCGTTGATCTGCTCACTGGCTGCTTGGATCTCACACACACAACTGATATTCCCTCCCTTTCACACCTGTCCACACCTGTCCACACCTGTTCACACCTGTAGACCGGATGTGGCTAACAAGCGTTATGTAATAAGGCACCCCTACAACAAGCCGGCGGCACCTGAGTGTTGCGCAGCACTATATGTACGGACCGGATGTAGCGGTTGAATCGGTAGAGCGCAGCCATACAGTGCGGGAGATCCGGAGTTTGGTTCTCGGTCGAGTAAAAGCAATGACTTACAAAATTGATACGTGTCACTTCCTAGCCTGATGCTGGACATTAACAGGATAGGATAAGGACCATTTAGCTCAGTGTCAGGATAATGTGACTTAGTGGGATATCGCATCATGGTGCTGGTGGCCTGATTTCCCAATGGGGCAGCACTATGAATACACAATGAGTCTGCACTGTCACAAATCGGTACCCGTCCTGATATGACCTTAAATGTTGCCAGGACGGTAATCTCCTGAAACTAACCTACCTGTGTATGTGGCACCTTGTTTGAAAGGTCAGTGCAGGCTACTCCACATATTATGAACCACGGATTGAAGCAAACTCCCTCCCACGTAAAAAAACAGGAATCTTAGCCATTTCAGTTGGCTTTCCAATTTTGCTGACAACGCTTCATCAATAAATAATTAGCTGCATGTGGGACCATGTGTTCCTGTCGTCTGTTGGTTTGTAGGTTGGTTGTTGGAGTTTTACGTCCTGGCTACAGAACAGGTACCGACTTATAATATCAGGACAGGTACCGACTTGTGACAGTGTGCATTAATGCCAACTTGATAGTGCTGCCCCACTGGAAAAGAAGGCCACATGCACCATGACCCAATATCCCACTCAGTTGCATTATCCTGACACTGAGCTGGCCAGTCTTTGCACTATCCTATTAATGCAGAGCGCTAGGCTAGAAAGCTACAAGAATAAATTTGATAAGTCATTGGTTTGACTCGACTGCAAACCAAACTCCCGACCTTCCGCACACCGTGCCCGGTCCATTATTTATGAGGATGTGGTTGGTGACGGTCGTGGAAAAGTAAATTAATGGCAATCATTTTCCAATCAGTCTCAGACAAAAAGATAGCTAAAATGTGCATAACCCGATGCAAGCATCACACTTTCGAAGGCATAACACTTACCAAGATTTGCTCCTAAATATCCGATATAGATACTGGTGCACTCATGAAAACATTAATTGCAGTTTGATGCTCTTGTGGTACTCTGCTGTGATCGAAAATCGGTAAACAAAGACAATATTCACAATTTTGATGTGCACACCAACATTAATTTGCCATGTTAGCACTTCAGCTATAGTTTAAATCCATCGTCTTAGAATATAAATCATTGCTATGAAAACAACTCAACCTGTGATCCACAACTGGTTCATCAAAGTCTGTGACAATTTGAATAATACCATAGAATTTTATTTAGCTTGACCAAAAACTATATGATTGCGATTTTTCATAATTCATGAGTGTCTATGGGCACACACTTGATTGTATGCTTTTACATGTAAAAGCGATGGTTTGAACAAAAACAAACATTTCTCGCTGTGAATATGGCCTATGCTGCCGAAACGGCGTAAAGCAACCACCAATCAATCATCAATCAAAGGCTGTGGTATGTGCTGTTCTGTCTGTGGGGAAGTGCATCTAAAAAACCCTTGCTGCTTATCAGAAAGAGTTGCCTATGTGGTTTCACTTTAACCTAAGTATGCGTTAGACTAGTATTTAACCTTTTGACAATTCCATTATTCAGGTCGATCTGGAAGAGATGCACAGCATGAATTATTTTCCACCATCCACATTGAAACACTTTCCAAAATGCTATGTCATAGCATGTTTACTGTAGGGTTTTTGAATGTGTTTTTTTGGGGTACATTAGTTGTTTAAGCAGGGGAAATTTCAATCTTGGACGATTTGGTCTTCCTCATTCCACAGCTCCTTGCCCTCTCCTATTAATACCGAGAACCTGGCTAGGAAGCGAGAAGTATTAATTTTTAAGGCATTGGTTTGACTCGACCGGGATTCAAATCCACGATCCCATGACAGGAGACGGACGCTCTAACTCATTTGGCCATCCCGACTGGTTTCATTTATTTGTTAACCAAATGTATTCCTCAAAAACAAAGTACATTCTCAGTGCGGAGCCACTGGTCTTTCAACCTTAATTGGTACAGTTATTAAACACATTTGACAAAACAAACTATTTTATTTAAAAGCTTTAGTACAATAAGAAATTGGTTTATGAAGATATACTGACAGCAATTGTTCACCCAATTATACAAGCTCAAATGAGTTTATACAATCACCAGATGAAGTTCCTGACAACACATATTGCTCTTTTTGGCATTCACTTGGAAAGTTAGAGAATGAGAACAACATGGCATTTCTGGTGTTCTCTGTGGCGGAGTGCTTAGAGTGTCTGACTTTTTCTAGGTCGGACTCCTAATCTGAAGGTTGGTGGTTTGATTCCCTGTGTCCCCACCTCTGCCAATTTGGATTTCCACCATTTGTATAACATACAGAATCATCAAAGGCCAGTTGCTCTAATACCATGCCTATGTGGTGTGGGAGGTTAAAAATCCCTTGGTTCGGTAAAAGTATAGGCTCAGGCTTTCTATCAACAAACTGTCTAATGGTGAAAACAAGTCTAGTCAGACTTATCCATAATAGGCAGTATAAATTCTCAAGAAAAATGTGTTGTTTTGCGAATCAAGGATCACTAGAGAGTATTGGTTGTCAGGCAGGTTAAGCTGAAAAGCAACTAGATAGCATTGGTTGCCATGCAGGAAGTCAGCGCGATTTCTACCAATGTGCCTACTGCATCTGGTCAATGATCAACTGAGTTCAACAGATTAAAGACACTCATGTTCTACAGCGAGGTGTTGAATTGATTAACATTCTTGAATTGCTTAAAATTCACAACACATGTAGGCGCACTTAACGTGTTGGTTGCATTAAAGTTGCATACTCCGATGAAAATATCAAATTTTCAAAATCAAACCATTCATCTAGATTTGAGTCTACATATTTAACTTAGATACGGTTGCACTTATTAAGCATTTGTTGCTGCGTAGAAGGGCATGATAAGTCAATTCATTAGAGCCTGTTAATGCTGAAGCCTATCGTGTCAACATTGTGGCATGCTTGCCAGAATGGTATTGAATAATGAGTAGGGGCTCATTCGGGGTCATTGCAGGAAACACGGAGCAGCAAAGCCACCCCCTCACTCACATCCACACATCACACACCCCCAACACCAACCAATCGCAGCGCACCCCAACACTCCTGCCCACAACACACACGGCCACAACCCACCAATCACACAACACCTTCGGCTGACCTCACAGGACACCCCCCCATCCTTCGTCACTCCGCATCACCCATCAGGACTGACCACAACTCCCTTTTTCACCCACCCACCCACTACCTGAGTTAAACATAATATGATATAACATCTAATTAATTTTTGTTAATCATTGTTATAATTGTATAACTTTTATCACTAATTAATTATCATTTAACTGTTTAATTTGATATAAACATTGATACGTTATAAACACTGACTACTGCTACCCGCAAGTTACTCCAGTTTTGCAATTTCACCATGCTCACTTGTCTCACCTCATTCACCCCATTTCCATCCACTTGACAGCGATCACCACATGACCTTCTCCCATGCAGCTCTCGGACCAACGCAGTCAACCAGAAATGTAATGCCGCCGGGGGCTGCCCGGAATGAAGCCATGTTATCCCAATCTCGGCTTCCACATCCTGTTGGTTATAACAGCAATGTATTGTGCATGTTTGAACTTCAATTGTCTCCAAAGTTGTCCATTTAAAATAAAGGTTACTTCAAAATAAAGTAACGTAGATTAGAAGAATTAATTTAATATATTTATCTCAGAAAAATTACATAAACTCAAAACCATTGAACTATTCAACATTAATGAAGGTCTGGACGATTAGGCTGAAACCAGGTCCAGGGTTCCATGATCGCAGATTGTTGCGCAGTGTGAGGTGGGCTTGAGGCGACGTTAGTCAATCCCAATAGCACGGTTCGGTGGTCGGTTCTTTGAGTTTTACGTCCTGGCAACATCTAAGGTCATATCAGGATGGCTACCGACTTATGGCGACTTGAGTGTACTGCAACACCCGGAAATCAAATTAGGCCACTTGCTCTATGACCCAATATCCCACTCACTCACATTATGTGGACAATACGCTAACCAGGCCTTGCCCTAGCCTATTAATGGCAAGTGTCAGGCTAGGAAGCGACAAGTATCAATTGTTATAAGTCATTGGCTTGACTCGACCGAGAACCAAACTCATGCACTTCCGCACGCGAGGCCCATGCTCTCCAGATTCAGCCACCGCGCCCAGTCCTAACAGGACGGCAGCATGTAGATGGCAGCACCATGTGACCTAATTAAGATAATCACCGAGGACGCTGTTCAAACTGATCTCCTTCCGGCTGGCTTGTGATAGGCGAAATTACAAAATTGGGGGATCTATTGCATCCCCTCCCACCTACCCTCCCTACCAAAAAATAATAAATAAATAAATAAAATAATAATAAAAATTCAGAAATATTCCGGTACCTGATAAGTAGCTCACAAACAAAGGAGGAGAATTATCTGAAAAGAGAGATCACATCTGAATTAGGTTGGGTTTTTGAGAATAATGAGAATATTACCGCTGAGGTGAAAATGGAAGGCATCAGGTACATTGTCAGAAAGCTGAAGCCTACATGCTATAAATAGAACATCTCAATTAGCAGGGACTCTGACAGCCAATCAGAGTTATTAAAGCTGTGTTTCTCTGGGATGGAATTATACTGGGATTTGCACAATCATAGAGTCAACATTGGAGGAGTGTATTAATATTTGTTTTCAGGGGTGATGACGATGGTGAAAATAGCGCCTAGAGCACTTCCCACATTTCTGGGCTAGTGTCATAACTATTAGCCTACCTAAGCTCCCGGATGCAATCACCCTATATATGTATACATGTGTAGATGTCTATTGCCTGAGAGGTGTGTGCAGACTACTACACTTTTGTGATATAATGTGTTTGAGTGTCCGCAATATTATTGTTAAATACAGATCTTAAGTTGATCTGTATAATCTACTTTATTTAAAGTTGCGGAGTCCGATGGCTATTGAGTTTCTGTCAATTTCTGAGATAAATATATGGAGTTGATTATTAATACACCATTGCGAAGTTAACTAGGGCATGCTCTCATAGTCAAATCAAGTAGTTATCTTCCACAAAAAGGGTCAGAAAAGGAAAATACAAAAATAAATGATTAACAGGTGTGCCAAGATCAAACTTAAATAGATAGGGTCAAATCTAGAAAGAAGGTTCAGTTTGTTTGTGGTTTTTTAAAACAATATTCTGCTTTCATTGGGTTATATTACATTACGAATACAGTAGAACCTCTGTAAATAGACTGACCATGGGACCGACTGTAAATGGTCCATTTACGGACGTTTAGGGATTTATGTTATCATTACAATGATGGCAATCATTTGTGACCCAAATAAAGCGATCGATATAAGGAAATGGTTGATGTGTGGAGGTATTACTTAGAGAGGTGTTACTGTGCTTTTGATTTTATTTGATGCATTCCTCGGAGTATGCAGCTTTGAGGCAGGACTCTGACCAACAGGGTCAGTAATATTGTTAAAAATAGCTCATGATGAGTAAGGAAGGCATGCAAATGACAAAACGGGCAATAACATTTGCTTAGTTTGCTTTACGTCCTGGCACCATCTAAGGTCATATCAGGACGGGTACTGACTTGTGACTTGTGACAGATCACACTCATGGCGACTTAATAGTCCTGTCCCACTGGGACACCAGGCCACCAGTACCATGGCCTGATTTATCACCCAGTCACACTATCCTGACACTGAGCCAACCAGTCCTTGCCCTATCCTAATAATGTGGAGCGGCTGGCTAGGAAGTGACAAGTATCAATTTTTAAGTCATTGCTTTGACTTGACCAGGGTTCGAATCCGTGAGTTTGAATCCCATGATCTACCAAAATGGGAGACAGACGGTCAACTCATTCGGTCATCCCGTCTGGTCCGGCAATAACACCCACGGCTGTCATATGGAATATGTGGAATATAAAATACAATTAGCATTTATATTTGACAATATCATCCAACGGGAGTGATATCGATAGTGGTGCTGGTGCCAACTCGGCGGCTGCTTGCAGTGGGTTTGCCTCCCAGTGTGCAAACCCTAGTCGCCCAGACCGCTGCCATCAGCGGTTTGGGCGATAATAGCCCAGCATTCTGTGGACGAGACACTACATAATATTGATATAATGACTTTACATAGCACAATACTTAAAACAATTATTTTAGAATATACATGGGTGTCATATGGAATATGTGTAATATAAAATACAAATAACATTAAAATTTGATAATATTATTCCCCTTCCATTCTAATAATTAAAACAATACTTTTAGAATACCCGACATGGTCACATTGACCCCTCTCCCCTTATCGCCCTTCCCCCCGTCGCCATTAGAGCTTATTACCATGTTTGTTTTACTCAGTGGAGGATGGAACCCAGGAGCTATCACACTGACTAATTGAAAACCACCACCCCTTCTGATCATTGCGGTATGCGGCCTGTTTTGTCTCTAAAACCCTCCCTTGTTGTGGTTGATGCTAAGCACTGCTTACAAGTTAATAATTAGAACCGTTGGCCTGGATTCTTTTTGCCAATATAATGGAGGTGGTAGAGTTGGCCGTAATTGCGTTCAGAAACTCCTTATTGTGTTCTGAATTAAGCCAGATTCCATTCGGTTTGTCAGGGATAATGAGACTGATTAGGAGATCACTGAGGCGTGTGGAGTCTCTTTTGTGCAGATTGTGCATGTCGGTTGTGGTGAAAGATTATGGGGTTTGAGCATCTCAGTTGTTGTCTGTGTTTGTGTAAATGGATTTGATTTGTATGAACTCCTTTTCCCGGTGTAACGATTTCAATTTCCCCCCTTTCCAAGTTCCCCCCGGGAATCTGAAAACGTTTTTAATTTCCCTTCTGTGGAATTGAAAACGTTTTCAGATTCCTGGGAGGGAAATTAAAAACAGTTTTCAGATTTCTCCCCCTATTTTCAATTTAAAATTGTTTAAAAAACTTTTAAAAATGTTTTAAAATTCAATCGTATAATATTTTGTTCTTAGCCTGCTTGGAGACTTTTTGTGTCATTTGGGGTGAAATATGTTTTGTTGTACTAATTTCCATTATGCTATTCTCTGTGTATTATTATATGTGTCATGGAAAATAACAAAAAATAACAAAAATAAGGAAAATTCCCCAAAAATGGGGGGAGGGAAAGTTAAAACAAGGAACCGAAAATGAAAACGTTTTCAAATTCCCATGGGATGAATTTGAAAACGTTTTCAAGTTCCCATGGGGGAACTTCAATCAGGGGGTAATTTGAAATCTTTAAGACTGGCATGGTTACATTTATCTTCTGGCAATATTGAGCTCAGCATCCATGACAAGCTTTGTTTGTTTTAGACATACAATTATAATGCTCATGTTGTATAATTTTAAGATAAGCAAATGTTGTTATTACATTCAGATAATTAAGTGGTTTTGGTATATCTGGTCAGTGTATGCATTGGTTATGCGGGTAATGCAGTTCCTCTCTCTAAAATACCTCATGGAGTTTGACGCCCCTGCCTTGCAAAGTTATAAACCCCTAACAGAAAACCATGCTTCCGTGGCAGCATTAAGGGCGGTGATGAATAGAACTCCCAACATCTCCCAGCCAGCCACTGCAGGGACAAATAATTTGCGCCTGTCTTGACGTGTTCTTGCCGGTGTGAGACCCTTATTTGCTCTCCGAGAGAGTGCTGCTAGTAACTTGCAAAAGCCAGCAGCACTTCAACACTTTGCAAGCAGCTTTTTATGAAATGCACAAAATAGCGGTGGTTAAAAGAAATAAAAACAGTCTTTGTCGCATGGCGACCGACAGCATGATGATGATGATGATGATGATGTATGCATTCATTGAATGCGTTGAATGTAGGCGGTTTTGTAGTTGATTTTCTCGGCCGGATCATGTCAGTATAGTATGGTGTTAGCCCATATTTAGCAGTCAAACCAATGCGTTATGAATCTGATACTTGTCGTTTTCTAGCCAGGTGCTCGGCATTAATATGGCAGAGCAAGGACTGGGTTAGCTCAGTGTCAGGATAATGTGACTGCGTGGGATATTGGGTCATGTTCCTAGTGGCCTGATTTCCAAGTGGGGCAGCACTATAATGTCAACATGAGTGTGCACTGTCACAATTCGGTACCAGTCCTGATATGACCTTAAATGTTGCCAGGATATAAAACTCCAATAACCAACCAACCAATCAGCTATGCAGACTATATATGGTGTATGATTAGGCCGACCATAGGATAGGCTTTCCACCTTGAGGCCTAACCACTAAAGCCTAATGAATTGTATTCTCAAGAGAATCGCTAATTTCCCCATTTAATGCGCCAATTGGCTATTGACATCTGGACTCCGCCCACAGCTGCACGTGGGCAGGAAGCAGCCAATCAGCGGAGGCAATGAGGTCACATGACCTGAATACACGTGCGTCCACCGTCAGCATACCTTGGTCATTGCGCCGGCGCCAACGCAGTCCTTTACGTGCAGTTGTGGCTGAGTGGTTAAGGCGGTGGAAACTTGAAATCCCACAGGTTCGAACCCTGTCAACTGCATTCTTTGTAGGACCGGAATAAGAACAGACAATCAGTCTACCAAATTCCGTATATTTGGTATCAAGGTATTGTCGTGGGGGTGATGAAAATGGGAAATACTGCGCCTAGAGCGGGACTCGAACCCACATCTCTTTGCATTCCGGGCCAGTGTGCTAACCATTACACCACCTAGGCTCCCTGATATCAAGACACTCCCCACGCCTACCTGTCTATGTGGTTACTTGCCTGAGAGGTCAGTGCAGACCACTACAGTATCATGGTATTTATTGAGCTATTGTATAAGAAATGGTGAAATACATTACAGGATATTTTGCTAAAGAAAAAATGTAGTAGGTGTGATGAAAATGGGGAAATATTTGCACGCAGTCATATTTTCCTGATACTGTGCTAACCAGTCATTGTCATACCCTATTAAAACCGCATGCCATGGGTTATGGTCTCTTAGTGGGGAAGCACTATACAATTGCTCTGAGTGCACACTGAAACAAGTCAGTACCCAATCGTCATATTTTTGCTGTTGTTGGGAAAACAGTTTATTCATCAGAAAATGCATTTTTTCAGCACCTATGCACAGGTCTTCCGGCCGTTTACATTACATTGTAAAAAGGTAGATGTTAGTAGATTGTGAAGGGGGTTAGCGTGTTAGCGGGTTAGAAATTAGATTTTGCTACGACATAAACCAACATACGAATAAAGGTAGCCTGGCGCTCAGCATTACTCGGATAGGGACATTTCTGATTAGCTCAGCGTCAGGATAATATGACTGAGTGGGGAATCGGATGGTGGTGCTGGCGACCTTGTATCCTACTGGGGGAAGCACTATAAAGTTGCTATGTGTGCGCACTGTCAGAAGTCGGTACCCGTCCTGATATCAGTTTTATTTGTTGCCTGGATGCAAACCCCCAAACAAACAATCTATTTAAATGTACCACTTTAAACATAAAGGGGTCTGGTGTACATAGATCTGTGAGACTAGAAGTGTACTCCACCGGGTGCCCTCCAGCACAGCTGACAATATGAATTCTTGATGTATAGCGCCAACTGCGTGTAGACGTGGAGCGCCTGACGCCCCGGTGGGTGGTGGGTGGTGGGTAGTGGGTAGTGGGTGGTGGGTGGTGGGTGGTGGGTGGTGGGTAGTGGGTGGTGGGTGGTGGGTAGTGGGTGGTGGGTGGAGGGTGGTGGGTGGTGGGTGGTGGGTAGTGGGTGTGGGTGGTGGGTGGTGGGTGGTGGGTGGTGGGTGGTGGGTGGGGGTGGTGGGTAGTGGGTGGTGGGTGGTGGGTGGATGTGGGTGGTGGGTGGGTGTGGTGGTGGGTGGTGGGTGGTGGGTGGGTGTAGTGGGTGGTGGGTGGTGGGTGGTGGGTGGTGTGGTGGTGGGTGGTGGGTGGTGGGTGGTGGGTGGTGGGGGTGGGTGTGGGTGGTGGGTGGTGGGTGGTGGTGGTGGGTGGTGGGTGGTGGGTGGTGGGTGGTGGGTGGTGGGTGTGAGAGGTGGTGTGGGTGGTGGGTGGTGGGTGGTGGGTGGTGGGTGGTGGGTGGTGGGTAGTGGGTGGTGGGTGGTGGGTGGTGGGTGGGTGGTGGGTGGTGGGTGGTGGGTGGTGGGTGGTGGGTGGTGGGTGGTGGGTGGTGGGTGATGGGTGGTGGGTGCTGGGTGCTGGGTGGTGGGTGGTGGGTGGTGGGTGGTGGGTAGTGGGTGGTGGGTAGTGGGTGGTGGGTGGTGGGTGGTGAGTGGTGGGTTACAATGGTTACTAAGGATGTCAGCTAATAATGACCACCAAGGTCACTTCCTGGAGTGTGAGGAGCTGTGAGAAGGTGAGGGACTGGATCAGATACATACCGGAAGTAGTAACTTATCTAACGGCAATTAGTTCGGCATATTTTGTTGTCTGTAATCCCGATCAGAAGACTGAGATGGGAGAGAAAACTTACAGCTGCATAGTCTGATAAAACAATCACAACACCGCTGTGTATAACTTACAGTGTCATCAAAGGCTAGTTGCTCTCATTCCATGTCTATGTGGTGTTGGAGGTTAAAAATCCCTTGTGTCGGTAGATGTGTAGGCTTGGGCTTTCTATCCACAAACTGTCTAATGGTGAAAACAAGTCTATTCAGACTTATCCATAATAGGCAGTATAAATCGTCAAGAAAAAAAACAAAACCCAAACACTTATCTACAGTTGACATTATATATCAAACTTAGATGCTAATTCATATATTGATCATTTGTTTGTGGCTAATCTACATTTGTCACTATATATATATCCAACGTAGATAATATTATATTTATTAAGATTTGTTGCTGGATAGAAGGGTGCATTAAGACATTTAGTAACTGTCCGCAGTCAATCAGTTGCCATCAAATAGTTGTCGCCACCCACCAGCTCTCAACCAGTTACTGTCAACCAGCTGCCACCAAACCAGCTGCCACCCAACCAGTTGTCAACCAACAGGCTGCCACCCAACCAGCTGCCGACCAACCAGATGCCACTCAACAAGCTCTCATCAACCCACATATCACCCAACCGGCTGCCACCCAATCGGCTGCCACCCAACCAACTGCAACCCAACCAACTGCAACCCAACCAACTGCAACCCAACAACATGTCACCCAATCAACTGCCACTCAACCAGCTTCCACCCAACAACATGTTACCCAGCCAACTGTCACCCAACCAGTTGTCACCCAATCACCCGCCACCCAACCAACTGCCACCCAACCGGCTGCCACCCAACCAACTGCAACCCAACCAACTGCAACCCAACCAACTGCAACCCAACAACATGTCACCCAGTCAACTGCCACTCAACCAGCTGCCACCCAACAACATGTTACCCAACCAACTGTCACCCAACCGGCTGCCACCCAATCAACTGCCACCCAGCAACATGTCACCCATCAACTGCCACTCAATCAGCTGCCACCAACAACATATTACCAACCCGATGTCACCCAACCACCTGTCACCCAACCAACTGCCACCCAACTACCTGATGTTCCCAACCACCTGCTGCGCACCAGCTTCCAGCAACCATCCCCCAGCAACCACTCAGTGTCACCCAGCTCTAGCCGCCCTAACTCCCTCCACCTGCCCCCCCCCCCCGCTACACGTCACCCGCCACCTGGGAACCCACCCGGTTGGACTGGAATGTCTTTCTAGCTCTCAATTCTCCCCCCTGATCTTCTGAATAGCAGTCGTCCATCATTATCTTCCCATTGTACGAGCCGGTCCCTGCAGGGAGAGAGGGCTCCTCTGTGTGATGTGACTGGTGTGACTGATGTGACTGGTGTGACTGGTGGGGCTGATGGGGCTGATGTGACTGATGTGGGTGATGTGACTTATGTGACTGGTGTAATCGTGTGACATAGGTGACTGATGTGACCGGTGTGACTGATGTTACTGATGTGTGAGTGATGTGACTGATGTGACTGATGTGACTGGTGTGAGTGTTGTGACCGATGTGACTGTTGTGACTGATATGAATGATGTTACTGATGTCACTGTTGTTT
Source organism: Branchipolynoe longqiensis (assembly GCA_030323885.1). NCBI lineage: Eukaryota > Metazoa > Annelida > Polychaeta > Phyllodocida > Polynoidae > Branchipolynoe > Branchipolynoe longqiensis. The sequence goes on along the minus strand of CM059187.1, from coordinate 153,946,380 downwards.
CTGACATTACTTATATGACTGACGTGGCTGATTTTACCGATGTGACTCATGGAACTGACGTGACTGATATGAATGATGTGACCGAGGTGACTGACAAATCTGACGTGACCGATCTGACAGATGGGACTGGTGCGACTGATGACATGGATGATGTGACCAATCTGACCAATCTGACTAATGTGACTTTTGCAACTGATGTTACTCGTGTAACTGACATGACTCATGTGACCGATGTGGCTAATGTGACTGACATGTCTTGCATAACGTGCCTAATGTGACTGCTGTGACTGAGGTGACTTACCTGACTGGCTAACGTGCCACCTTCCCGCCCCACCCAGTCCCTATCCCGGTTGGCTGGTAAGCAACCTTGGCATCCCAGAAATGCATTGAGGTCCTAGTGGGAGCACTGTTGGGAGGTATGGGGGTGCAGGGGTGGTGTGGGGGTGCGGTGGGGTGGTTTGTGGGGGAATGCTCTTTGTTCCATGTGGTGTTTCCCCTGGCTCGTCCCCTGACACATACGGGAACTTCTGTTTCCACTACGCCCCCTGGCGGGCATAGACTATGTCCAGGGGTCGGGACAGTGAGGGGGGTGAGGTGGGAGGGGCAGTGCGTCTGAATAAGGGATCCACCGGGCGCGATGACCTAATCGGTAGAGCGCGGGCCTCGCGTGTGGAATGTCGGGAGTTCAGTTCCCGGTCGAGTCAATCCAATGACTTTAAAATTAATACTTGCCGCTTCCTAGCCTGGTGCACTGCATTAATAGGATAGGACAAGTATCGGTTGGCTCACTGTCAGGATAATGTGCCCGAGTGGGATCTTGGGTCATGGTGCCGGCAGCCTGATTTCCCAGTGGGGTAGCACTATAAAGTTGCCATGAGTGTGCACTGTTACAAGTCAGTACCTGTCCTGATATGACCTCAGATGTTGCCAGGATGTAAAATTCCAACAACCACCGAATAAGGGATCCAGGGGAGGGGTTGTCGGTTTGGATAGTTGATATAACACAATTTGCTTCAGTACCATTTGCTTTAAGTTTATAAAAGAATAAAGGTGCATTTGTTACAACTGAAATTGCAGTGTGTAAAGTTGTTATTGCCGGATCATACTGTCTGCTACAAGAACATGCAGGCACATAAAGTAATGTGATATATATAGTCGGTAGCTGGAAGGAAATATGTGAGGCAGGTTTTGCAGTATCGCATTTGGTTGTTACTAGCATGTACTGTAGTCAATAACAAGAATGCACTGTAGTCAATAACCGGAATGCCCTGTAGTTAATAACTGGAGTGCACTGTAGTCAATAACTGGAATGCACTCTAGTCAATAACTGGAATGTACTGTAGTCGATAACTGGAATGCACTGTAGTCAATAACCAGAATACACTGTAGTCAATACCCGGAATGCACAGTAGTCAATAACCAGAATGCACTGTAGTCAATAACCAGAATGCACTGTAGTCAATATCTGGAATGCACTGTAGTCAATAACCGGAATGCACTGTAGTCAATAACCGGAATGCACTGTAGTCAATAACCAGAATGCACTGTAGTCAATAACTGGAATGTGCTGTGGTGAATAACTGAACTTATCTGTAGTAAAAACCTAGAATATACTGCAGTCAATAAATGGAATACACTGTATTCAATAACTTGGATGTACTCTTGTCAATAACTGGAATGTACTGCATTCAATAACTAGAATGTACTGCAGTCAATAACTATAATGGACTGCAGTCAATAACTAGAATGTCCTGTAGTAAAAAGCTTGGATGTACTATTGTCAATAACTAGAATGTACTGTAGTCAATAACTAGAATGTACTGCAGTCAATAACTAGAATGTACTATTGTCAATAACTTGGATGTACTATTGTCAATAACTGGAATGTACTGCAGTGAATAACTAGAATGTACTGTGGTCAATAATTTGGATGTACTGCAGTCAATAACTTAGATTTACTATTGTCAATAACTGGAATGTACTGCAGTCAATAACTATAATCTAGTGTAGTCAATAACTTGGGTGTACTGCAGTCCATAACTAGAATGTACTGCAGCCAATAACTAGAATGTACTGTATTCAATAAATTGGATGTACTATTGTCAATAACTGGAATGTACTGCAGTCAATAACTATAATGTACTGCAGTCAATGACTAGAATGTACTATTGTCAATAACTTGCATGTACAGAACAGAACAACTTGCGAACAATACGGAGGGTAAAGCTCTGGTCACATAGCCGGTAGTGGACATAGTTGAACGTATGTGAACGTAGTGGAGGCTAACCTGGGTTAAACGTCGTGTAAGTTTGGTAACTATGTTGAAATATGTTAAGGTACGGCATCTTTTGCCACCAAATGATACGGATAAATATGTTATGGTATGGATGTTGGTACGTTCAACTACGTTCAACTACTTTCAACTACTTTCAACTACGTTTGCATCCACTATGTTCAACTACGTTCAACCACATCCTCTACCCGCTATGTGACCACATCATGCACGACGTGGAACGGCCATGATTTTGTGTGAGTCAAAGTATGCTAGAGTATGTTAGAGTATGCTAGCATATGCTCGAGTACATTAAGAGGTATGTTCTACTATGTTCTACTATGGTCAAAATTCAGCCTCTAATGTACCGCTCTTTTGAACAACAATTTAATTGCAGATCATGGCTCACCCACATTATTACCAAGTTAACATCAACGACCAGAATAGATGCCGGTGCATTCAACTACGTTCAACTACGTTCAACAACGTTCATCCACTTTCAACTACGTTCGCCTCCGCTACGTTCACCTACGTCCACTAACAGCTATGTGACCGGGGCTTTAGTTCAATATACTTGGAAGGATATTAGTTCAGCAGCTAGTGATACCTTATACCCCTTTCACACTACGACGTAACAGGCCAGTGAGTGGGGAATGTAGAAATCACTTATTTACGTTGAGATACGTAGAAATTCTCGGCATATCACCGCCAAGTTTGATGTCAGTGCAATGTAGTGGATGTAGGTGAAACATTAATCCAACATTTAAAAAACGCTCGCGAAATGCTCACAGGATGCGCGGCAAGGAAGGACGAGAAAGCGGAAGTGGAAAAAGAGGGCAGTTTATTCATTAAGTGCCCGAGGGTATCATGAACATAGTGGTGGTACAATAGATCAAAATGAGGATCAATAGGTAATCAATGTAATGTCAAATGCATGCTCATGATAATAATGTCAGTGTCAATGTCAGTGGTTGGTAGGTGGGCCCGAGGAGCCCTCAACCGGAGAGTGGAGAGTTGGTGTATAGGGATGGTGGGTGGGGAAAAAGATGTGAGGAGTGCAGAGTGTGGAGGCAGGAGGGCGAGTGACAGGAGGAGAGAGCTGGAGGCGGTTATAAGGGAAAAGGAGGGGGGGGGGGGGGTTAGGTGAGGAGGGACTGGAGGACAGAGGGGGGGGGGGGAGAGAGAGAGGGGGGGGGGGGTCCTCCCTCGCCTCGCATCAACCGCAATGCGAGCATTACGACCGATGCGCGGCAAGGAAGGACGAGAAAGCGGAAGTGGAAAAAGAGGGCAGTTTATTCATTAAGTGCCCGAGGGTATCATGAACATAGTGGTGGTACAATAGATCAAAATGAGGATCAATAGGTAATCAATGTAATGTCAAATGCATGCTCATGATAATAATGTCAGTGTCAATGTCAGTGGTTGGTAGGTGGGCCCGAGGAGCCCTCAACCAAGATGGAGGAGAGGGCGCGAGGGGCCGCCGAGGGGGCGAGGCGGGGCACATACGCGTGGACCGCCTCAGAGGTCCAGGTGCCCTGGGCCATGATGTCGGAGATGTCGACCCCGGCGGCATGGCAGGCCTGGGCGGCGCCCCGGCGGAGGCTGTGGAGGGTGAAAGCGTCAGCCCCCCGGACACCTCGGGCGTGAAGGGCGCCTCGCATGAGGGCGGTGAGTGTGCGAGGGTCGAGGGGCCGCCCCGAGGGCATGATGAAGGCCGGAGCGCCGGGGGGCGCGGGGCTCTGCCGAGTCGCCGCGTTCCAGGCGGCGAGGGGGCAGAGGCCCGGCCTCGGGCAGGCAGGAACGAAGAGGGCGACGGCGCCCGAGGGCGCGGATATGGTCTTGGACGTCCTGATGGTGACCCGGAGGCCGCCGGGGGCGGGAGCGACGTCGCCGCGGGTGATGGTGTGAGGGCCCCCCCAGCCCTCGGGACTCGGCGACAGCAGGTTGGACTGCCGCAGCATGCCGAAGTACCCGAGGAGGAGGGCGGCGCGAGGGGCGAGGGAGGCCTCTCCCGCGAGGGCGAGGTGAGCGATGACGAGGGCGAGCAGCGGGGGCGTCAGAGGAGGCGCCTGGCGGGGCGCGTGGGTGGAGGCGCGCTCGCCGCCTCGGGAGACGTCCCTCGCGAGGGTAGAGTCGAAGGCGGCGGTCGGGCCCCCGGCCGCCCCGGTCCAGGTCCGGGCCCCGGAGATGGCGTTTTTGACGGAGGCCGGGGCGAGGCCGCGGGCGTAGAGGGAGGCGGTGTAGGCGGCGATCTGGAAGTCGGTGGGGGCGAGGGGGGCGAGCCCTCGGGCCACACAGTAGCCGACGTAGTCGCGGGCCTGGCGCCGGCGGTTCCTCCATGTCGAGGGAGCCAGAGACGCGAGGCGTAGGCGGGCGACATCCTCCACCTCGGCCGAACTGAAACCTGAATCAGAGGCCGGGGTTAAAGGGGAATGCGTCGTGTGATGGGGCTACGCTGCGGAGCCCGAGGCGGGCGACGCCCGCACGGGCCACCTCGGCCCAGGGTCCGTCGAGGTGGGCGCGGCTGAGGGCGTCGGCGAGGACCAGCTCGGCCCCGGGCTTGTGGAGAATGGTGAGGGTGAAGCTTCGGGTCGCCGCGAGGAGCCAGAGCTCCCGGGCGCAGGTCCCGAGGGTAGGGTCGCGGGCGCGGCCCGAGGTGAGGGAGGCGGCGGAGGCCATGTTGTCGGTGTTAATGACGATGGTGGCCCCCGCCACGTCCTCCGGGACGAGGGCGCGCAGTGCAACCACGAGGTTGACGGCCTCCAACTCGTGAATGTCGGGGAACCGCGCCCGGAAGTCGAGGGTGTACCCTCGGGCGTAGCAGTGGGTGGCGGAGTAGGCCCCCCCGCCCGTGAGGCAGGAGTTGCACTCTATGACGTGGACGCGCCCTGCCGGGGCGCGGAGGAGGTGGAGGCCGTTGGAGGCCCGGCCGTAGAGGGCGAACCACCTCAGGTCCCGGAGGGCGTCGTCGTCGAGGGTAAGGGAGGCGCAGCCGAAGCAGCGGCGGAGGGCCCCGAGGAGGCGACTCATGAACCTCCGGGCGGGGAGCACACAGCTGCCCACGTGGTTCAAGCGCCCGAGGAGGCTCTGGAGCTCGCGTCTGGTCACGGCTGGGGAAGTGAGGCGGGCCTCGCAGGAGGCGACGAGGTCGTCGACTTTGTCGGGGGCGATGCGCACCGTCATGGCCTCGCTGTCGAGGGCGAAGCCCAGCCAGGTGAGGCGGACAGCGGGGGGGTGGCACTTCCCGGGGGCCACGTCGAGCCCGAGGGCGGCGGCGAGGGCGAGGAAAGCGTCGAACCCCTGGCAGGCCCTGAGGTAGGAGGCCTCGCACCCGACAAAGTCGTCCACGTAAACGAGTGTGTGGAATCCGTCGCGCCTCATGATCCAAGCGACGGCCGCCGTGACCCGGACACATGCGGCGCCCGAGGAGCGGCAGCCGAAGGGGAGGGCGAGGTCGACATATATCCTCTGGTTGAGGGTTATGCCATATAGAGGGCAGGCGAGGGGGTCGGCGCGTAGCTGCCGGTATGCCCGGGAGATGTCGGCGGACCAGAGGTAGGCGCCGGAGCCCTCTCCCGTGAGGCGGCGCCCGAGGTCGGCGACGGAGGGGAGGGTGTAGGAGTGGGGCTTCCCGAGGTATTCCCGGCGAGGGATGCCGGCGTTGACACTGGCGCCGGGGGGAAGGATAGGTCGACGATGACCCGCCTCTTGCCCGGATCGGATTTGGGGCGGGTCATCATGGGGGAGACCTGGGTCCAGGGGGTGAAGGGGGGGTGGTGAAGGGGCCCGCGAGGGCGCCGAGGGCGAGCTCGGTGGTTATGAAGGCCTCTATATGGGGGGCGTGCTCAGGGGCCTCGCGGTGGTTGGTGAAGGTTGGGCGGGGGGGGGAAGGGGCGGAGAAGTTGGCGGGGAAGCCGAACTCGAGGAGGTCGAGGAGGGCGGGGTCGGGGTAGTCGCGGAGGCGGTCACGCCAGGCGGGGATGTGGAGGCCTGAGGGGAGGGGAATGCGGGCGGCCAAAAAATTAGGGAGGCCCGCTTCCCTGAGTGCGTTGTATGCGCGGATGAATGTGGGGTAGCGGGTCCAGACCTCCTTAGAGGCGTGGGGCCAGATGGCGAGGAGGGTGGGGCGGTATTGGTGGGGGGAGGGGCCGCATGAGGGGGCGGCGGGGAGGGTGTCCTGTATGTGTGGTTGTACGACGTCAGAGATGTGCTCGCTTAGGTCGTGGTGGGGGGTGGGGGTATGGGGGAGGAGGAGGGGTAGGGGAGGTCGAGGGGGGCGGCGGGGGGGGGGGGGGGGGGGGGTGAGGGGGGAGGCCGGGTAGGAGGGTGAGGTAAGCTGTGTCGGCAGGGAGGGGGTGGGGGGGCGGGAAGGGGGGGAGGGTTGGGGAGGGGGGCGAGGGCGGTCAGTTGGTGCGGGTGTGGGGGGGGCGGCGGGGCCTGTGGTTAGGCCGCGGGGAGTGGCCGGGTGGTCGGCGGATATGAGAGCCGGGTGGTCGGCGGAGATGAGAGAGGAGTGGCGGTTTTGCGCGGGGCGGCCGGGAGAGGGCGGGTCTGTTGGGCCGCGGCGGGGGGCGGCCGGGGGGAGGGCTTTGAAGCCCGGGGTGGCGTGAGTGGCTGGGTGCTCTGCTGGCGGGCGTGTGTGGGGGGGGGCGGGGAGATCTGAGGGGAAGCGGTTGGGCGCCCTGTGGTGCGGGCGGGCCGGGCGGACGGGGAGATGTGAGGCGGCGAGATGTGAGGCGGTGAGATGTGAGGGAGGTCGGTTGTGGGTGCGTGTGGGTCGGCATAGGTGGGTGGGTGGGGCCGGCTGGGTCCCTCCGGGCCGGGCTGGAGGGGGGCGGCGGACTAAAAATCCGCCGCGGGGGCGGGCCCCCCCCGGTCTCGGGTCCTTTTACTGTTGCACACGGCCTCTGAGTGCATGGTGAGGAATTTGCGCACGTTGGCGCAATATGCGCACGTGTGTCGATACCTCGACGCCCCCTCCCCGTGGCACTCGCCGGCGCCTGCCCGGTCGCATGAGGCAGGGTCACGGTTCCAGGAGGGGCAGGGGGCGCCGTGGGTTTCCCGGAGGTAGGGGGTCCTTGTGTCGGTCTGGGGGCGGGGGGGGAGGAGGGGTCTGGGGGCGGGGCGGGGGGGGTCGGAGTGGGGCGCGGGCGGGGGTGGAGAGGGGGGGTGCGGGGGTGGTGAGGGCCTCCATCCGGAGCATGTTGATGGCGGCGGGGTCGTGCCAGCCGTGGGGGAGCCTACCGTCCGCGATCCATGTAAATACCGTCTCAGAATAACGGCGGACGGTAGCCCAGGGTGGACGAGATTGTCCCGATGTATGGTGAGGGCGTGGTGGCTGAGTCCGGGAAGGGAGTGGGCGGGGAAGGCGGGGTGCACCTCCAGCATGCGGAGGGCGAGGGAGTACTCGTCCTTGGTGGCCTCCCCTCGCTTCACCGCCTTCCTCTCCGCCCCCCGCTCAATGAGATCACAGGGGAATATATAGTGGGGCGAAATACCTTTGCGTCGGCCGGCATTGTGCGTGTCGGCCGAGTCGAGGATCTCGCGGACGGCATCTGCGGCGGAGGTGGCAGAGTGGGCGTGGGCGTCGCGGTAGTGGAGTGGAGGCGGCGCCTCCGAGGGGTGAGAGGCGGCTGCCCCTCCCCTAGTGAAGCGGAGGTAGTCCGGATGGATGGCCCCCGGAGCTGCCGGCAGGGGCGGCGGAGGCGGGTGAGCCCCGCCCACGGTATGGCGGGCCGTGCGGGCGGGCTCAGCCGGACGGGGCGGCGCCGGCGGGGGCGCGGCGGCCGCGGCGGGGGCGTGGTGGGGCGCGGCTCCGCGCCCATCCCGGGCGTCGATCACGTCGAGTCTCGCGGTCATGCGCTCCAAAGCCGCGACCGTGTCGAGCAGCGTGGCTTGCATGGTGCGCCCCCATTCCGAGGGGGGGTCGCCGGGGGCGGTCCGCGGGAGCGGGGCGGCCTGAGGGGGCGAGGAGGAGGCGGACGAGTGAGTCGATCCGGTCGATCCTGCATCTGATATGCGCTGGGCCTCGCGGCGGGCGGCGCGCCTCCCCCGGCCTCGTCCGTTAGGCATGGTGCGGTGCTTGGAGAGTAAAGCCAAAGAAAAAGATGTGAGGAGTGCAGAGTGTGGAGGCAGGAGGGCGAGTGACAGGAGGAGAGAGCTGGAGGCGGTTATAAGGGAAAAGGAGGGGGGGGGGGGTTAGGTGAGGAGGGACTGGAGGACAGAGGGGGGGGGGAGAGAGAGAGGGGGGGGGGGGTCCTCCCTCGCCTCGCATCAACCGCAATGCGAGCATTACGACCAACGCTGGTGAACATTATATACATTATTCGATCGCCAGAAGTACACTTTTATACATTAAATACGCCAAAACATGGAGGCGAAATGCCAATCGTACATTAGAAATATGTTAGATGTACAGTATCCGTACGTTTTCAATACGTTGTCAATTCGCGGACTGTACATTTCTGCCAGCTTGACTTATGCCTGACGTAGTTCAACTAAGTTCAACGTATGTATAACTTATGTGTAATGTATGTCTAGCGTACTCGACATATGTCTAATGTATACATAGCCTATGCTAATGTATAAGCCACATATTGTCTTACGTCAAGCTACGTCGAAAATGTTGGGTATGTCCAAAACCTTGACGTGTGTCACCGTATCTTGACGTAACTCGATATATCTTGATGTACCTCAAAGTAGGCTTACCGAACACGTAACGTATTTCAACGTTCCTCGACATATCTCGACTTAATGGCCAAATTTCACCTACGGCACCTTACGCTACTGCGTTACGTCGTAGTGTGACAGCCCCATTACATTCAGATCACAATATATTAATCGGAAATAAAATGGCAGCAAATCAAAATGTTAGGACTATACAGCTTTAATCCGTGTTTTGTAATATTATGGAGCTGTTAAAAATAGTGTGATTAGGAGGCTCTGCCTAGAAGGGTCTGATTAAAAGGAGGATTAAGAGGATACTTTGTCACCTTATTAAAGTCTACTAATTCTAATATTGCCACTAGTCACACTTACAGTCCATATTGCCAAGCTTCTTAAAGTTGCAGCCGGTCGCGGTGGCCATATCGGTAGAGCGCAGGCCTTCGGTGCAGGAGATGGGGAGTATGGTTCCCGGTCGAGTCAAACCAATGACTTACAAAATTGATACTTGTCACTTCCTAGCTTAGCGCTCAGCATTAATAGGATAGGGCAAGGACTGGTTGGCTCAGTGTCAGGATAATGTACACTGAGTGTAATACACAATGCTGGTGGCCTGATTTCCCAGTGGGGCAGCAGTATAAAGTTGCCATGAGTGCACACTGTCACAATTCGATACCGGTCCTGATATGACCCTATATGTTGCTAGGACTTAAAACAACAACAAACAAACAAACGTGAGTATGTTTCACAATTAGCTGCTACCCACAACACTACCTAGGCTCCCTGATGCAATCACTCTATCCTTGACTACCTGTCTATGTGATTCATTGCATTAGAGTTCAGTGTAGATAATGGTTGCAGGATACATTTAAATTGTCTTGGTCAGCTACACCTTTCTGGTTCGTATATATATATATATATATATGCATTATTAATTTGTTCTTGAATTACAGGGCGTAGGTTATGATTTGGGTTTGAATCCTGGTCACGGCGCCAGTGTCATAGCAGTGATGAAAATGGGAAGCATTCGAACCCACCCGTCTTGCCATTCCTGGGCTAGCATGCTAACCGTTACGCTATCTCGGCTCCCTGATGCAATCAATCTATCCATGTATACCCATCCATGTTGGGCGTAATTGATTAATCAACTCAGGTCACCCGAGCCACTTTTTAGCACATGCGCACATCCTAAAGACTCGGGTCGAATAATCAAATACGCTTCTCCGCACTCGGGTGGAAACAATTATTTCTTTTTTTAATAACCGATAAAACTACAGCAAAATAGGATTTAAAGTATGTTATGATGGCCTAGTTTAGCTATATTTCCATTTCATTATTCTAAGTTATTCTTTAAAAAAAACATGTATGACTGGTACTGGTAGCTGTTCTCCTGCAGGACGGTACCAGCGCAAATGTGACATCATCGCTTGTAGCCAACCCCAGCTACGAGGTGGGTTACTTGGGTCGGATCGTTTTGCACAAGGCACGTGTATTTGTTGACTCTACTCGCAGTGTTCGATTTAAACTTCTGATGACTCGGGTGCCCCGAGTCGGCCGGGTCGTGTTATTCGATTACGGCCCTTGTGTCTCACGTGAGAGATCAGTGCAGACTGTTTCAATCATATGGGCATTACTTGTTTCTATCTCCAGGAGTAGCTTTTGGATTATGTAGAAAATGGTTGCGGGACACATTAAAATTGCCTTGGTCAGCTATAGCTGTATGGTTACTATAACGTATTTTTAATTGTGTCAGGTGCTATAGGGTGTAGACAATACTTTGATAGTTATTGGTGAAGTTTTATAATTATACTCGCCTAATTCATTGCACATCACCTATATGGAAAATCGATTCTGTCCATTTGTTATTTCACTTTTGTGGCAAATGTACAATGTATTCAAAAGTGTATCTGTTTTGACAACAATGCTTCACAGCTGAAGGAAAGCACATCATTATGCAATAATGCCTGTCAGAATTGTTTACTAAATAACTTTCCACACAACAATATTAATCACATGTAAGATTTTCATCTGGCTTTATTTCCCCAGATATTCATCAGAACCGTATAAATAGCTGGCTACTTTGTCTTTGTTATCTCAGATATTATCATAGACACAAAGCAAATCATTCTGACTTATGGAAACCTCAGGGCACTGCTGGTCGAGATGCCTGAATCAGTAACAGTGTTACCAGGGCTCAGTGTCACAACCATTTCAACAATTCTTACTGTCAGCAGGTCAGAATGAGTAGACCAGGGTTTAAAATACATCCTGATAGTGAACTGAGCTTGGGAGGTTCACCCAGAAATGAGAGGGACATAGGTTCGAAACCCAGTGGTGGAAACTATACCATATGTAAGCCTTTGAATGTTTGATATTGTTGGTTCAGCTGATTTGGGCTAGCTGCATATATTTTAAATAACTGTAATGTCACATGGCTGGAAGACCAGTGCCACGGCGCTGACAAAAGACTTTATTCAATGAATAAACTATATTTACAACAACAAAAAAAGAGTGGCCTCCACAAACACACCAAAACAAGCGGAACTCTGAATCATATCACTACGAAAAAAGTCTGAAATCTGCCATACAGAAACAATTGGACATATGTTCATGTCTGCAGATGTTTACAACACACTGAAGACAGCTTCTTGGTTTGCCATGATAACAGCAACTAATCATTTCTTTCGAACTCATTGAGGTCTGAAGAGTTCAATTTGTGTTCAGAATGTGTTGCGGCATGTTTGATATGCATGTGTCGCTGTAGTCAGAGAGAGAGTGGTGGGTGAAGGAGATGATCTTTCCTCTGCTGACACTTTCGGTTACCTTGAGATATACGATCAGTTTCAAACTGTGCTGTGCCTTTGCGAACAGAAGCGTGCCACCAACTCCAGTCCTTCGTCACTGTTTCCCACATTTCAGTGTTGAGATGAGCGATGAAGAGTTTGCGCATGTGCGTGATGTGGTGTTAAGCTAAAGAAATAATGTGCAGGTTCATCTTTCGAAGATGACAGATTTTTAGAATAGCATGTTGAATGACTATAAGCTAATTATGTGTATATATATGTATATATGTGTGTATATGTATATATGTATATATGTATATACTATTATGTATATATGTGTATATGTATAATGTGTATGTGTATACTGTGTATATATGTACATATGTGTATGTATATATGTATATATTTATAAAGGTATGGGTATATGTATATATGTATATAGTAGTATGTCTATATGTTTATATGTATACATATATTGGTAGCATGTGTATATATGTATATATGCATGTATGTATGTATATATGTATACAAGTATGGGTATATGTGTATATATCCATATATGTATAATTCGATATATGTATGTATGGATATGTGCATATATATATGTATATTTGTATATGCATAATATGCATGTATATATTATGGATATATGTGTATATGTACATATGCATATACATAGATTTGCATATATATATATATATATATGTATATATGGATATACATAAATGCATATATAAGCATATATCACATATATACATGTATACATATATAGGATGCATAATGAATTATGCAAATATAAAACAGGCGGAGTTTAATATTATTATTATTATTCATATATTTGTTTATTATATTATTGTCCAATCGCTGACCTGCCCGGGATTTGCCCCGGCTAGCCGGGCCCAAGCGCCACCACCGGGCGATATCTGCCCCGGGCAGTCACTCTGCCTCCTGATTTCAAACTTTACCGATATGCCCTTTTTATTGTGCACATCATAGACGCTCAATAAAGTGTGGTTACATTGGGAAAAGCGAGTAGAGCGCAGAACGAGGCAGGTTCCCACTAAATGGGAATGCTGAATCAGCAAACAGTGGCAAACGCCGGCTCCCACCAAAAACATATGTGTTCTCCAGGTAGGACTGTGATATATGTTTATTTCTAGCCACAGTGTTCCGTCCTAGCTTCATACTGACTATTTACGATGCTATATGCTATAAGCAGACGGGATGCCGGAATGAGTTAGACCGTCGGCCTCCCGTGTTGGTAGATCGTAGGATCATGGGTTCGAATCCTGGTCGAGTCAAAACAATAAGCAAAGTAATTTGCTACTTGTTGCTTCTTAGCCTGGTGCTCGGCATTACTAGGATAGGGCAAGGAGCAGTGGAATGAGGAAGACCAATCGTCCGCGATTGTAATTCCCGCTGCTTAATCAACTAGTGTACCAACAACAACAAACTAAATAAAACAATGTAGTTCCATACTAAGTATGTGTTAATTTAATTAATTATACGCGTATGAATCTATTAACTTCATATATTAATATATAGACCTACCACATTTTATGGACGGCAATCTGTAGTTTTCACCTAAAATCCTGTATGAATCTGTATGAATGCGTATCACATGATGAATCATATACATATATGGCCTGCACACCATATAAAACATGTGAATACAATTACCTAATTTGATTACTCAAACATTATATACAACAACCTACATTACATTCACATAGATCATTCATCACCATGATTTAGGTTGTTCATTTATAATCGATTTAGTTTCATTTCCATAAATTTAACTACAAATCTGTATCAAAATGGAGTAGAGCTGTATCACTAACAATAACACCAAAATCTGTGTCATGGGGGTGATGAAAATGGGAAATATTGTGACTAGAGCGGGGCTCGAACCCACATCTCTTTGCATTCCGGGCCAGTGTGCTAACCATTACACCACCTAGGCTCCCTGATTTTACCACACTACCCATGCCTACCTGTGTATGTGGTTCCTTGCCTGAGAGGTTAGGGCAGACTACTACACTCGTCCCCTGAGAATTGTGAGTCTTTTAATGCTTACAATTACATACATACAGGCAATGCACTAACCCATACATAAACAGGGTAGGTTCAACAACTATAAAGCGTGTAGCTTGTACAGGATCAGGATCACGGCAACCAGTGTTTTGGGGGTGATGAAAATGGGAAATAGTGTGCCTACAGCAGGACTCAAACCCACATCTCTTTTCATTCTGGGCTAGTGTGCTAACCATTACACCACCTAGGCTCTGTGATGTCACCACACTACCCACGCCTACCTGTCTACGTGGTTCCTTGCCTGAGAGGTCAGTGCAGACCAGTACATCTGTATAGGATAGAAGTTACCCGTATCATGTGGCAGATCTGCATACTGCTTGTGAGACCTTAAATCCACAGACAACGGATGCATCGCCAGTGGCATGACGGTAAGTGACTGAGAGTATATATATCCACTTACCTCGCCAAGCAATGGTGTCACATTATAATATTACTGGGTTACTCGGCCGCTCAGAGAACCAGCAATACCATAACCACTTCCCAGGCCCTCTCCAACAAACTCATGAGGAAGAAAGGGAAGACAAGTCACGCAGATTGACAGTGAGAAGTTGTGCTTTATTGGCATCAACTCCTGTTCACCTACTAGTGACCGGTCACCCTGGCTCCTTACCTTCTAACCACACTAAGCCTCATTACCTACTTTAGCATGTCTAGAAAACCAGTGCATACAGCCCATTGAACCGGAGTCCCATTGTGGTTCCTTTTTTTTTTTTTTTTTTTACGTCCTAGCAACATCTAAGGTCATATCAGCCCATTGTGGTTGCACACAGCTCAGTTTGTGTATGAAAGGTGTAGCCTCAGACAGAGTGTCTGTGGTCCTAGCCAAGAGAAGAAGGGTGTGCTCTCTTGGTGAATTTCTGGAAGTGTGTCTCTTAGTTAGTTCCCCTGCATCCTCTGGATCAGAGTGCCTAAAATAATCCATTTCAAAATGAGGCTTGTGGTCAGGTGATCTAAAGGAGCGCAGGTGACTGGATCTGCCACAGCCAGCCATTCAGACACGCCCTACAGACTGGTCAGTGCAACACCCTAATATGGGGAGCTGTCACTCAACCCAGCCTGCAGGTTGTGTCCCTAATGAATACAGAATGGCTGGTGTGCTTGCCCATCGGTCGTGTAGTGACAGGTAGTTGCAGACAGTTACAAATATATATATATTAAAAATGTCATCCTCCACTTGCACTCTTTATGTGTGCATAGAGGAAACATTTCACCAAAAACATGAACTGCCTCTTATATAGGAACATCTCTTCACAATCTCGGGCACTATGTATGAACATATATTTCACATAGCTTATATCATGTCCTAGTGTGAGTGGAGCACCCATTGCTTTTAGATTACATAACCTTGTCCGCACTTCTTCGCCCAAGAATAATAATGCTCTCTGCCAATATATAATTCCGAACTGAAAATCCGTATATTTTTACAACATGAACAGGGAGGTGTGGAGAGGTTTGTTGCAATCAGGGAGCCTAGATATTCCAATGGATAGAAGACTCTCCCCGGAATGTCAGAAATAGTGACTTACTAGTGCTGCCTCATTTGGGTCCCCATGCTCTTAGCACCATGGCTCTGCCAGTTCAAGATTTATATTATTAAAGGGGCTAGATATTGAATGTAACGATCATCATCATTATCGTCATCGATCCATTAACTGTGAGCATCATTGCCGAACTATACATGACTTTGCAACCAATCGTTTTCTACTGTTTGCCCTGTTCTCCACTGAACTCTGGGACTTGCCGAATTCCAGGACTGTCCATGCAGGTATGCAGGTATAACAATACCTCAGGGAGTTTGACGCCCCTGCCTTGCAGAGTTGTAAACCACTGCCTTGTGGTACAGGTTCTTGACAGAAACAAAGGCTAAGGGAGCAAACCCTAAACACAAAACCATGTCACTGTGGCAGCATTAAGGGCGGTTGATGTATGGAACTCCCAACATCACCCGACCAGCCACTCCAGGGACAAATAGTTTTGCGCCTGTATTGACATGTTCTTGCCAGTGTGAAACCTCTATTTGCTCCCCGAGAGAGTGCCGCTGGTAAATTGCAAAAGCCAGCAGCACTTCAACACTTTTGCAGGCAGCTTTCATGAAGCTTTCATTCCTTGATGTTCTCTTCCCACCTCTTCCTTTGCCTGCCTTGTCTTCCCCTCCCTTCTATTGTGCCTTGACAGAATACTTTGGCCAGACCTTCCAACTGCCGTTCTTGTACATGAATTCCCTGGATATAAAAGTATAGATATGTACGGAGAATGACTGAGTGTACATCCCCTTGCCCCCACCCCCCACCTCCATCTCCCACGTCTCCGCTTCAGGAAGTAAGCATTGGGTAGTAAGTTGATAACTGAACGTGGCATGTGCTGCACACAATGCAGCACATTCCACTCCTCCACCAGCACAATGCACAAACCAAATTTGATCTGCTTCAACGGCTGCAGGACCAGTGCCTCGGCGCTGACAAAATATGTGTTCAGAAGAATAAAATATGTACCAAACAAAGCCCCAAAAAACGCAGTGTGACTTGTCAGTGTTTTATATACTGCAGTAAAACCTCTCTAAATCGACCGACCATGGGACTGACTTTACGTGGTCCATTTAGGGAAGTGGTCGGTTTAGTGAGTTAGAATACAGTTACAATGGTATTGTTGGGTCCAAAATAAAGCGATCGGTGAAGGGGAGTGGTCGATCTGTGGAGGTGGTCGGTTAGAGAGGTTTTACTGTATATGCTTACATCAAGTGAGCTGCCGACTTGTTATACTTGGGGGTGACGTCACAGTAATGCGAAACAGCTTATGCATAATATTTAAATCTACGTAATCTTTCAGTCAGTAATGAAAGCAGTCTTGGTAGCATTGCGCCCGACAGCATGATGATGATGACGTATCTGTAAGTAGTGTGTATCCTAGGTAGCAGCCATTAGCAGGCAGTGGTTAGCACAGGAAATGTGAGTTAATGGCCCCAGAGGTGGGAGGGTAATCTAGGTACTAGAAATAGTCGTGAATAATTGTATATGTAGTAAATAGGCTGTGCTGACCTCAGAGGCAAGGAGCAACATAACCAGGTAGGTGTGGATAGGGGATTGCATCAGGGAGCCTAGGTAGAGAAATGGTTAGCACGCTACCCCCTTATTGACAAGGGGTGTGGATTCAAAACCTGCACTAGACACAATATTTCCCATTTTCATCACGACAACGACACCAGTTTCCATGGTCAGGACCCACACAAGCTACATGATCTATGGATGTTGAATCTCCACTATGTAAGTATTATGTAAGTGAGTGCTTTGCCTGAATGTGGAAATATTGTCAGTATTAAGCAACTTGTGAATATAAACCAATTACAAAGATGTACATTTCCAATGGGGGAGGGGGTGGGGCGAGTGTAGTAGTCTGGACTGCTCTCTCAGGCAAAGAGCCACATAGACAGGTAGGAGTGTAGTACTCTGTACTGCTCTCTCAGGCAAAGAGCCACATAGACAGGTAGGAGTGTAGTACTCTCTACTGCCCTCTCAGGCAAAGAGCCACATAGACAGGTAAGCGTGTTGCCCGTTTCGGAGAATAACAATAGTCATAATACAGTCTACTCTGTCTATAACGGACACCCAT
This sequence comes from Branchipolynoe longqiensis, assembly GCA_030323885.1. Taxonomy (NCBI): domain Eukaryota; kingdom Metazoa; phylum Annelida; class Polychaeta; order Phyllodocida; family Polynoidae; genus Branchipolynoe; species Branchipolynoe longqiensis. The sequence goes on along the minus strand of CM059187.1, from coordinate 153,928,962 downwards.
GGGACTGGAGCAAGATGCCATTATAGAGAGAGATCCGTTATAGGCAGAGACTGTCTGACGGAATGGGTTGAAACCAATGATTTTCTTTTATACTTGACTGCCTAGGACAGTCCTTAGATGAGGTTTTGTATACATAATGTATTTAAATAAAATGGAACAAAGACACATTTCAATACAATAAGAGGTATTTATTACAAACACAGATATATTTCAACAATATCACAGATACAGTACGCACAAAATTACCATTTGATGCACCACATTCACTGTAAATAACCTAAAAATCTTAGAATAACTATATGGCATGTCATTATTGACAGAGAATATTGATCAAATAAGTGAACAAACGGCTTGTTGTCCACAAAAGACAGTTGTCCATTAGACACAAAGGCAATGTTATTCAATTAAAAGGGTGCCATTACGGGACCAGCACTTTTTGCCGTTATTGACAGAGTGTCGTTATGGGCAGAGGCCGTTATTGACAGAGTAGTCTGTACTAAGTGATATTTCTTTCCATATCGGTATAATCACATAATACACTATGCATAACACACATGGACTAGAATGTATAATGGGAATGATACTATATTGAAAATGGAGTAGCACTGAGGCTGCACACAAATCTCATTGATGTAGTGGTATATTAAACACAATAACTGGGATGATAGATGGCAAACGACATAGAGAAGGAGCTCAAACTAAATGGTTTGACGGTGTAACTTTGTAAGGCAGCTCTGGCAGTAAAATGATGCCCCTATTAATTCAACAGGTGGAGGATTGCAAATAATGGCCATGAACAGACATGTATATTCCCTATAGGATGGACACATCGTCACCTACCGACCAGCATAGCACAGGTATTGTGGTATAGCACATGCGTGGTGGTATAACACAGGTGTTGTGGTATAACACATGCACGGTGGTCTGGGACATGTACAGTGATATAGAACATGTAAGCTGGTATAGAATATGTAAGATGGTATAGCACTGGTGTGATGGTATAACATGGCTACGACAGTATAGCACATGTGTGGTGGTATAACATGGAGAAGGTGGTATAACACAGGTGTGGTGGTATAACACAGATACAATAGTACAGCACAGGTGTGGTGGTATAAGACAGGTACAACATAGCACAGGTGTAGTTTGATTGTTTGTTGTTGTTTTACGTCCTAGCAACATATATGGTCATATCAGGACGCGGGGGTGTAGTAGAATAGCACAGGTATGGTGGTATTGCACAGATACAGTGGTATAGTGCATGCACAGTGGTGTCTCACAGGTGGGGTGGTATCGCACAGGTACAACATAGGACAGGTATAGTAGTATAGCACAGGTACGGTGCTATTGTACAGGAACGGTTGTATAGTACATGTACAGTGGTATGTCACAGGGGTGGTGGTATAACACAGGTACGTGATATAGCACAGGTATGGTTGTATATCACAGGTACAGTGGTAACGAACATGTAAGGTGGTATAGCACATGAAAGATAGTATAGCAGAGGTATGGAGGTATAACAAAGTGGTGGTGGTATAGCACAGGTGTGGTGATACAGCACAGTTAGGGTGGTATATCACGGGTATGATGCATAGGACATGTAAGGGGTTTAACACAGGTTTGGTGGTATAACACATATGTGACGGTAGAGCACAGGTACGATAATATATCATAGCTACAATGGTGGTATGGAACAGGTATGGTGGTATGGAACATGTATGGTGGTATTGCACAGGTACGGTGGTATATCATAGGAGTGGTGGTATAACACAGATGCGGTTGCATAGCACATATATGGTGGTATAGCACAGGTGTGATGGTATAACACAACTACGGTGTTATAGCAGAGGATAGTGCTAAAACACATATAGAAAGGTATAGCAGTAGCACAGGTGTGGTTGTATAGCACAGGTACGATTGCACAGGGACGGTGGTATAGCACATACACAGTGGTATATCGCATATGTGGTGGCATAGGGCAGGTATGGTGTTATAGCACATGTACGTTTATATAGTACAGGTACAGTGATATAGCACAGGTGTGATGGTATAACATAGCCACAATGGTATAGCAGAGGTGTGGTGGTATAGCATAGATGTGGTGGTATAGCACATGTGTGGCGATCTACCACATATGCGGTGGTATAACACAGGTGTGATGGTATATCACAGGTGTGGTGGTGTAGCACAGGTGTGGTGGTGTAGTTCAGGTGTGGTGGAATATCACAGGTGTGGTGGTGTAGCGCATATGCTGTGGCATATCATAGGTGTGGTGGTATATCACATGTGTGGTGGTGTAGCTCAGGTGGGGTGGTATAACACAGGTATGGTGGTGTAGCACATGTGCATTGGTATAACACAGGTGTGGTGATATAGCACAGGGGTGGTGGTATACCACATATGTGGTGGTATATCACAGGGGTAGTGGTATACCACAGGTGAAGTGGTGTAACACAGGTGTGGTGGTATAGCTCAGGTGTGATGGTATATCACAGGTGTGGTGGTGTAGCACAGGTGTGTTGGTATAGCACATTTGTTGTGGTGTAGCACATGTGTGGTGGTGTAGCAGATGTGTGGTGGTATAGCACAGCTGTGGTGGTATAACACAGGCCTGGTGGTGTAGCACAGGAGTGATGGTATATCTCAGGCGTGGTGGTGTGGCACATGTGTGGTGGTACATAACACGTGTGGTGATGTAGCGCAGGCGTGATTGTGTAGCACATGTGTGCGGGCATATCACCGGTGTGGTGCTACATCTCATGGGTGGTGGTGTATCACAGGTGTGTTGATATAGCACAGGTTTGGTGGTGTAGCGCATGTTTATGGTACAGCACAGGTGTGGTAGTATATCACAGGGGTGGTGGTATAGCACAGGTGTGGTGGTGTAGCATAGGTGTGGTGGTATAACACAGCTGTGGTGGTATAGCACATATGTCGTGGTATATGATATGTGTGGTGGTGTAGCACAGGTATGGTGGTATATTACAGGTGTGGTGGTATAACAGAGGTGTAGTGGTATATCACAGGTGTGGTGCTATAGCATATACGTGGTGGTATATAATATGTGTGATGGTGTAGCACAGGTGTGGTGGTATAGCACAGGTGTTGTGGTATAGCTGAAGTCTGGTGGTAAGACACAGGTGTGGGGGTATATAACATGTGTGGCGGTGTAGCACAGGGGTGGTGCTATATCATAGGTCTGGTGGTATAGCTCAGGTGTGGTGTTATATCATCGGATTCAGATGCAGGTGTCTGTCAGGTGGTTTCTGTTCGCCAGAGCGTGTTAACAATTTGGCAGGTGTGTTGCACGTGTGTGACAGGGGTGTGTGACAGGTCTGCCAGATAGGAATTACGTGACATATGGAATTACGTTCGAGCAGCCATGTTGTAGTCCAGACGCGGTGGCTGAATCGGTAGAGCGCAGGCCTCCCGTGCCGGAGATTGGGAGTTTGATTGCTGGTCGAGTCAAACCAATGACTTACAGAATTGATACTTGCCATTTCCTAGCTTGCCGATTGGCATTAATAGGATAGGACAAGGACTGGTTAGCTCAGTCTGAGGATAATATGACTGAGTGGGATATCAGGTCATGGTGATGGGGACCTGATTTCCCTGTGGGCAACACTATGCAGTCGTCATGAGTGCGCCATGTCAGAAGTCGGTCCTGCTTCTGGTAGGTCCTTATAGATTGGTAGGACGTACACCCAACCAGTCAGCCAAGTAGTAGGAGTACTGTCACATTAAGTGACATGTCCTGAGTGTGACAGTTGTGATTTTGGTGTGTGAAGCAAGTATGCTAAGCCTGAAGCGTGCCAAGTATTTGACACATCTGGAAAGGCCTTGAAAGGAGACATGCATGTGGCAAGTATGTCAGATGTGTGTGAGGTATATGGCAGCTGGGCGATGGGACTGTAGCAAGGATCTGAATGTAATATGACAGCTGCAAAATTCCAGACGTGTAACAGATTTGCAGTAGCGGAATTCCAACAGATGCTGTGTTTATACTGTCCATAACATATAAGCTTGAGTACTTGGGCTTGTTTTCAATGCTGGCCATCTATTGTGGTGGCGTTATCTTATCACGCAGTAGTAACTTATGAGGTGTTTGATTGCCTGTATTACAGTAGCAGGTAAGTGGTTGCTTAGGATGGTTAGTTTTTTTGATTTTGTTGGTATATATATATTTTATTTTTCTACTCTTATTAGTAGACTAGCCTACTCATATTTACATATAATAGACTTGCATGTGGTTGTTAAGTGTATTATCTGGTTAATTTTGGCATGGTTACCTTCCATTGGCCGTTCCGCTGGTGGGCTGTGACATATCACATGCCCCCTTGCAGTGCGGCTTAGTGGGTGGTTCCTAGCCTTATTTTGCACAGATATCTTTTGTATGATTTTAGGTCAGGAATTTGTTGTTCCCTTACCATTTGGGCATTTCATGCATTGGCAGCCTATTCCAGTGTGCTCCTTTTGTGAGCTTTGAGGTGGCTTCTGGTCTGCCTTAGTAGTGGCACATTATTTTCTCTAGTGTTCCTTTGTGGATTCGTTAGGAGTTTAATGTCTTGACTGTAGTCATATGCTAACTTTTCCAGGTGAATTATCGTCCTATTTTCTAGTAATTTTACTTTAGTTCTTTTGTGTATGTCGTAGGTGGAGTGCAGTTTGTCTACTCTTAGGCATATTTTTAGGGCTCTGTTTTGTAATATATGCAGTTTTTTTAGTAGTACTTTTGTCAGGCCCATGTAGATTACATCCCCATAGTCAAAATAGGGGAGCACCATGCCTTTGAAGATTGTTATTGACATTTCTTGTGTCATGTAATCTCTTAACTTTGGAAATAGCCATAGTTTGTGGTTTATTTTTTGGATGATTTTTTTAATACATAGGTTGTAGTTTAGTTGGCTGTCCAATTCAAGGCATATCTATTTATAGTGGTCTACATTTTCTAATATTTAGTTTCCTAGCTTACAGTGTAGGTTTTTTCTGGCATTCGTTTATGCGAGAAGAGTACTATTTTTGATTTGCTTGCATTGATGGTTATTTTATTGGACTCACACCATTCATCCAATTTTAGTAGGAGTTTATTTAGCTGAGTTATTGCCTCCTCTTCTGTGGTGCCCTTTGCATATATGACTGTGTCATCTGCATATAGTTGGAGGCATTCAGTTTGCAACCACTTTTCAAGGTTGTTTATGTAGATTATAAAGAGTAGTGGCCCTAATACTGACCCTTGGGGTACACCACATATGACAGGTTGGTTGTCTGATAGTGTATTGTTTATTTGTGTTTGTTGTTGTCCGTTGCTTAGGTAGCATTTGATCCAATTCATAGTGTTGGATTTGATGCCCATTGTTTTGAGTTTTACTAGTAATATAATATTGTCTACCATGTCGAAAGCTTTACTAGAGTCAATGAAGGCTGCTCCAACTAATTGTTTTTGGTTCATTGATGCCAGTATTTCATTTGTTAGGTTTGCCATTGTTTTAGAAGTGGAGTGCAGTTTCCTGAAGCCCACTTGTCTTTCGTTTCGAAAATTATTTTTTTCCAGGTGTTCATTTATGTGCCTATGGAACACTTTTTCAATGAGTTTGCCTAGGGTTTGTAGAATTGATATTGGCATGTAGTTTCCCATGTTTTGCTTGTCTCCATTTTTGTGGATGGAGGTGATGGTTGCCATTTTCCAGGCTGAGACACAGTACCCTTGTTGCAAGGAGATATTGACTGGGATTTCATCTATTCCACTTGGTTTATTTGTGTCTATGTCATTTATTAGCTTTCTTCGCTCTGATATGTCAGTTTTGCAGGTGGGGATTTCGTCCTGTACAGCTCGTGATCTATTTTCCCATTTGTGTGTGAATTATTCTGACAGTTTTTGCCCCACCATGGCAAAGGGTATATTTAGTTTATTTGCTGCATCTTTGTATGTGAGCATTTTCCCTTCATTATCCTGGAAGTTTAAATATTCTTCTGTGCTTTTTAGGGGGAATAACAGGTTTACATTTTTCCAGAATTTATTTGTGTTGCTTCCCCAATCTTTGTCTTGTTTTGTTATATATTTATTGTTTGCCATTCTCCCTGCTTTGAGAGAGTTATTTCTGGCAATATGGTAGGCCAGTTTGTCCTCTGTGGTTTCTGTGTGCTTTGCTTTATCACCCAGTTTGCGTTTGATTGTGATGAGTGTCAGCAGGTCATTGTCTACCAATGGGTCCTGATTTTCTTCTATATTTATTTTCTTTACAGGTCTCATCTCATCAATTGAATTTCTTATTTCTGTGATGATGTTGTTCCAGTATATGTCAACATCATCTCTGTTTTGTGTGATGTTATTTAGGTTTTCGTGTAGGTGTTTTTTTAATGTATCTTTTGAGTAGTTTGTGTAGGGCCCTGCCCATCTTAAATTTGTGGTGATTTCTGCTTTTTTATTGTTTTCCTTGTTACATATATTAGCTTGTGATCACCTATGCCCCAGCTTTGAGCGCCCCATTTGGTGGCATGGTTTGAGTTGGTTAGTACTATATCGATTGTTGAGCTGTTGTTGCTTAGCCTTGTGCTTACAGTGATGACTTGTTGAAGGCCTAGGATTTTGATTGTGGTTTGTAACATTAGTATATTTGTATCATTGCTGTTGTAATTCACATTAAAGGGTTCTAGTACATATATTTCTGCATTTGTGGACTGTTTTATAATGTTTATGCTATTTCCTAGGGCTTCAAGGAATAGATCTATTTCCCCTAATGGTGGTCTATAGATGCTTGCTATGGCTACCTTTGCTTGTTTTATGTTTTGTATTAGGCACCATAGTAGTTATATGTGCTCATTTGAGAGGTTAGCTGTTTTTAGTATAGGCCAGATGTGTGACAGCTTCAAGAGCAGCAGTGTGACAGATGTGTGACATCGTTCAGGGCAGTATATGTGACAGCTAGGTGGCAGGTTTGCAGTAACAGTAGTTACAAGTGTCATTGCAACACCAATATGACAGATATCTGACAGGTTTGAACAAACATCACTGTTATATCAAGTAACATCATTGCAACACCAATATGACAGATATGTGACAGGTTTGAACAACGATCACTGTTATATCAAGTGACATTATTGCAACATCAATATGACAGATATGTGACAGGTTTGAACAAACATCACTGTGATATCAAGTGACATCATTGCAACATCAATATGACAGATATGTGACAGGTTTGAACAATCATCACTGTTATGTTAAGTGACATAAATGCAACATCAATACGACAGATATGTGACAGGTTTGAACAAACATCACTGTTATATCAAGTGACATGATTGCAACATCAATATGCCAAATATGTGACAGGTTTGAACAACCATCACTGTTATATCAATTGACCTGATTGCAACATCAATATGACAGATGTGTGACAGGTTTGAACAAACGTCACTGTTATATCAGGTGACATAATTGCAATATCAATATGACAGACAGGTGACAGGTTTAGAGTATAATCCATGTGGCAGATATGTGAAATATGTGAGAGCAATACCTCTCTATGAAAGACGTGTGATACATTTGCAACACCACGCATGTGATAGATGTGTGACAAATGTGTGACAGAATTCCATTAGTATGACATATTTGAGACGGGTGTGGAGTAGCACCAGTGTTATATTAAGTGACAGCATTGCAACATCAGTATGACAGATGTGTAACAAATTTGCAGTACCATGTGACAGATAAGTGACAGCATTCTATCGGAATGACAGATATGTGAGACAGGTGACCAGCAGGGTGACATATGTGTGGCACGTGTGTGACAGTACGACATCAGACTGACAAATGGGTAGCAAGTTTGCCGTACCAATTGACAGATGTGTGACAAATGTGTGACAGCACTACATCAGAATGAGATATGTGTGTGACAGGTAAGTAATATCAGCAGGGTCACATATGTGTGACATCACTACATCAGCTTGACAGCTGTGTAGAAAGTCTATGGCACCATAACATGTGACAAATGTATGATATATGTGTGGCAGCAGTAGATCAGTATGACATATATGTGTGACAATTGACCAGTATCAGCAGGGTTACATATATGGGACAAAAGTGTGACAACACAAGGTTGCAGTACATAACATATGACAGATGTATGACATATGTGTGACAGCAGTAGATCAGTATGACATATATGTGTGAGAGGTGACCAGTACCAGCAGGGTGACAGATATGGGACAAACGTGTGACAACACAATATTAGTATGACACGTGTGTGACAACTTTGCAGTAGCATCCATTCGCGACAGTGTGAATCAGTATAATATATGTGACACAGGTAAGCAGTAACAGCAGGCGGACTGGTGCCTGACATGTGTGTGACAGCAGTGTCTTGTCAGTGTGACAGCTGAGTGACAGTGCTGCTCGGCCCGCAGTTGGCGGACACTACGTGGAGGACACGGCGCCTGTCAACACACGGTGACCGGATGTGACGTCATGACGGGGGGTACGGGGCGCCCCCTACCGGGGAGCGGTGGAAACCTGAGAAGCTTACGTAGGAAGGAGATTTAAGCACCGCGCAACTGCGGGTGGGAACCAGCTCAGTGTGCCTTTAAGGAACTGCTGTTTCCCGGCATGCTGTGGGACGAGGGTGTGGGGAGGGTGGGGATGGGGGGTAGGGGAGTGAATGGAGGAGGTGTAGGGGTGGGAGGAGGAGGGAAGGCAGGGGCGGGAAGTGGAGTGGCAGAGGAAGAGTGATGGGGGATGGGGAGGGTAGGACCGGGATGTGGGGAAGGGAAGGGGATGGTGTGGGGAAGTGGGAGGGGGAAGGGTGGGTGGAGGGGACGGGAATGTGGGGGGGAAGGGAAGGGGGAGGGGGAAGGGAATGGGGGATGGTGGAGGGGGGAGTGAAAGAGAGGGGGTGTTGAGGAGAGTGAAGGACAGGCAGTGCCTGGTAGTATGGATGTGCTGGAGGTGGGCTGAGGGTGGACTGACCGTGGGTGGGGTGGGCTGGGGGTGAGGATTGTGGGATAGGGATGAAGTAGGGGTTGACTAGTAATGTGGGCGATGCGGAGGAGGGGGTGAGGTAGAGGTGGAGGTGGCAGGAGTGGGCAGGTTTACTGTCTGCAGGATGCGGTTCTTGACGGTGACGGGAGAGTCACAGACAACAGCAGCCTGCGGCATGCTGTCTCTGTCTGGAAGGTTCCTCGGCAGGTTGTTGGCAGGTTATCGGCAGGCGGATAGGCGGCAGGTGACAGGTGGCAGGTGACCGGTGACAGGTGGCAAGTGGCAGGTGGCTGTCGGCGGGAGTTGAGAGCCAGGAGAGTGGCAGGAGACAGGTTGTCGGCGGCGGGAAGCATTTGATCAGCGGCAGGTTGTTGTCGGTAGGCTGTCGGCAGCAGGTTGTCAGCGGTAGGCGGCGCTGCGGGCTTCTTAGCCGCCTCGGAGGTCATGAATCACTCCATACCGGAGCAGCCCAGGAGAAGGACCCGGAAGTAGAAAACAACAGGCCCTCCGACTGGTAGTCTGCACTCCTGTACGGCGTGACCGGGCGGCGGCACAGGGCGCCCGCCGTGACATATTACCAGTGATGCATCGGGCGCCACCAGGGGGCGCGGCGCGGCACCTCAGCGTAAGGCACGAGACCACTTGGACCGGGCGGCAGCCGGCATACGTCAATTAAACAAGGTCGCCATCGTTAGCAGCTTGTGTGGGAGGGAAGGGGTGTGCCGGGGCTGGTGGTGGGGGTAGTTGGGGTGGGGGTGGTTGGTGGGGTGTCCGGTGTGTGTGTGTGTGTCGGGGGGGGGGGGGGCTAAAGGGGGTCAGGGGTAAGCTTGGATGGAGGAGGTGGGGAGGGAGGTGCGGGGGGTGGAATGGGTGTTGGTGGGGGTTGAGGTGTGGGTGTGGAGGTGAGGTGGAGGTTGGGATGAGGGTGGGGTGGAAGTGGGGGTAAGTGTGGGTGGAGGTGGGGGTGGAAGTGAGGAGGTGGAGATTCAGGTGGGGAAGTGGGGCTCAGTGATTTTGTTAGCTGAGTAACGGTGCTGTACATAATTGCTGGGTGAGTGAAGGTGGTGGACTTAGTGACTGCGGTGTGGTGTGTGTGTGTGTGTGACAGGAGTAGTTGAGTGATGGTGGTGGATTGAGTGATGATGTGGTGTGTGTGTGAGGGGAGTAGTTGTGTGACAGTGGTGGATTGAGTGACGATGTTGTGGTGTGTGTGATGGAATCAGTTGAGTGACAGTGGTGGATTGAGTTACGATGTTGTGGTGTGTGTGTGACCAGAGCTGCTGAGTGACAGTGGTGGATTGAGTGATGATATTGTGGTGTGTGTGTGGTTCAGGAGTAGCTGAGTGATGGTGGTGGATTGAGTGACGATGTTGTAGTGTGTGTGAGATGGGAGCAGCTGAGTGATGGTGGTGGAATGAGTGATGTTGTCGTGGTGTGTGTGTGTGGCAGGAGCAGGTAAGTGGCAGTGGTGCATTGAGTGACGTTGTTGCGGTGTGTGTGATGGGAGCAGGTGAGTGGCGGTGGTGGACTGAGTGATGGTGTTGCGGTGTGTGTGTGATGGGAGCAGTTGAATGGTGGTGGTGGATTGAGTGATGATGTTGTGGTGTGTGTGTGTGATGGGAGCAACTGAGTGACAGTGGTGTATTGAGTGACGTTGGTGTGGTGTGTTTGTGATGAGAGTATCTGAGTGACAGTGGTGGATTGACTGACGTTGTTGTGATGTGTGTGTGACGGGAGTAGGTGAGTGACGGTGCTTCCTGAGTGATTGGGTTCTTCCTGCCATTATTTGTCTTGTTGCACTCGTTCGCTTGGGTTGGGATCGCTGGGTTAGTGATGCGATCATGTTGAATGTGTGGGGTAACATTACCTGCTCTGTGCTGGGTTACTGGCTAAGTGCTACCAGCTGCTTGCTGAGTGAGTGATTCAGTGCTACCAGATATGTGTTGGATGAGTGACTAGGTGCTAACAGATGTGTGCTGGGTGAGTTATTCAATACTCCCAGGTGTGTGCTGGTTGAGTGACTCAATGCTACCAGGTATGGGCTGGGTGAGTGATTCAATGCTACCAGCTGTGGGCTGGGTGAGTACCTACGTGCTACCAGGTGTGTGCTAGGTGAGTGACTACGTGTTACCAGGAGGGTGCTGGGTGAGTGACCAGGTGAGTTGGGTGAGTGACTACGTGCTACCACGTGTGTGCTGGGTGGGTGCTTAAATGCTACCAGGTGTGTGCTGGGTGAGTGACTACGTGCCACCAGGTGTGTGCTGGGTAGGTGACTAGGTGCTACCAGATGTGTGCTGGGAGAGTGAGTAGATGCTACCAGATGTGTGCTGGGTGAGTGACTAGATGCTACCAGATGTGTGCTGGGTGAGCGAGTAGATGCTACCAGGTGTGTGCTGGGTGAGTGACTAGATGCTACCAGATGTGTGCTGGGTTAGCGAGTAGATGCTACCAGGTGTGAGCTGTACCTCCAGTTGCAATCTCATGGGACCAATCACCAACTGAACCGCTCTCAGCCCGAGCCGAGTAGGTCAGGGCGGAGCCCGAGAGATCATGTTACCCTGCCTCACCCTGCCTCACCCTGCCTCACACCACCTCAGTCCACGCCACACTACCTTACCTCGACCTCATCTGTCTCACCCGGCCTAATTCCCTCTTTACACCGCCTCGTCCTCCTCATCTCCAGCTCACCCCCTCACTCCACCTTTCTGCGCCTCATCCCCGCCTCACACCGCCTTACCCCACCTCACCTGACACGGAGACGTACATTGACTGATGGTGGGTCACATCTTGTCTGACAGGAAGGTGAGCATTGTCTGACATGGAGAGATACATTGTGTAATGGTAGGTGCCAGCTTGTCTGACATGGAGGGGAGAAGTGGAGGCGAGAGGGGGAGCCGAGAAGGGGAGGCTAGAGGAGGAGGGGAGAAGGGGAGAAGAGAGAGAGGGAGGTAAGAGGAGAAGGCAAAAGGAGGAGAGCAAGGGTAAGTAAGAGGGGAGAGTTGGAGGAGCGACCATGAGGGGGGACATGGATGCGTTAGGGGTGAGGGACAGGAGGGAAGAGGGAAGGGGAGAAGGGGGACAGAGACAAGACACGGGACAGAAGAGGGGAAGGGAAGAAGGAGGGAGGGGAAGAAGGAGGGAGGGTAAGAAGGAGGGAGGAGGGAGGGAAACTAGAGGGACCCGCAAGAAGGGATAGAGAATGGATGGAACGAATGAAGTAGGGAGGGAGAAGGGGGAAGGGCATTGAGGGGAAGAGGGAGGGAAGAAAGGGATGAAGGAAAAGGAAGTGAAGGAAGCAGGAGGAAGGGGAACATAAACGAAACGAGTGGAGGATTTGAGAGGAGGGTGGGAATAAGTCTGGATGGGAAAGAGTCTGAATAGGGAGTCCCTACGCGGAACTGTCTAACAGGGACATGAGTAATATCTCGTCAGTCGTTGATGATCCTTCATCTGCTGAGAAAGAGGAGGAGGTCGAAGGGGGGAGGAAGGGTGTGTTTGGCGCGGGGCGGGGAGCGGGGAGCGGGGAGCGGGGAGCGGGGAGCGAGGAGCGGGGAGCGGAGAGCGGGGAGCGGGGAGTGGGGAGCGGCGGGGAGCGGCGGGGAGCGGGGAGCGGGGAGTGCGGACCTGTTGGTGATTGCTTCTAACTAGAGTAGATCTTTATTGTTGAGGTGTGTGGGGACGGGTTCACGTGACCGGATGGTGGTGTTGGGAGGAGGGAGAGGGCCTAGGATGGGGAGGTTGCTAGGAGGCAGAGGGACCAGGATGGAGAGGTTGATAGGAGGCAGAGGGACCAGGATGGGGAGGTTGGTATGAGGCTGGGGGAATAGGTGACGGGATAGGGGTTTGGTAGTGGGTATGAGCTGACAGGATGGTGTGTTGGTAGGGGTAGGGGTGGAGGTGTTGCTAAGTGTAGGAAGTGCCTGTCTGAGAGGTTCACGCATATCTTGAGGGGAGTGACTCTAACAAGGCCTTAGTGAGTAGGTAGGGAGGGGTGGCCGGTTCTGTGTGAGCACTTTACTCTGTTTGCCTGATGTGGCTGCAGTGGGGGTTTGGGGGGGGGGGGGGGGGGAGATGGTGGAGGAGGATGGGGAGGTGTGTCGAGAGGATTGCCCAGGGAGGAGTGGGGAAGGGGGGTTAGATTGTTGGGAGGTTGGCGGGGAGTGGTTCTAATTAGTCCTAGGAGGAGAGCTGGCTGAGCGTTCTTGGGTTTGAGGTAGGAGGGGAGGGGGAGGTGGAGAGGACGGGGAATGAGGTTGTAGGGGAGGGGAGCGGGCGAAAATGGGACGGAAATGGGAATGGAGGTGGAGAGGGAGGGGGATGGGAGGGGGAGTGAGGGCGAAGCGGGGGAGAGGGAGGGAAGAGGGGTGGGGAGATGGGAGGGGCGGGAGGGGAGGAGAGGGGAGAGAGGGGGAGGAGAGGGGATGGCAGCGGGGAAGTGGAAGGGAGGGGACGAGAGGGAGGATGGGAGGAGACGGGGGAGAGGGGTAGGGGAGGGAGCATGGGTATGGGGAAGGGAGATAGGGGAAGGGGAGGTGAGAGAGGATGGGTGGGAGAGGAGAGAGGGGAGGGGAGAGGACGGGTGGGGAAAGGCGTGGAAGGGTGTGGACGGAGAGAGAGAGGAGAGGGGGAGAGGAGCGGTCGAGGAAGGGGAGGGGGAAGGGGGCAGGAGGGACGGGGAAGGGAGAGGGGGATAGCGTGAGTGGCGCTGGAAAGGGATGGGAGAGGGGACGGTAGGGGGACGAGAGGGGAGGGGGAGGGTTCCTGCAGGCAGAGCGGGTGCGGAGCAGCGGTAGGTTTACCCTACTCACCTGTTGAGGTTGGGATGGGGAGGGGGGAGGGGGGAGGGGGGAGGGGGACGTCTAAGAAGAAATAGAGACAACATCCTGGGTGTAATGAGGGGGGTTGGGGAGGGTTACACTTCACGCCGATTTGAGTATGAAAGGCGGGTGTATTATGTACACTCCCAGGTGTGATGGGGTGGAAGAGAGCGGGGAGGGGTGAGGGGTGAGAGGGGAGGGTGTGGGAAGGCTGGGTGGATATGAAGAAGAGGAGGGTGGGGCCTGTTCACCTGCTCGGGGGGAGGGTGGTGGAGGATGGGGGAAGGTAGGGTGGGGGAGGGTGGGGAGGTAGGGTGGGGAGGGGGGCCGTACATCTGCTCGAGGGAGGGTGGGGGAGGGAGGGTGGGGGGATGCTGGGGGAGGGGGCAAGGGACGGATGGGGTGTCGGAGGGGCTGGGGCGGCCGTACATCTGCTCGGGGGAGGGGGCTAGGGAGGGGGGAGGGGGGGGGGGGGGCATGTCGCTCACAAGTGCCCTAATGCCGTCACGTAACACACCAGGTGTGGTCTGAGACAGGTGAGCGACCAGTGACACACATCCGCACTTAGCGACCAACTCTGGCACTCCAAATTAAACAAATCCCCTCTAGACAACAAGAAAAAGTACAAAAACCTCACCTCTTCCCTCACCGACAAAACTGCGTTAATAACTTAATATCTAAAGCAAAACAAGCATCATACAAACATCAGTGATGTATAACGAATTATGTGAGTATAAAGATATGTAAGGAAATTATAATAAATATTTGTATACTCTGTAAGACCCGACACTGTACCAGTGGGGCCATCTGCAGTCTCCTCGACTCCACCGGATGTAGACCAGTGTCAGTTGCACTGGAGGATTATTGGACTATACTCCCTTGCCAGAGATTGAAACCACTCAACCCTACCTGCATGTTTCTTCCTCATTTGTACTAATGTAGCTATGTTTATGTGATGTATAACGCATTATAAAGGCGCGGAAGGGAATTAGGTTCTTATTATTATTATCATGTGCTAATTATTATTAGTATTACACTCTATCCTGTACTGCCTCCTCCATGTTCACGACTGGTGGCACCACCCCAGGCGCTCCCCGGTACCTGCATACACTGAAAACATCACTCGCGTCGGAGCACATGAGCTACCTGGCCGCCACTCGAACATAAATTCAATGAAATCCGGTCGGCATAGTGGGTTGCTGAATTAATTATAATAGCGTCCGTCCAGCCTTCCTCTCCTCCTCCAGTGCATGCCGGGTAATGATCGACAGGTCCTCCGTCCCTCCGGGCTCCCTCTCCTCCTCCAGTGGCTATAGTCGGGCGAATCAACTACGTTTACTACGTGTATTCTCAAGCAATAACATCCATATGGTATATTATTTACCCAAGAATACGCGTAATCAATGCAGTGTTGGGGACTAATGATGAGTGCCAGCGTGTTGTGTGTCCTATGTAGGTCGGGGAATGTCCTACTCGCGCGTGTGACGTCACCGGGGGATTTCCCCCGTCCTCCAGGGCTCCTCCGCCGCCTCCGCCGCCTCCCCCGCATCCTCCTCCCGGCTGTGATGTAGCATATGGAAAGCCGGAAGTTGTAGTGGTTGACACCTCGGGTAGCATCCATCAGAAGCAAGAGCACCTGGAGAATGTAAGGTGTGGGTGCGGGAGGTGGGGGGGGGGGGGATGTGATGGGTGCATAGAGAATGGGAGGAAAGAGAGAATGTGATATATCTGTATATATCCAACGAGTGTTTCGGTTATATAACAGTGTCACGTGTCATTTCAATACCGGCCTTCATTTGCATATGTGAGAGGAGGATCGGGGGGGGGGGCTTAGTGTAAGGGGGTGGTGTGATGTGGTGTGGTGTGGCGTAGTGTGGTACAGTGAGGAGTGGTGTCGGGCAGTGATGTGTGGTGTGGCCTGGTGTGGTGTGGTGTTGTATGGCAGGGTGTGGTGTTGTGTGGAAAGGCGTAGTGTGGTATGCAATGGTGTGTGGTGTGGTGTGGCGTGATGGGAGGGTGGTGTGGGTCATGGTGTGATCTGGTACCAATCGTGTGATGTGGTGTGCGTGGTGTTGTGTGGTGTGGCGTTGTGTGGCGTTGTGTGGCGTTGTGTGGCGGTGTGTGGCGTTGTGTGGCGTGGTGTGGCATGTACGTGTGTGAGTGTGGATATGTGTGGGTGTGTGGAAGTGTAGGATTGCGGTTGTGTATGTGGATCTGTGTGTGGTTCTGAGGGGGTGTGGTTGTGTGGGTGTGGGTGTCGTTGGGTGGGTGCATGGGTCTACAAGTGTATGCTTATATGGGTGTGTGGGTGTTTTGTGTGAGTGTTAATAATCAAGCTAGGGAGGTGGAACTCAAAGCGCAGGAAAAAGTGGAAAGAGGAAGAGGATTTTTTTAAAGATGGTTGTGAAAGTCGAAATGTGGGCGGAGGATAAGTCGGGTATCCGAAGACGTGTCACAGGCATCCACCGACGTCAAGTGAAGTGAGAATGGAGATGGGAAATTGTCTAGAGACTACAAGGGCAGGGACTAGAAGACGGTGGGAGTAGGGAACAAGAGGGTGATGTAGTGGGAGCGGAAGTGGACGGATGATGGGAAGGGGCGGGAAGCTGCGATAATGACAGGCTGACAGCTGTGGATGCCATGCAAAGCCACATTACTGCCTACATACAGATATACACTGCCACACCATAGAAGACACACACGCCACAAGTTACCTACCTGTTGGCATCCCCCATCCCCGGCGTCTCCCAAAAACGGAACCCCAGTCGTCGCTCGGTCAGTCACATCCTGTGTCGGTAGAGACTTCCCAGGCGTACCATATGGAGAACTTCCTTGTACGCAGGGTGGCCTTGGTCCACGGTGTGGGGCCGGTTGGGCGGTGAGCGGTGAGTGGTGAGTGATCAGCGGTGAGTGGTGAGTTGTGTGTGGTGAGTAGTGAGTGGTGAGCATTGAGCGGTGAGCGTTGAGTGGTGAGTGGTGAGTGGTGAACAGTGAGTGGTGACTGGTGAACGGTGAGTGGTGAGTGGTGAACGGTGAGTGGTGAGTGGTGAGTGGTGAGCAGTGAGTGCTGAGCGGTGAGTGGTGAGTGGTAGGTGGTGAGTGGTAGGCAGTGACTGGTGAGTGGTGAGCAGTGAGCAGTGCCGGATGGGGGAGGGCCGCGCCCGGTCGGTCAGGTTGCCGGTCTGTGTATGTATCCTACATTGGTGATGCTGCTCCGGGGATGCCGGGAGAGGGGGTTGATGGCGGGGGTGTGTGGGGAGGAGTAGTGGTATTCTGTGCGTACAAAACAGGAAGTAGCATAGCAGTACCACAAGTAAATATAATCCAGTCGGCGTTTCGGGGCTCGGCTCTCCGGGGGCTCTCTCGGAGCTCGGGTCGCGAGTCTCCGGTCTCGGGTTTGCAGTACCAGCTGTGTAGTGCAGACTTGTTCTTCTCCCGCCGCCGACACCGCCTCCGTCGCCGCCGCTGCTACCAGCTCGCAGCGCCCGCCGTGTGGTGACGTGGCGCCGCCGAAAGCGCGTGCAGCCCCGGTTACGCAGAATCCGGAGTGGGTGGGTGGGTGGGTAGGTGGGTCTGTGGGCGGGAAAGTGTGGGCGGCGACTCACACACAGACTCACACACACTCACACACATTCACTCTTACGCGCCCGCCCGCCCGCACACGCACGTGCACGTGCACGCGCAGAAACGCCGGCCACCGGCGCGCGCTGCCCGTTCGCTGGTACCCGCCGGGATGCATGTATGCACTACACGCAGACAACGACTGTTCCAGCCTGGAGAGAGACTGTGTTGTTCAATGCCCCCACGTGCCTCCTCCTCCTGCTAGGCCTGCTCCTCCTCCTTCTGCTGCTGCTCCTCCTCCTCATCCTGCTCCTCCTCCTACTCCTCCTGCTCCTCCTCCTCCTGCTCCTGCTCCTCCTGCTGTACGTTCTGCTCCTGCTCCTCCTGCTCCTCCTGCTCCTCCCGCTACTCCTCCTGCTCCTCCTCCTCTTTCTGCTCCAGCTGTTCCTCCTGCTACTGCTTCTGCTGCTCCTCCTGCTGCCTCTGTTCCTGCTCCTCCTGTGCTCCTGCTCCTCCTGCTCCTCCTGCTCCTCCTGATGCTCATCCTGCTGCTGCTGCTCCTCCTCCTGTTCATCCTGCTACTGCTGCTCCTGCTGCTGCTGCTGCTGCTCCTACTCCTCCTCCTTCTTGTTCCTCCTTCTCCTCCTCCTCTTCATGCTCCTCCTGCTCCTCCTCCTCCTGCTGCCCCAGTCCGTCCTCCAGATGATGGCTCCGTTTTGAGCTGTTGAAGAAGGAAAGTGTTGCGGACCCATGTCCGATCTACTGGTGACTCCCCCTGCTGCTTTTCACTCCCTAGACTTGAGTCCTACAAACCGCCACCCCATCCCTCCTCCACCACCACCACCACCCTCACCACCCGCACCGCCCGAAGGGACCACGTGATCAATCAGAGAGCTCCAGACGCTGGAGGCCGCGCGCCACCACCAGAGGTAACGGTAGTAGTAGACAGTAGTAGTAGTAGGCGCCCTGCTGCCGCGCCCCCTACCGCCTACTGCATACCGCCTACTGCCTACGGCCTACTGCATGTCCCTCGCACCGGGGCGTCCGCCTACCACCCCCAGGGCGCCCGGGCGCCGCTGCGTCGAGGCAGAGTGGGGAATGATGGTGGACTGGGGGGATAAAAGGTGCCAGCTCCACCACGCCCCCCCCCCGAAACCCCCACCCCCCACCCTGCCTCGCCGGGATCCGGGCCCCGCCCTGTCCCGCCTCGTGTTCGCTCCCTTGTGAAGCAGTGATAGCGGTGGCGGCGGAAGCGGCATGGCCGGGTGTTCAGTGGGGCTACATTGTTCGGTTCCTGCCTGTCTCTCTGACAGATGCTAGGCGGAACTGGTGTGCAGGTTGTAGATGTGGTGTTTGGTGTGGGAGTGCATGTGCCCAGGTGTGGTGGGGGGGGGCACTGGAGGCGTGGTTGGGTCCAGAACTAGTGGTGTACGCTGGTGAACGATGGAGCTACGTGTGTGAGGTCAGATGACAGTTGAGGTCAGATGACAGTTGATAGTTCCACTTTGGGGCGTGAGGCATGGGGTGGGGTGGTGGGGAGCAAGGCACGAAGCTCGGGGCGAGGCTCGGGGCACCAGAGGCGGCGCGCGGAGGGTGGAGCTTAGGGCATGGGGAGGAGGGCGCTGGGAGCGGAAGGCGGGGAGCAGTGCGCAGGAAGGCGGGGAGCGGAAGGCGGGGAGCGGAAGGCTGGGAGCGGAATGCAGAGAGCGGTGCATAGGGAGCGTAAGGCGGGGAGCTAGGCACCGGGGGAGGGGCACTCAGGTTGGGGTTCGGGGCCCAGAGTGCAGGGAGCAGAGGGCGGGTCCTGAGGCGTGGGGGCCGGGTTCGCGGAGGGGGTCGGCGATGCCGGGGCGCGGGGAGCGGAGCGCTGGGGACACCTGTTAGAGGCGTCCCCTCGTGTTCCTCCCGGCGCGCCGCGCACCATATGTCACTGACGGGAAACAGCTGCCGGCTGATCCCGAAGCGGTGCCGCGGCCGGCTCTTGTCTGTTGCTCGCTCCCGGGGACGGTAACGGCAACTGTCGCGACACCAGCGGCCGTAGCGCGAGAAGCAACCGGTGCGCAGGCAACGGGTGTCGCTCCGGGTACTTGCGGCCCGTGATGGACGGTGGCCGGTGGTCTGAGAGCGGCGTGCGGCGTGCGGCGTGCGGCGTGCGGCGTGCGGCGTGCGGCGTGCGGCGTGCGGCGTGCGGCGTGCGGCGTGCGGCGTGCGGCGTGCGGCGTGCGGCGTGCGGCTGGACGGGGGGTGGCGGGCGGCGTGTGGTGAGCGGCGGGCGGCGGTGGGCGGTGGAAGGGCGGCGGGCGGCGGGAGACGGGCGGCGGGCGGTGGGCGCCGGGCGCCGGGCGGCGGGCGCCGGGCGGCGGGCGGCGGTGGGCGGGCGGCGGTGGGCGGTGGGCGGTGGGCGGTGGGCGGTGGGCGGTGGGCGGTGGGCGGTGGGCGGTGGGCGGTGGGCGGTGGGCGATGGGCGGGCGGCGGGCGATGGCCGACGGGCGGCGGGCGTCAGGTGGCGGGCGTGCAGGGGGAGGGTGCACCTGCCGAGCCGCTCCGCGCCGCACTTCGCGTGCCATCTGGCGGCACATCCGTCCGCACTGCCCGCGTCGCGCCGCTAGTTCCGGGCGCGGAATGGGGAGGGATTCGGCGGAGACGCGGTGGCGGAGGTTGTCGGGTGCGGGGTGGGGTGGGGCGCAGGAGCTGAGAGGGAAGGAGGGAGGAGGAGGGTAATCATTAACATGCGCGGCTGCGTGCGCAGGCGCAGAGGCCGACGCAGGCGCCGAGTGGCGACGACAGTTAGATACGGCCGGGTGGCGGCTCCCGATTGGCTGCAGCCGGCCTGAGGTGGCCATCACCAGGGGGCGCGCTGTGTGTGGTTGGGTGGGGGTGGCCGGGGTTCTGGTGGGTGTGGAGAATTTCGGGTGTGTGTGTGGTGTTTGTGTTGTGTGTCTCTGGTGTGTGTTGTGTATTTGGCGTGTGTGGTGTGTAGTGTGAGGTGTAATATCTGGGGTGTGTCTGGTGTATCGCGTCTGGTGTGCATGCGTGGTGTGTTTGTGTGTGGTGTTTATGCTGTACGGGGTGTGGTGTGTATGGTGTTGTCTGGTATGAAGGATGTGTCTCTGATGTGTGTGAGTGTTATGTGTGTTATGTGCAGTCATTGTTAATGTGTGGTGTATGTATGTGTGGGGTGTGTATGGTGATCGTTAATGCATGGTGTGTGTCTGTGTGTGGTGTGTATGGTGATCGATAGTGTGCGGTGTGTGTCTGTGTGTGGTGTTTATGGTGATTGTTAGTGTGAGGTGTGTGCCTGGGTGTGTTATGTTTGGTGATCGTTAGTGCGCGATGTGTGTCTGTGTGTGGTGTGTATGGTGATTGTTAATGTGTGGTGTGTGTCTGTGTGTGGTGTGTATGGTGATCGTTAGTGCATGGTATGTGTCTGTGTGTGGTGGGTATGGTGATTGTTAATGTGCAGTGTGTGTCTGTGGGTGGTGTGCATGGTGATCATTAGTGTGCGGTGTGTGTCTGTGTGTGGTGTGTATGGTGATCGTTAGTGCATGGTATGTGTCTGTGTGTGGTGGGTATGGTGATTGTTAATGTGCAGTGTGTGTCTGTGGGTGGTGTGCATGGTGATCGTTAGTGTGCGGTGTGTGTCTGTGTGTGGTGGGTATGGTGATTGTTAATGTGCGTTGTGTGTCTGTGTGTGGTGGGTATGGTGATCATTAATGCACAGCGGGTGTCTGTGTGTGTTGGGTATCATGATCGTTAGTGCATGGTGTGTGTCTGTGTGTGGTGTGTATGGTGATTGTTAATGCATGGTGTGTGTCTGTGTGGAGCATATGGTGTATGCCGCGCATACCACGTGGGCGCTGTGTGAGGCATCTATGTGGGTCGACCTCACTGGAGGGAGGAACAAAACTGGAAATAGTAATTCTCCTATAGCCGTAAGACAGCTGCAAACCACTAGTATCGGACTACTTCGTCGCCCCACCACCAGAGGCCGCCACTGGACACGCCCAGAACGAGGCCGCCGCCAGGGGGATACTGCAAAGCGCGTCCCAAATACAGCGCCACCACACGGTAATCCTGTGGACAAACAGGCGTGAATCGCGCGATCCGTCGTGCTTTTTCTCTTCCTTTAAAACTGTTTATTCACGTTTATGTTGTTTCCATACAAGAGGACGACATTTTATCGTTAGCCGCCGTTTGATGTCAGAGCGGGAGCGAAACAAGCCAACACAAATAATATAATAAAATAAAACAAAGCCAACTCCACCCGCGCACACAAAAGAAGCAATATTTCCCTATTTTTGAGTGTTTGTTCGCTCTCATCATTTTTTAAAGCCTCATTCTGTCAGAGCGTGGGATATTGGTATTAGCCTGGGAACTACCGGACAGACTGTTCTCGTCAAAAGCCACAGTCGCTTTTCGGAATCGCTTCAAACACTGCAGAGGCGATCGGAAAGTTGAAAATTCCAATCTGGCACGCCAGGATCGGATCTGTAGCCAATGCCAGCAGATAAGCTGAATGTAGCATATGGACATATTTAAAGGGGTCTGGTCATGTGATATTAGTATTGCAGGAATGTCTGTGAGATTACTTAAAGATGAGGTTCAACCGATTTTAGGAAGTTGGATGGTTGTTGGGGTTTTACGTCCTGGCAACATCTATCGTCATATTAGGACGGGTACTGACTCGTGACAGTGCACACACATGGGGACTTCATAGTGCTGTCCCACTGGGAAATCAGGATGCCAACACTCTGACCTGATATCCCACGCAGTCACATTATCCTGACACCGAGTCAACCAGCCCTTGCCATATCCTATTAATGCCAACTGCCTGGCTAGGAAGCGTCATGTATCAATTTATAAGTCATTGTTTTGAGACGACCAGGGTTCGAATCACATGATCTACCAACATGGGAGATGGACACTCAACTACTTTGGCCATCCCGTCTGGTGCAAAGAAAGGAAACATTGCAACTAGAGTGCACTTCAAACTCACATTTCTGCCATTCCAGGCCTGGCATCCTCACCATTATACGATAATGACTCCCTGATGCAATCACCTTATCCAGCCATAGCTGTATATGCAGTTCCTTGCCTGAGATACCAATTCAGACTATTACAGTTACATGATTCGATCATTTTGATATTCAGCAATACTTCAAAATTTATCAAATAATGTTGATCGTTGTCATCTAGTTCACTTTAGCTTGAAGTCATTTTGATCACAAATGGCTAACATTGGATGTGTCTGAAGTGAAAACCTACAAAATTAAGAATACATATAAAACATTGGACAGAATAGGCTTGGATGGCAGTAGCATGTTGTATAAGTATTCCTTCTATGCAACCATCATCATCATCATCATCATGCTGTTCACAATGCAACAAAGCCTGCTTTCATTTCTTAACTGCCGCTCTCCATTTAGCTCTCTGCAGTGAGAGTGATGTCCATGAGTCAGTCCTAATGTCTCTCAGCTTCAGGTTTCTCTTGATAGTATCCTTGAACCGGAGACAAGGGCATCCTCTCTTTCTCTGACCAGAAGACAATTGAGAATAGAGGATCTGCTTTGGTAGCCTGTCTGTTGATATCCTCATCAAATGTCCACTCCTCCGGAGGTTCTTTCTGATCAGAAGATCTTCCATAGAGGACAGCCCTGTCCGATCGAGTATTAAATACAAGTTTAATAAATACACCAGTATCTAAGTTGGATATCTATGATCAAGCGCATTTATTTAAAATACTTTTGGCTTCTTAATTTTAGGCAAATTTATCACAGTTGCCACAGTTCTGCTACATATGCACATTGGATTTATATGGTCAATTGAATTCGGTAAAGCAGATTTGTTGGTCTCATAATGTTATGCAAATTCATAACGATTGCAACATTTCTGTAATAAAAGAAAATTGGATATTAAGCATAGTTGCTGGTTTCATAATTTTACACAAATGTATTACAGTTGCCACATTTCTGCTATAAATACAAATTGTATATTAAATATATTTGTTGGCGTGCATACATTTATGCAAATTTAAGACAGTTGCCAATTTCTGCAAAAAGTTCAAATTGAATATTAAACATTTGTTGGTTTCATAATTGTATGCAAATTTATCACAGTTACAACATTTCTATTACAAATGCAAATGGGATATCCATGATCAAGTCCATTCGGGTAAGACTATTTTTGTTTCATAATTTTATGCAGATTTATCACAGTTGCCACATTTCTGCTATAAATGCAAATACCGCAAGGTGTCGCTCCTTCTGTCACGGCCACGTCACGCGCATGTGCAGCAGTCAGCCACAGCGCCCTCTCCAGGCAGTCACGGTTTACTAAGAAGTCTCTCCCGGAAGCAGCAAAATATGCAATAAAAATACAAAGTTTGAGAGACCGTCGGAGTTGGTTCCCAGGAGGCGGGAAGCAGAGAGTGTCCGGTTACAAAGGCACCTGCAGAGAATAAGGGGTGATGGGAAGCGAAAGGTCTCCTGGCAGGGACACCATACAACATTAGGGGCTATTCTTTATTTTTATACACATAATATATTATATACCACATATTTCTTCTTTTTTTTTTTACTAAAATGTAGTTTATTCAGTGATTCATGATTGTTATCAGAGCCAGAGCACTGGGCTTCCTGCAGTTCGTACATGGGTTCCTGGTACTTGACTTCCTCTGATTGCATATGATTGGTTAGTAGCCTGTAAGCATCGCTTCCCTTCTGATAAGCAGTTGGTCAGATTAAATAGTATTCTCAAATGTAGAACCAACTTTAAAATGGGAAATAATAAAACCATACATGTTTATAAATAAGGTCTTGATTGTGTCTTGCAATATAAAGCGCATAATCCAAAATGAAACCTGCCGCACCCATAGATGAGATTACACCAGAAGTCAGATTCGAACACTGCTGGACCATTGGAGTTATCAAGTTATGAAATGTCTGATTAAAGAGGTACCAAGGGCCAGAGGGTCATGACAACCATAGGGATACAGCAAGAGAGTTAGCACAGACAGATAAGGATAACCCCAGCAAGCACACAGTCCATGGTATGCATGGTATTTCATTCCTGCCCAGATAGTTCAATGTACCTCACTGCACTCATCCTGTTGGAATTCGCCATGGGGGCTCATGCTTACACTTAACCTCCACACATCACACTTACACTACGTGCACAGGCAAAGTCCAACACTGCACATCATGCAGCATGTACAGAATCCTGGTCATAGCACCAATGTTGTTGGAGGAAAAGGAATGGAGTATAACACTTAAATTGGGGCACAAGCATGCAATTCGGCCCTAGCAGGGATAGCATCCTGACAATTATGCTACCCGGGCTCTCTGATGCAATCACCCTTCCCACATCTATGCGGCATTTCACCTGACATGGTCAGTGAACCTCACTACAGTTACACCACAAGGAGTCCATTGACTTTTAATAGTAGTAGAATCACCCCCCGATATTGTACAACCTTCTAGTATTTTTCGCGAGGATTGGCGGTTATTTGTTGGTGGGGGGTGGCTGTGGGCAGCTCCCAGTGGGAGTAGACGCAATTATAGCGACCGGCCACTAATGCAGCTACCGTTTTCTTTTTACTTGTTTCGTTTTGTATCTGATAGCGGAAGCGGGATGTAGAGCGAATATATGACCGTTGGGTATAGATATGTCTGATGAGTAGCTTGGTTGCGGATCGGAGTCAGAGGCCTACTCAGACATTATTTGTGTCACCAGTCGATGGTCAGATATTGGTTGTGTCACACCATGATGATCAGTCAGAGGCCTGGTTGGATGTTAGCTGTGTCACAAGTCGACGATCAGAGTCAATGATCAGATATTTGTTGTGTCACTTGGTGATGATCAGTCGGAGGCCTGGTCAGATATTGGTTGTGTCACTTGTTGATGATCATTCGAAGGCATGGTCGGATGTTATCTGTGTCACAAGTCGACGATCAGAGTCCGAGGCCTGGTCAGATATTTGTTGTGTCACTTGTTGATGATCATTCAAAGGCCCGGTGAGATATTGGTTGTGTCACTTGTTGATGAGCAGTCGGAGGCCTGGTGAGATATTGGTTGTGTCACGTGTTGATGATCAGTCGGAGGCCTGGTCAAATATTGGTTGTGTCACTTGTTGATGATCAGTCGGAGGCCTGTTCGGATATTGGTTGTGTCACTTGTTGATGATCAGTCGGAGGCCTGGTCGGATATTTGTTGTGTCTCTTGTTGATGATCAGTCGATGGCCTGGTCGGATATTGGTTATGTCACTTGTTGATGATCAGTCGAACACTTGGTGAGATATTGGTTGTGTCACATGTTGATGAGCAGTCGGAGGCTTGCTCAGATATTGGTTGTGTCACTTGTTGATGATCAGTCGGAGGCCTGGTCGGATATTGGTTGTGTCTCTTGTTGATGATCAGTCAGAGGCCTTGTCAAATATTGGTTGGATCACTTTTTGATGATCAGTTGGAGGCCTGGTCGAATATTGGTTGTGTCACTTGTTGATGATCTGTCGGAGGCCTGGTGAGATATTGGTTGTGTCACTTGTTGATTATCAGAGTCCAAGGCCTGGTCAGGTACTGATTGTGTCACATGATACTAATCAGAGTCAAAGGCCTGGTCAGATATTTGTTGTGTCACGTGATACTAATCAGAGTCAAAGGCCTGGTCAGATATTGGTTGTGTCACTTGTTTATGATCAGTCGGAGGCCTGGTCGGATATTCGTTGTGTCACTAGTTGATGATCAGAGTTGAGACCTGGTCAGATATTTGTTGTGTCATGTGATACTAATCAGAGTCAAAGCTCTGGTCAGATATTGGTTGTGTCACTTGTTGATGATCAGTCGGAGGCCTGGTCAGATATTGGTTGTGTCTCTTGGTGATGATTTACGTTGGAGGCCTGGTCAGATATTGATTGTGTCACAAGTTGATGATCTGAGTCGGAGGCCTGCTCATATATCGGTTGTGTTACGCATTGATAATCCGAGTTGGAAGCCTGGTCAGACAGAAGTTATAGTGATTCAGCTAAAGAATGACACTATATATGGTCGTGGTAAAGCAAGATAAGGTGACGTGGGGTGAGGGGAGGTGGAGTGAGATTGAGGGTGAGGTGAGGTGCTATGAGGTGAGATGTGATGAAGTGATGGGATGTGAGGTGAGACAATGTGAGTTGATGTGAGGGGGAGATAATCTGATTTGAGGGAAGGGTGATGAGGTGAGGTGAGGTGATGAGGTCAGCTGATATCAGATGAGGTGAGGTGAGGTGCTATGAGGTGAGGCGTGATGAGGTGAGTTAATGTGAGTTAATGTGAGGTGGAGATAATGTGATTTGAGGTGAATTGTGATGAGGTGATGTGAGGTGATAAGGTGAGGTGATATCAGATGAGGTAAGGTGAGGTACGATAATGTGAGGTAAGGCGAGGTGAGGTGTGATGAGATGGTGGGATGTGAGGTGAAATAGTGTGATGTGATTTAAGGTGGAAATGATGTGATTTGAAGTGAAGTGTGATGAGATGAGGTGCGGTGATGTGATGTGGTGAGGTGGGGTCAGCTGAGCTGAGGTGAGGTAAGAAAATATGAGGTGAGGGGAGGGGAGGTGAGATGTGATGAGGTGATGGGATGTAAGGTGAGATAGTGTGAGTTGGTGTGAGGTGGAGATGATGTGATTTGAGGTGAAGAGGGATAAGGTGAGGTGAGGTGAGGAGGTGATGTGGTATGAGCTGAGGTGAGGTAAGATGATGTGAGGTGCAGTGAGGTGTGATGAGGTGAGCGATGATAATAAATTGAGCTGAGATGAGATGATGTGAGGCGAGGTGAGGTGAGGCCAGATGGGGTGCGGTGCGGAGGATAATGAAGTGAGGCGAGGTGAGATGAGGTGAGGGTGAGGTGAGGTGAGGTGGGGTGAGGTTGAGGTGAGGTGAGGTAAGGGTGAGGTGAGTTGCCAGGCAGGGCAAGGCCGGACCGCACCAGACCCCCGTGAAGAGAATCAGTCAATGAGGGAGTCTTTCGGCACCGGGATGCGAGCCCGGCTAAGTCGTGGGTCATGTGACCAATTTGACGAAGTCTGATTGCAGGGTCGGGTGGGGTGTGGGCTGTTTGGTGAGTCACGTGACCACATAATGGGTTAAGGGTTATTTCATGTCGCAGCGTAACTGCGGTGAGTTCTGTGAGTGAGCCCTGGTGGTGGTGGTGGTATTGAGAGGTTTGTGGTTAGGTCCTGTGTACAGCCGCCTGGGGCTGGGTAACGAGGCTTCCGTCTGCGATTCTATGTGGTAGCTTAGGGGTGAAGTGTGGGGCTTGTGGTGGGAAGGGGTTGAGGGATGGGAAGCTACATCAAGCAACAGTAGCCTCGATCCTGCCACACTACACCATAATTTGACCACAGCCGGCCAGGACTTGCCACAGGACAGTCATCGACAGGTCACCACGTTTCAACATAGCATGGCCTATTTGGGAAGTCTCCCGTAGTGACATGACGTCACTCCACGCCGCACATGGCTGGGCACAACTACAGCAGAATGTCACAGCATACTGGCATGCCAGACTGTCACGCGACACTATCACTGCACACTGACAAGTCACACTCTAACGCAACACTGTCACACAACACTGTTACACCATACTGTCACACCACACTGCTACACCATACTGTTACACCATATTGTCACACCACACTGTTACACCATACTGTCACACGATACTGTCACACCATACTGTCACAACATACTGCTACACCATACTGTTACATCACACTCACTGTCACACCATACTATCACACCATGCTGTTGCACCATACTGTCACACCACACTGCTACACCATACTGTTACACCATATTGTCACACCACAGTCTTACACCACTCTGTTACACCACATTATTATACCTAATATTACACGACACTGTTACACCATATTGTTACAACACATTGTTTCACCACACTGTTGCCACACCACTCACTACACCGCACACCCCTCCCATCACACTCACTACACCCCACACCCCTCCCACAACACTCACTACACCCCGAACACCTCCCACCACACTCACTACACCTCACACCCTCTCTCACAACACTCACTACACCCCGAATACCTCCCACAACACTCACTACACCCCGACTACCTTTCACAACGCTCATTACACCCCGAATACCTCCCACAACACTCACTACACCCCGAATACCTCCCACAACACTCACTACACCCCGAATACCTCCCACAACACTCACTACACCCCATACCCCTCCCACAACACTCACTACACCATGAACCCCTCCCACAACACTACCTACATCCCACACTCCTCTCACAACACCCCACACTCCTTCCCACAACACTGCACACCCATCCGACAACATTTCATCCACCCCCAACATACCCTACACCCCACACCCCTCCCACAACACTACATACCCCCACATGCATCGCATAACACTGCATACCCCACACACACCCCTAGTGGCGCTCCCAGACACCAGACCCTGGCGCCGGACCCGGTACCCAGCGGGGGTCCATGAGGGCGTGCATATTTAACAGTCGTCTCCGCACGGCCCGCACCCAGTTCCCGTGAAACACAATCATACGACCCACACTGTTTTTATGGAGCAAGAAGCCACAGTTGATCCGATGTTATCGGAGCAACACCAAGTTGCTAGGGCGACACTGAAAATTGTTCGTTGGCTTCCCAAGAGCCTGGCCCCCGTGTGTTACCAAACAATCGCCGACCCACCAATTTGTACCTACACATCACCGATCCAGATTTCCACCATGTGGTGGAAATCTGGGTCGATGATGTGTTGGTAAACATTGGTGGATCTAGTTTGTAAAAGAAGCGTCTAATTAACCCAATATACGTTAATTTAAATAGCCGCTTCATGTATTATTCCATTAATCGATTGGTTGGCTCAGGGTCAGGATAATGTGACTGAGTGGGATATCAGTTCATGGTTTTCGCGGCCTGGTCTCCCCACGGGCGACCACTATTAAGTCGCCATGAACACAAGTCGGCACACGTCCTGATATGTCCATATATGTTGCCAGGATGTAAAACTCCAACACCCAACCAACTCCATTAATCCGCTGCTAGATTAGGCCAAATGACACAAAAGTGCACACGATTTTCATTTGTTATTTGGTAATTTTGTTATTTTTGTTCAGTATTTTTGACATGATGTCAGTGGACTTACATAAAGACCAATGTCATGTGATTCACACTGTGTTATGGTGTTTACCGCTGCTATACATTTAAAAATCAGGGGCGGGCGATTGTTCAGGCACGTGCGTGATCACCAATTTGTCTTTTGTATTATTATTTGGCCTAACTTGGGAATTGTTGGTAGCACTGCGTTCCCAACGAGCCGCTACCTCGGCGCCGCCCCGCCCATAACCCGCGTGCCGGGGTCGGTGCCTGGGACTTGGGAGCCGCCTCGCTGCCACACCCAATTGGGCGACAGAAAGCACGCTGACTTGTGCTGCGTCACACAGTGCTGACCTTGCCCAACGCTCGTTAAGGCCGCCTGGCTCAGCGCCAACCCCGGCACCGCGCGCAGGGTGCAGCCAGCGGGCAGCCAGGGGGCAGCCAGGGGGCAGCCAGCGGGCAGTCAGAGGGCTGCCAGAGGGCAGCCAGAGGGGGCAGCCAGCGTGCAGCCAGAGGGGGCAGCCAGCGCGCAGCCAGAGGGCAACCAGAGGGCAGCCAGAGAGTAGCCAGAGGGCAGCCAGAGGGCAGCCAGAAGGCAGCCAGCGGGCAGCAGGCAATGGGCAGCCAGTGGGCAGTCAGAGGGCAGCCAGAGGGCAACCAGAAGGCAGTAGTCAGCAGTCAGCAGTCAGCAGTCAGCAGTCAGCAGGCAGCAGGCAGCAGGCAACAGCCATCAGGCAGCAGGCAGCAGGCAGCAGACATCAGTCAGCAGTCAGCAGTCAGCAGGCATCATGCAGCATGCAGCAGGCAGCAGTCAGCAGGCATCATGCAGCAGGCAGCATGCATCATTCAGCAGGCATCAGTCAGCAGTCAGCAGTCAGCACGCAGCATGGATCAGGCTGCAGGCAGCAGTCAGCAGTCAGCTGACATCATGCAACAAGCAGTAGGCAGCAGGCAACATGCAGCAGGCAATAGTCAATAAGCAGTAGGCAGCATGCAATAGGAAGTAGGCAGTAGGCAGTAAGCACTATGTAATAAGCAGTATGTAGCACGCAGTAGGATAGTAGGCAGTATGAAATAGGTAGTAGATAACACATAAATAATAATAGGCAATATGCAGCAGGGAGTAGGCAACAAGCAGTAGGCAGCATACAGCAGGCAGGTGGCAGTAGGCAATATCCAATAAGTACTAGGCAGTATTCAATAGGCAGTTGGCGGTAGGCAGTATGCAGTATACATTAGACAATATGCAGTAGGGATTATGCAGTAGGCAATAACCACGAAACAGTAGGCAGTGTGCAATAGGCATTAGGCAGCATCGAATAGGCAGTAGGCAGTAGGCAGTAGGCAGTAGGCAATATTCAGTAGGAAGTATGCAGTATGCAATAGGCAGTAGACAGTAGGCAGTAGGCAATAAGCAGTAGGCAGTAGGCAGTTGGCAGTAGGCAGTAGGCAGTAGGCAGTAGGTAGTAGGTAGTAGACAGTACATAGTATGCAATAGGCATTATGCAATGGGCAGTAGGCAGTATGCAATAGGCAATGTGCAGTAGGCAGTGGGCAGTATGCAATAGGCAGTAGGCAATAGGCAATATGCAATAGGCAGTAGGCAGTATGCAATAGGCAGTAGGCAGTATGCAATAAGCAGTATGCAATAGGCAGTAGGCAGTTGGCAGTAGGCAGTAGGCAGTAGGCAATATACAATAGGCAGTAGGCAGTAAGCAGTAGGCAGTAGGCAGTAGGCAGTAGGCAGTAGGCAGTAGGCAGTAGGCAGTATGCAGTAGGCAGTAGGCAGTAGGCAGTAGGCAGTAGGCAGTAGGCAGTAGGCAGTAGGCAGTAGACAGTAGACAGGAGAAAGTAGGCAGTAGGCAGTATGCAATAGGCAGTAGGCAGTAGGCAGTAGGCAGTAGGCAGTAGTAAGTAGGCAGTATGCAATAGGCAGTAGGCAGTAGGCAATAAGCAGTAAGCAGTAGGCAGTAGGAAGTAGGCAGTAGGAAGTAGGCAGTAGGCAGTAGGCAATAGGCAGTAGGCAGGAGGAAGTAGGCAGTAGGCAATAAGCAGTAGGCGGGAGCCAGTAGGCAGTTGGCAGTAGGCAGTAAGCAGTAGGAAGTAGGCAGTATGCAATAGGCAGTAGGCAGTATGCAATAAGCAGTAGCAAGTAGGCAGTAGGAAGTAGGCAGTCGGCAGTAGGCAGTAGGCAGTAGGCAATAATCAGTAGGCAGTAGGCAGTAGGCAGTCGGCAGTAGGCAGTAGGCAGTAGGCAGTATGCAATAGGCAGTAGGCAGTAGGCAATAAGGAGTAGGCAGTATGCAGTATGCAGTATGCAGTATGCAATAGGCAGTAGGCAGTAGGCAGTAGGCAGTAGGCAGTAGGCAGTATGCAGTAGACAATAAGCAGTAGGCAGTAGGCAGTAGGAAGTAGGAAGTAGGCAGTAGGCAGTACGCAGTACGCAGAGGCAGTAGGCAGTAGATAGTCTGCAATAGGCGATAGGCAGCGGGCAGTAGCCACTACTGCCTATAGTGTGGTGTGTCGGCGGAAGCCCGCCCGATACAATATCCCATGTCCCTATACTACCAGCAGATGAGGGTCCCCGCTGCAAACTGCCAATTCCATATGCTACTCACTAGTGTTTCTTACTCGGTAGATGGCGTTTCGCGCGGCCGTGAGAGGATACGCACATGACAGACCACACGTCGGGGATCAGCGCGTGTACTATTAGGTGCGGGGATTCTGCACAGTGCCTACAAGAAACAGGAAAACTGACACCAGCGGTTGGGAAAGTTGGACACATGTGTAGAGTGAGGTTATCATGTGAAGCGCTTTGAGACATTACTGGGGACTTGACATTGAAGCTTCCTGCATGCTTCATTGCACCATTAGACATGTATATATATATATATATATACAAGTATACATACTAGGGGAGCATATATACTTTGCTACTGCCTCCATCAGCGCATTGGTGGAGTGCCCCCCCCCCTCCCCCGCCAGCTATCAGTAAGTTGTATATGGGTGGCCCCCCTCACGCAAAACACTGGAGGAATATATAAATAATCGAACAAGAGAGACAATGAGAGACAAGAAGACTAGACTTGGTTAAATTTTAAGTGAGAGCTGGGAGACCATTGGAGTCGGTTCACAGGCGGCGGGAAGCAGAGAGTGCCCGGTTACAGGGGGGGCTGTCGAGAATAAGAGGTGTTGGGGACCAAGAGGTGCCCAGACAGGGATTCCCCCCAAAAAACTATGGACTATTCTTTATTTATATTCACGTAATAAATTATATAGCACATATATATCCACATACAAATTATGTATTTATAGGATTACACATATACTTAGATATCAATGTATACTAAGTACTTAACGGTAGTAGTATATATCAAAGACAATTTCGGAGGTACAGTGAATGAGATTAGGAGCAGGTTGGAGTAAGTAGATGACTCGCCCGAGGCTCCACCATCCGAGTACGGGTGGGTGGAGCTGAGAGTGGGTAGGGAATTCCGGGTTTATATACTTGTATAATTCTTATACAGCATATATATATACATATATCGTAGTTCAATGTGATCAGACACTCTTTCATTTATTATGTTGGGTGTTAGTTGGTGTATTTTTATGTTAGTAAGTCAAAATTCTATATTCAACGGATGTTCAGTTTGTTGTGTGTTGGTTTAGGTGAATAGATATTATCACTTCACACATGTGCAGTTTGAGACTATAAGATGACACACAAGCAGTTGAAATATAATCACTTCCACAGTACCCGATACCAAACTGCCACTTTTCACTGACGAGGCATTAAAGCACAGCTTGAATATTTATAGGGGGAGGGCGGTTGGGCAAATGGATCGTCATATCTATAGCAAAGGGGAATGCATTTAGACTAATGAAATGTACACAACGAGAGCGCAATGTCCTCATGGGGTGCCTGCCCCTTTTGTCCACAGGCCATGTGTGCCCAGTGCAAATTGTGCACTTGCAAATAAGTGAGAATGCCACAGGTGATGCCCACTATCAGTGACCTAGATAAGGTTGTCGTCCTGCCGGTATGACTCAACCACCATGGAGACTGACTATGCCGCTGGTCGCACAATTAGCCCGCGGAACGGCTGTGAATGGACTATCATGACTGACCTTTGTTGATTGACGGTGGGGGAAAAAATGGCCAACTTCATGACCCATAATGATGCATAATAGACGATTTCCTCTACGGACCGGCCCTCTACTGGCAGTGGCAAGATACTGTGTTCTAGGTATGACTTGAACATTAATACACTCGCTAACAGCATAATACTACAATAGCCAGAATAAAACCACATGAAAATGGAATAGAAATATTAAATATAACAGGACATTTTAGAAAGGCAGGGTCTTTCGTCTATGTACATAAATGCAAATGTTTGTGTTTGTTTGTGTGTCTGTGTGTTCGTAAAAAGAATATGCTGCCTTAGAATAATGTTGCTTGGTTGTTGGACTTGTATGTCCTGACAACATCTAAGGTCATATCAGGATGGGCACCGACTTGTGACAAAGTGCACTCATTGTGCCTTTATACTGCTGCCCCTCTGGGTGACCAGGATGCCAGCACCATGACTTGATATCTCACCGACTCACATTATCCTGACATTGAGTCAACCAGTCTTTGCCATGTCCTCATGATCCTGAGCGCCTGGTTAGGAAGCGACAAGTATCAATTTTGTAAGTCATCGGTTTGACTCGACCGGGAATTGAACTCCCGAACTTCCGCACGCCAGGCCTGTGCTCTACCAATTCGGCCACTGCGTGCGGTGCCTAGTATGATAGCTATATTTTATAGCTTTTATGGTGTACTCCACTAAATTCTTTAATCGTTAAAATTAGTGTTTTTGTTATTAATTCTAAACCCTTAATAATATTGGCCGAAAGCTCAAGTAGCCCTCTTCAGGAGGAAGCTTCAAAGTCAGCGCGGAGCTGTATACATATTGGCTTCATGTATTTAAGTTTTAGACTAAGTGTTCCTCTGAGGCTAGTTTTTTATATTATATTCACATTTTCATCATTTATAATAATTCCTAGCAAGTGCAGAGAATGGCTAAGGTCCAGCAGAAATTTAATGCAAGTCTGTGAAGCAAGTTCCTGTTAACACTTGTTCTCTGCGTTTATCTCCAGCTAATTCTAGAACCTCATAAATCAGCCTCACTGTGATGAATACATTAAATTTACACATTTAGTTTTGTTGAGTTTAATCCTGAACTTGAGTAAATCCTGAATAAATGCTCACTAGAGATGTCTTAATGCTAGCGTTGTGTGAGATAGGTCAACATCACCTTATTTTATTGTGGTTCACAATCTTCCAGCTACCACCGCTGTTCTGCCACCACACTGCCTATACTCACTAGTCTCAATAGGCTTCTGCAGCTTTCTGAAACCTAGGATTTCCTAGAGCTTGTGCCTGACCAATGGACACAGGAACCGTTGTAGAGGATTTGATTGTAGTTGTGTGCACAGAGAGAGAATGGGGAGCTCAGGGAAGGCAGCTGTTGAGGGAGAGTATAATGGAGTGAGGGGGCGTGAATGGTCGCAATGATTGTTATGGTACCGGGTTGGTAAACAAAGCCTTTGACAAGTCCAGGCACAGCCACATGTTGACTTATGGAGATAAACAAGGAGTGCAATTGTCGAGTGAGCTTATCACAACTTCTACCCAAACCATACATAACAATTGTTTGCAGATATATCATTCCAACTTTTAGAAATAGAGTACATATCAATTGTTTGCAAATATATACTGTATTCTTGCGGGTTAACGCCCATGGCGTTTAAATTGGCAAATCACTGAAGTGGGACGGGGGTGGGCATTAACCCACACATGGGCATTTATGGGGTGGGCGTTTACAAAATATTGGCCAAGTGGGGGGTGGACATTAACCCACACATGGGCGTTTACCCGGGTGAATATGATATATTCCAAATTTTAGCGAAACAGTATCTATGCATTGCTTGAAGACATATTTTCTCCTTGGGAATAGACGATTTAAACCACCAAACCACCATCTGACAGCAGTGGTAAGAACTAATGTAGTGTAGTTAGCAGCTAACTGTGCAGGATGTGACCTTGGAAAAGGTCTTATAGAGGATTTCCAGCACCAAGTTGCACCAAGTTGTATATGGCAACCTCTCTTCACCCCAACCCACTCACCGACCCCCCATATTGTTGACCTGTTATATACATGGAATCTCAGCTCATTCATTACACTCACATCGATCTATACCTGTCAGATAACTTACCTGTGTTTAATAAGTCCAGTCTCCTGCATCTTTGAGCTGAGCTCTCCTGCACCTGTCTCATATAACTTTCTTGTTTTGTGTGTGATGAATTTATTTACCCTACAAATAACGGTTAAATGTGTCAACACTTGCTTAGAAGACTTGACAGCACTAGTCCAATTTGATTCAAATCTTAAATTTCGTTTGATTACTAATTTTTGTTTTTGCGTTTTTTCTTGTTTACTGGTTGTAACTGTTTGTTGATTGCAAACAGTCAAAATCCTGCTTTTACCTTACTTTGTGTCACTCCATTTACCTATAATTGTTATTTTTGTACATTTCTATCATATATTGTCAATTGGATTAGTTGTTAGTAATGCCTTAAGGTCTACAAGGCATTTTTATATAGGGATTTATTTGTGTTAGACTAAGGAAATATACATAGTCAGCCAGCATTTTGCCTGAGAATATTGGAGTGATGCTGTGCAACTACTCCTATAGGATCATGCTGGCTATGACTTTGTAGCTAACCTGTTGTACTCCAAGCACTTATTTATCTAGGTTACATTATTATTGTTAATAGTTTTTTAAACGCTGCCATATTTGCTGCATTTCTTGGTGCAATTATCATGTTTTTCCAGATGGTGGCACCCATGTTAGCTACACTGCCATCATATGCACTGCATTTTGAATTTACCATTGCTAGCAATGGACCATTGCTACTTCTTGTGTACCTGGTTTGTATCTTCCAGTTTTTGTCGGTTTGCATCATCCTGATGTTTACAAAAGTAAACCTCGCAAACCTGCTTTGCACTTTAAGCAAACTGTCCATGAACCTCGTTATAAAACATCTGGGAACCAGCCATCTGGAACCGGCATGTTTCACAAACACTCGTCAGGTGGGGGCCTGACCACTGACTGTCAGTCCTCACCTTCAGCGCTACTCTCAACAACTCATTACGAAAGAAAGGGAGACAAGTCACGCAAGATTGACAGTGAAGGGTTGTGCTTTATTGGCATCAACTCCTGTTCAGCTAGTACTAGCAACCTATCACCCTGACTCCCTACCAGCTGTACACACACACCCACATACTCCTGTCCAACCTCATCCACAATCAGTGCCTACAGCCCATTGAACCTGAGTCCTATCGGTGTTGCACACAGCTCAGCCTCTTTCGAGTATATATGCTCTAGTTGAAGTGTAGAGAGTGGAGTGGCCTCAAAGAGTGCCTAGTATGGGGTGTGCATGGGAGCTATAAGGAACCCAGGTGACTGGACTCACACAGCTCAGCCAATCAGACACCCTCTACAGCCTGGGTGGGTGATGCCCCAATAGGGGGCAGCTGTCACTCAACCCCAGCTGCAGGTGGTATGCAGGATGGCTGGTTGTGCTTGTTCACCGGCCCCATGGTAACAGGTAGTTGCAGACAGTTACAATAAACATATATTAAAATGCTCTTCCCATCCACTTGCATTCTTTCTTTTGGAGTAGGGAACATTTCCATAATAATTAACTGTCTCTTAAATGTGAACATCACATCACAATCTTGGTCGCTCTGCGTTAATACATTCCACATAGGTGTTTATGTCACAAAGTGAGCGGGGCACCCATTGCTTCTCTGTTACATAATCATGGTCCCCACTCCGTTGCCCAAGAATAATAATGTTCTTTGCCAATATATAAATCCGAACAGGAAATCTGTATATTTTTACACAGTGACTCACACCAGTCCTAATTACCACTTAACTGTGAATTCCCTTGAGGAGTCACACCCATCAGTGATGATGGCGAAGATAGTAATTTAGTGTCTCATTGACGACAAGCATAATTTGTCATGGTTCACAACTTAAGTCGAAATGTTGATGGCACCACAAATTGCCAGCTGGTCACGTGACGATGCTCAGCAATGCTTAGCTTCACGGATCAGATGAGACCCGGGGTCTACAATGAGATATGCCATCACATCCTATCTTGACCTACCCATGGGTTCGAACCCCAGTCCAGTCAAACCAATGACTTAAACATGTATACATGTCGCTTCCTAGCAAGGCAGTCAGCATTATTAGGATATTGCAAGGACTGGCTGGCTCAGTGTCCGGATAATACGACTAAGTGGGATATCAGGTCATGGTGGTGGCAGCCTGTTCTCCCAGTGGGGCCGCACTATAAAGTCACAATGAGTGTGCACTGTCGCAAATTGGTACCCATCTTGATATGACCCTAGATGTTGCACGGATGTAAAACTCCAGGAACCAACACACCAGCCCATGTTGACTGTAGTAGTGAGCCTGTTACGTAACCCTCTCACGTCACCAGTAATCTGGGTCCACCCTGATTAATGAAGGTCTGCAGGCGTGACCACCAGCCTCTCCTGACTGACGAGCAGTGACGTGATTTGAGAGAGCCCTCAATGACGTCAGCGGTCCCTGCCTATTGTGAGTAGTCGCAAAGTGATGTGAGTGTTCCTTGACTATTGCCAGGCCAGTAGTTGGTGGATTATGAGAGTGTATTCCTTGACTATTGTGAGTTGTCGCTGAGTGATGTGAATATATTGTGTGTGATGTGAGAGCTCCTTGAATGCCATGAGTGTTCCTTGACTATTATGGGTAGTTGCTGAGGCATGTCAATGTACTATCATTGACGTGAGAGATCGCTGAATGAAGGGAGTGGCCATTGACTACTGTGAGTAGTTTCTGATTGACGTGAGTGTAGATTGTGTGATCTGAGAGAGCTCTGAACGATGTGAGTGTTCCTGGACTATTGTGAATAATTGCTGAGTGACGTGAGTGCATTCTATGTGATGTGAGAGGTGTAGGAATGATGTGAGTGGTCCTAGTCTATTTCAAGTAGTCGTTGAGCGACCTGAGTGTACATTGTGTGGTCTGAGAGATCCCTGAATGGCGTGCATGGTCCTTGTCTATTGTGAGTAGTCGGTAAGTGACGTGAGTGTACATTGTGTGATGTGAGAGGGGCCCAGTATTACGTGAATGCTGCTTGTCTGGTGTGAGTAGTTGCTGAATAATATGAGTGTAATTTGTGTGATCTGAGAGATCCCTGAATGACGTGAATGCTCCTTGTCTGTTGTGAGTAGTTGCTGAATAATATGAGTGTACTTTGTGTGATCTGAGAGATCCCTGAATGATGTGAATGCTCCTTGTCTGTTGTGAGTAATCGGTGAGTGATATGAGTGTACAGTGTGTGATCTGAGAGATACCTGAATGATGTGAATGCTCCTTGTGTACTGTGAGTAGTCGGTAAGTGACATGAGTGTATATTGTGTGATGTGCGAGAGGCCCTGTATTACGTTAATGCTCCTTGTCTGTTGTGAGTAGTTGCTGAGTAATATGAGTGTACTTTGTGTGGCCTGAGAGATCCCTGAATGATGTGAATGCTCGTTCTCCGTTGTGAGTAGTTGGGGAGTGATGTGAGTGTACGTTGTGTGCTCTGAGAGATCCTTCAAGCACGTGAATGGTCCTTGGCTCTTGTGAGTAATCGGTGAGTGATGTGAATGTACTTTCTGTGATGTGACTGATCGTCAATGACGTCAGCATTCCTTGTCTAGTGTGAGTAGTCACTGAGCGATACAAGTGAATCTTGTGTGATGTGAGAGATCCTTCAATAATGTCTGTGATCCTAGACGAGCATTCCATATGTGATGTATATTGTCGCTACATGTTCAACTGTGATGTGAGTGATTGCTGTATGGAATGACGTGAGTGCTTACTGTATGACGTCACAGTTTACCATGCGGTGTGCTCTCCCTACATGATGTGCATGTTCCTGTATGACGTGAGTGGTTCCTGTACGACGTGATTGCTTCTTATATGGAGTGATTGCTTCCTGTATGACATGATTGCTTCCAGTATGACGTGATGGCATATTGTATGACGTGGTTGCTTCCTGTATGACGTGAGTGGTCCGTGTATGACGTGAGTGCTTCCTGCATGACCTGACTGTTCATCATGCGGTGTCTTCTCCCTACATGATGCATCTGTTCACGTGAGGGTTGAGTGTTTCCTGTATGACGTGAGTGGTTTGTGTATGACGTGAGTGGTTCCTGCATGACGTGACTGTTCATTGTGTGGTGTGTTCTCCCTACATTATGCACATGTTCACGTGAGGGTTCAGTGGTTCCTTTTTGACCTGAGTGCTTCCT
Source organism: Branchipolynoe longqiensis (assembly GCA_030323885.1). Taxonomy (NCBI): domain Eukaryota; kingdom Metazoa; phylum Annelida; class Polychaeta; order Phyllodocida; family Polynoidae; genus Branchipolynoe; species Branchipolynoe longqiensis. The sequence goes on along the minus strand of CM059187.1, from coordinate 153,889,081 downwards.
GCATGATGTGACTGGTCATCATGAGGTGTCTTCTCCCTACATGATGTGTCTGTTCACGTGAGGGTTGAGTAGTTCCTGTATGACGTGAGGGGTTCCTGCATGACCTGACTGTTCCTAGTGCGGGGTGTTCTCCCCACATGAGGCAGATGTTCACTTGAGAGTTGAGTGGTTCCTGCATGACATGAGTGATTCCTGCATGACCTGACTGTTCCTTGTGCGGGGGCTTCTCCCCACATGAGGCATATGTTCATGTGAGGGTTGAGTTTGTGTGTATGACGTGAGTGGTTCATGCATGACCTGACTGTTCCTTGTATGGTATGTTCTCCCTACATGATGCACATGTTCACGTGAGGGTTCAGTGGTTCCTTTATGACCTGAGTGCTTCCTGCATGATGTGACTGTTCATCATGCGGTGTCTTCTCCCTACATGATGTGTCTGTTCACGTGAGGGTTGAGTGGTTGCTATATGACGTGACTGCTCCTTGTGCGGTGTCTTCTGCCTACACAATGCTCATGTTCATGTGTGGGTTGAGTGGTTGCTATATGACGTGACTGCTCCTTGTGCAGTGTCTTCTCCCTACACAATGCTCATGTTCATGTGAGGGTTGAGTGGTTGCTATATGACGTGACTGCTCCTTGTGCGGTGTCTTCTGCCTACACAATGCTCATGTTCACGTGTGGGTTGAGTGGTTGCTATATGACGTGACTGCTCCTTGTGCGGTGTCTTCTCCCTACACAATGCTCATGTTCATGTGAGGGTTGAGTGGTTGCTATATGACGTGACTGCTCCTTGTGCGGTGTCTTCTGCCTACACAATGCTCATGTTCACGTGTGGGTTGAGTGCCTCCTCTATGACGTGACTAAGCCATGATGCTGACCTGACCTGATTACTAACACAATCCTCTTTGGTCGACTGTGATTACCAGCTGCTAAACCCAGTTGCTGCGAAATAACACCCACCTCTGCCCACTTTCACCCACTTCAGCTCACTCTGGCCCACTTCCGCCCTTGTCTGCCCACTTTCACCCATTTCCGCCACTTCTCGACCAGTTGCACCCATTTCTGCCCACTTGCAGTATAAGCCCACCATCCTACTCCCATCTGCTCTCAACATCCTCCCGCCTCATCCCACCTCCACCCTCCTCTCACCCTCTTCCCACGTCCTCCCACGTTCTCCCACTATCCTCCCACCATTTCCCAGCTCACCCCTCCTCTCACCCTCTTCCCACTTCCTCCCACTTTCTCCTACTATCCTCCGACCATTTCCCACCTATCAATGTAATTTTGAGCCTCTGACTTCAATAGAAACTCTCGAGACATAGTTGATTATTTCTTTGTTCTTGAAGATCTATACTGCCTATCATGGATAAGTCTGAATAGACTTGTTTTCACCATTATACCTTTAGTAATCTCATGTGTTTTTACATTCCCTGTAAAAGCGACACACACAGACAATAGCGTTTTATTCCATCGCCACCAAAAGTCTGTGCACCACTTGAAAATCCCAAGCTAGGCCCCTATGAGTGGTTGTCTAGTTGGCTTATTTCAATCCTACTACCTGGCAGTAATTTAAAGATTTTGCCACAGAATCCAACACATTTCCTGCCCTGTTCAGTAGCTAATCTCAAAGTGGCAGATTTTATCGCAAGTCTCAGGAGTTATCACAGCAAAATGATTACGGTAATCCAAACCCTACACCGAAATGATTCTATATGGCTTCATTACCGTGATTTGATTTTTACTTAAGCACTAACATATAGTAAGGCCAGTGTATATTTTCCACAAAAACTAATCTTTCAGTCGTGCAACCAATTTTACGTTAAATTAAAGTTCATACTTGTACAAAATACACCGTTTAGACAAATCGGTAATTGGAATTTTTACTAAGAATCAGATGTGTCCCTGTATGTATACATATATGTAAGCATTTCACATGCATATATATATACACATTTGTATCACCATAATAGTCAATACAAAGAGAAAACAAGAACATACAAACAAATATATGTGACTGGCACTCTCCAAATGCATACAGTTGACATGCACACTTCTATATGGTTAGACCAGATGGAATGGCCAAATGAGTTGAGCATCCACCTCCCGCTTTTGTTGATTGTGGCAATCAAACCCACGGGTGTGAACTCTGGTCAAGTCAAAGTAATTACTCAAAAATTGATACATGTCACTTCCTAGCCATGAGATGGGCATTATTAGGATAGGACAAGGACTGGTTGGCTCAATGTCAGGATAATTGAACAAAACGCGTGACAGTACTATATAGTGGCATTTATTCTTTCTATTTTAGCTTGTTACAGTTAGATTCAAGATGTTGATGATTTATATATTTCGAGGATTAGAGGCACTTAACCCTATCAATCTATGTCATTAGTTGGGTGGGTGGGACAGCAAATCTGCGCTAAGGAAACACTTCCGATCGGTTGAAAGTTCTGGTCGAAGTGTCTAGATTCGCTAACTGCGTCGTAGCCGTTGCTGAGAATTTACAGTAGGTGGCGCATCGATCGGTGGCCATTTGTTAGTTCAAAAGAACAATATAGATGGTGCCAGTAGTCGCTTTGAAATCTACTGCGGATATACAGTCTCGCGCTCTAAATTACCCATTTTGCGCACATCATGGACAATGTGACTGAGGGGATATCAGGCCATGGTGCTGGCAGTTGGGTTTCCCAGTGGGGCAGCACTATAAAGTCACCATGAGTGTGCATTATCACAAATCGATACCCGTCCTGATGTGACCTTAGATGTTGCTAGGACACAAAAAAACTAAAACAACTTGTATGCATACATATATGTAAACATCTCACATAAATATATATATACACATATTTATGAATATAGCTACCATAGTCAATACAAACAAAACAAGAATTTACCAACAAATATATGTGACTGTCACTCTCAAAATACATACAGTTGACATGCAACCTTCTATGACAGTTACCATGGTAACCACCATTGGTGACAGCAGATGTAGGCCACAACATCAGTAGTCTGTCCCTGCTTTCGTAGAAGGCCTAGCAGTAGCACCACTATCGGATGTCCAGTGTCTTATGCGGAGTTGATGTCATTAGAGGATGATTAAGTCAGAGCAGATGCAAAGAGAAAGATTGTCGGAGGCTGGCTACATTGACAACGCATTCACGTCGGTGGAGTCCTTGTTTAGATTCAATACGGGCCCTAGTTGGCTGTCTTACACTAACGCACCCTGACAGCGCGCTGAAAGATATATGACCCTTTAAGACTGTGCCGCGCACCGCCTCCTGCACACAAGGACAACTGCGCAACCTGAGCCTTAACGGTTCACTAGTTACCAGACAAAGATGAATTTGCATATTCATACGTATCATCAATGAGTATGACTACCTTAAGGGTTCACTATCGTGGTAATGATAATCTTGAATATTTGCAAATATCATCAGTGAGTATAACTAACTTGCAGGTTCACAAACACGACAAAGATGACCTTGCATATTTGCAAGTATTGTCAGTGAGTATGACTACCTTAAAGGTCCACTATCTTGATAATGATAATGTTGAATATTCACAAATATCATCCATGAGTATGACTAACTTAGAGGTTCATCAACGTGACAAAGATGACTTTGCATATTCGCAAGTATCATCAGTATGACTAACTTTAAGGTTCAGCACTGGTCCATTCAAACAAGTCAATAGCCTTCCTGAACAAAAATTCCAAGCTATGACAATGTGTTTGACAACTGCAACTCAACCAGCCACAGGAAGACGACCATGGGGTAAATTGATGCACTTCAAATATATAGTTAGTTAATGGCATTGGCATTTGCTGTGTGCAGAGATGCATTAGATTACTAAGTATGCACACATTGGGTATATTTATTATGAATCAAATAAACCTTTAAATAAAAGGCAAATGCTGGTTTTAATTGTAACCCTTTGATTTGGAACTACTGGGAAGTGGTGTCCAGATTCTAACGACTTTGTTATCACGAGCAGTATATTCCTCAAGTCACTCACTGCAATCAATGACCTTTGTTGCTTTGCTTTATTTATTCTACGTCAACCAGATAAATGCATCATTCTGTCGTATTGTGATCAACATGGTACTCTCTGAATGGCACACGTTAGTCACTGATTGACACACAACTGAACTGTGAAACCAATATGGCGCCGCTATTTATTCCACATGCGGGGACTTGTTAACAACAACACCTGAATAGTAAGGTGACACTGAAGTTTCATGGCTGATGACAAGCAAGCCAATGTCGCTAGACGCCCATAGTACCTGATGTAGGTGTGCCTCTAGGATCAGGTGATGTCTGCTATAGAGCGTACACCTACACAGTCAGTCCTCACCAAGGTTCATCAGCACAACTGGATATATCATGTTCTTACCCAAAGTGATTATGTGCATCAAGTGTAAGCTGAGGTGGTTCCTAGTTAAGTCATCAAGTCAGAAAATATGGGTGGGCTACAGCGTGAATTATCTGATTATGAGCATCAAGTCTAAGTTTAAGTAGTTCCAAATTAAGTCATGCATTCAAGAGATCTGTCTGGGCTACAGTATGTACTATGTGATTATTAGGACCAAGTCTAAGCTTAGGTGATTCCAAATTAAATCATCAAGTCAGCAAATACATGCAGGCTACAGAATATATTTAATTATGTGATTATGAGCATCAAGTCAAAGCTTTGGTAGTTCCAAATTAAATCATCGAGTAAGAAAATATGTGCAGGCTACAGCAAGAATGTAATTAGTGATTATGAGCATCAAGTCTAAGTTCAGGTAGTTCCAAATTAAGTCATTGATTCAGCAAATCTGTGTAGACGGAAGCATGCATTAAATTGAGCACACTCCTTTATCCATAATTCTCTTATAGACGACTCCCACCATCAACCCCTGGCGGCAGTGCCGATAACTAATTGTGTATGTAGTAGTAACACAATGTGCAGGATGCTTATCTGAAGAAGAAGAAAAAAAGAGACAACAAACTTCCATCTGGTGGCAGGGGGAAGCACTAATGTTGTGGGTAGCATCTTAGTGGACATGCTCCATGGGAAAGGTCTATTGTGACTGAGGAGTGGAGGAGACATGTGGCATCTGGTCTATTTCACAGAGCTAAGTCTGGCTCTTGACTGTAACGCCACCCACCCACCACCCCAGCCTAACTCGAGCTGCTTCATCAAACCTCACCAGGTGCGGTGGTCTAATTGACAGAGCGCAGGCCTCGCGTGCGAAAGTTCGGGAGTATGTTTCCCGGTCAAGTCAAACGAATGACTTTAAAATTGATACTTGTCGCTTCCTAGCCTGGCGCTCGACATTAATAGGATAGAGCAAGGCCTGGTTAGCTCAGTGTCAGGATAATGTGGCTGAGTGGGATATCGGGTCATGGTGCTGGTAGCCTGACTTCCCAGTGGGGCAGCACCATAAAGTTGCCATGGGTGTGCAATGTCACAAGTGGGTACATGTCCTGATATGACCTTAGATGTTGGTAGGACGTAAAACAACAACACACACACATCATCAAATCAGGTAGAGGTACTTAAAACATTATCCATCACATCATTGAAAACTCACATGTAATTTATATAACGGTTAAATATGTGTCACATAAAGTAGGTTTATATATATATTAAAACGATGTAAGATAACAATTAAGTCCCGTTTGACAATGACTCATGCATATTTGGGGGAGGAAATTCGGACTATGACAGTGATGCAGATTTAATAGAGCATCTGCACTAGCAGGAAGAGGAGGCATTCTAGGACACTGCATAATAAAGCCACAATATGACATAATTATAATCTGGTTAAAAGAGCCAAAAATGAACATATTCCATTTATTCAAACTGTAGAATTAAAAACAGATTCAAGATGCACTAATTACAATTAGTAGAACAGTAACATTAAAAGGTACCTGATTAAAGAATTAATTCAAGACTTGCTAATTACACTTAAGAGAAGAGTAACATTAAACTGTAGATAATTGAGCACAGATGCAAGATACACTACTTTTATTTACGAGAACAATAACATTACATTGTACATAATTGTGCACATAATCAAGATGCACTAAATACAATGACTAGAACAGTAGCATTAAACAATAGATAATTGAGAACAGAATCAAAATGCACTAATTTAACTTATTAGAACCGGAAGATTAAACATTAGATAATTGAGACGATATTCAAGATCCACTAATTGCATTTACTAGAACAACAACATTAAGCTGTAGATAATTGAGAACAGATTCAAGATGCGCTAATGACACTTACAAGAACAGTGACATTAAACAGTAGATAATTTAGAACAGATTCAATTAAAACAATAACATTAAACAGGACAGAATTTAGAAGAGATTCAAGTGGTTCAATATTGAATCCTTTTCTTACCTTTTCTGGCAACCTGCTCTGGGAACCAACACATTATTAGTCCTGAAATAAATGATTCTCTGTGACTGACTTTAGACCCACTGGGCGCCAACCCAACCGGGATCCATGTCCTAACTCAATCCTCGCTGTAATGCAGCAGGGACGAGAAAACAGAGGCAGTGGTTAAATGCAATATGCCACTTTGCATTTGGCCAAGCTAATGGTGCCTGTACCAGGATAGCGGAAGTAGCCCCGGTGGGTGCGACGGGGGGGGGTGGGGGGGGGGGGGGTATGGGGGAGAGGGGAGGGGGGAGGGGGGGAGGGGGGAGATAAGGGGGGGGGAGAAAGGGGGGAGGATTGGCGGTTGGAGGGCGAGTTGGATGGGTGTGTGTGGGTGTGTGGGTATGTGGGTGGGTGCGAGTATGTGGGGTGTGGAAGTGGAGTGTGGGGTGCGGGTGTGGAAGTGGAGTGTGGGGTGTGGAAGTGGAGTGTGTGGTTGAGGAGTGGGTAGCATTGAGGGGAGGATCAGAGGGTTGGGGCGATGGGGGATTGGGAGATTGGGGTGTGGGTCGTGGGGTCGTGTGGGGGTGTGAGTGGATGATAATTTGGGTGTGTGGGGGTGTGTTGGTGAGGGTGTGTGGGTGTGTAGATGGGTGAGTGAATTAATGGTGTGTGGTGTTGTTAGTGTGTGGGGGTGAGGGTGGGTGTTTGGGTGAGGATGTGTGGGTGTGTGGGAGTGGGTATGTGGGTGTGTGGGGGTGTGGAGGTGGTGTGGGGTTGTGTAGTCGTATGTGTATGGGTGTGAGGGTATGGCGGTGGGAGTGAGGGGTGGGGGTGTCTGGGTGTGGGTGTGTGAGGGTTGGTGGGGTGGGGCTGTAGGTGGGGGTTGGAGTGGATGTGGTTGGGTGTGGGGGTGTGTTGGGCTGGGTGTTTGGGTCAGGGTGTGTAGGCGTGTGTGGGTGTGTGTGTGGATGGGTGTGGGTATGTGGATGTGTGGATGTGTGGGTGTCTGGGTGTATGTGTGGGTGTGTGGGTGGGTGTCTGGGTGTGGGTATGTGGATAGGTGGATGTGGATGTGTGGGTGTGTGGGTGTGTGGGTGTATGTGGGTGTGTGGGTGGATGTGGGTGTGTGGGTGGTTGTGTGGGTGTGGGTATGTGGATGTGTGGGTGTGGATCTGAGTGTGTGTGTGTGTGGGTATGTCGATGTGTGGCTGTGGGTGTGGATGTGTGGGTGTGTGGGTGGGTGTGGGTGTGTGGGAGTTTGTGTGGGTATGTGCGTGTGTGGGTGAGTGTGTGGGTGTGTGGGTGTGGGTATGTGGATTGGTGGGTTTGGGTGTGGGTGTGGGTGTGGGTGCTGCCGGGTTGGTGAGGTGTGGGGCGAGGGGTGTGGTGTGTGTGGTGTTGCAGTGAGGTGCTGATGGGGTGCTGAACCATGCTGGTGGGGTGTTGAACCAGGCTGGTGGGGTGTTGAGGTGCTGTTGGGATGGTGAGTCACTGGTGGGGCGGTGAGGTGCTGGTGGGGTGCTGAACCAGGCTGGTGGGGTGTTGAGGTGCTGGTGAGGCAGTGAGCTGCTGGTGGGGTGTTAAGGTGCTGGTGGGGCGGTGAGGTGCTGGTGGGACAGTGAGGGGCTGGTGGGGCGGTGAGGTGCTGGTGGGGCGGTGAGGTGCTGTTGGGGCAGTGAGGTGATGGTGGGGTGGTGAGGTGCTGGTGGGGCAGTGAGGTGCTGGTGAGGCAGTGAGGTGATGGTGGGACGGTGAGTTGCTGGTGGGGTGGTGAGGTGCTGGTGGGGCGGTGAGGTGCTGGTGGGGTGTTGAGGTGCTGGTGAGGCGGTGAGGTGCTGGTGGGATGGTGAGGTGCTGGTGGGGTGTTGAGGTGCTGGTGGGGCGGTGAGGTGCTGGTGGGGTGTTGAGGTGCTGCTGAGGGGGTGAGGTGCTGGTTGGGTGTTAAGGTGCTGGTGGGGCAGTGAGGTGCTGGTGGGGTGGTGAGTTGCTGGTGGGGTGGTGAGGTGCTGGTGGGGTGTTAAGGTGCTGGTGGGGCGGTGAGGTGCTGGTGGGGTGGTGAGGTGCTGGTGGGGCGGTGAGTTGCTGGTGGGGTGGTGAGGTGCTGGTGGGGCAGTGAGGTGCTGGTGGGGCGGTGAGGTGCTGTTGGGGCTTTGAGGTGATGGTGGGACGGTGAGGTGTTGGTGGGGTGGTGAGGTGCTGGTTGGGTAGTGAGGTGCTGGTGGGGTGCTGAACCAGTCTGTAGGGGTGGCAGGTTATGGAAATGAGGACTGCTTGAGAAAACAGGCCTGCGTGGACTACACGTGATGCGACCCCTGAATACGGAATGATGGTCACATTAGTGTCAGCGCCAATTACTAACTAGGCACTTCACTCGTGTCCCATCTCGCCACCAGGAGCGCCAGTGGTGCGACTTGCTGTTTACTGTACTTTCATGCCACTCGTTGTTCACATTACAGGAGCGGCACTGGTGCGACTTGCTGCTTCCTGTGCTATCATGCCATTTGTTGTTCACAGCAAAGGAGCGCCACTGGTGTGACATGCTGCTCACTGTGCTTTCATATAATTTGTTGTTCACAGCACCATCTATATGTGGGGTTGTCATGATGCGCCTGGTCATGCGATTCAAGAATTGGTTGTTGGCGTTTTACATTCTGGCAACATCTAAGGTAATATCAGCACAGTGTCAAAGACCCTCACTCAGCGTGTACTGTGTAATCAAAATGATCAAACCCACCACTTGGTGCACTGGCTGTTCTCTTGGTTAAACAGTTGCTATATTATACGTATAAATGTATATGAATGTGAAAGATGTGTGACGATGGCGCTGCTGATGATGATGCTGATGATGATGATGGGTATTTGTTCATAGCAATTTCATATTGATGTGTATTCATACTTACCTATTTCATGTATAATATAATTGTATGTGTTTACATGTGAAACACCAACCAGCAGCCGGGCTGATCAAACCCACCACAAGGTGGCACTGCAAAATTTACATTACCATGGAAGAGATAGGGAGTGAGCCGTCTTAGTATTATAGGGTCTTTGACGGTGTGGAGGACAAGGACATCGATTACATTTCTTTTTTGTTTTTCTGACATTCTAAGAGAAACTGTGGACAGTTACTGTTGTGTCTGTTTGCTTAGTTGTTTCTTGGGGTTTTGCATCCTGGCAACATATAAGGTCATATCAGAAAGGGCACCGACTTGTGACAGTGCACACTCATGGCGGCTTCCATCTGGGAGACCAGGCCGCGAGCACCAGTGACCCTAATTCCCACTCAGTCATATTCCATGATACTGAGTTAACCAATCCTTTCCCTATCCTAGCAATCCAAGTCTCACTTTTGGAAGTCATGAATTTGACTCGGTTGGGCATAGAATTCCTGGCCTTCCACAGGAGAAGCCTGCGCTCTACCATTTCAGCCACCCCGTCCTGTATGTCTTGTTAGAGGACGCGCGTCTTGTTGAGTTTGTTGTGTGTTTGTTATTGGCTGGCTGGGATTCCCACACTTTCAAGTATATACACAGGGCATACAGTGCATTGCTTGAATGGAATCGTAGTCATGATACCAGGGCACCACGATACCAAAAGAGTTTGGACACTGACAATAATTGTCCACACAAAATGGGTTCAAATCAATGACCTACAACATTGATCGTTGTCGCCCTCGAGGTTGCCACTCGGCATTACTCGTGGCATCTAAGGTCATATCAGAATGGCTATCGACTTGTGCTAGTACACACTCATGGGAACTTAATAGTGCTGCCCCACTGGGAATTCATTCCACCAACACCATGACCCGATATCCCACAAAGTCACATTATCATGACACCGTGCTAGCCAGTCCTTGCACTATCCTATTAATACCGAGCGCCAGGCTAGACTCCAACAAGCATCACTTTTATAACTCATTTGTTTGACGCTACCGAGATTCAAACTCCTGACCTTCTGCATGGGATTCGGTACCGCCTCCAGTGGTGGTGGTTAAGGTGGGTGGATGAGGGTGGCGTGGGTGGGGGTGGGTGTGAGCGGCTCCAGAGCTATGGATATTAAACCTATGAATGGCATGTCATCTCCACCCTCCTCTGGATTCATCTGCGGTTAAAGTTGCAGAGTCCGATGCTTTGAGGTTGCTAATATTTTTCTGAGATAAATATATTACAATGATTGCTATAATCTACCCTACTTTAGTTTGAAGTGACTTTTATCTTAAATCGCTAAGTTTTCAGATATTTGAAGTGCAATGATGTCAAATTAGTATTGGCAAGCACGCCAAAAGTCTGACACCATAGGCTTCTGCAGTAACAGATTCTATTAAATTGACGATTCTATTACACTCTTCTATCTAGCAGCAAATGCTTAATATGTGCATCAGTATCAACGTTAGGTATGTAAAATCAAATCTAGATAATTGTTTTGGTTTTCAAAATGTGATGCTTCATCGGACTATGCAGCTTTAACTATGTCAACGCTTTCAATGTGTCTCATTCTGGGCTGTCGGTGGGTGAGGTGGGGGTGGAGGGTGTGACTTGCTCGAATAGCACCGCACTCAGTGAGAGGTTTACAGTAGAGTTTGGCTCATAGCTAAAGCGCCTGTCACAGCGTACAGGACTGAGTACCGGAGACCACCGGACAAAGAATTTTCTAGTGCGGTGCTCTCTGGTACACACAATGTATCGAAATGTATCAAAATGGAGTGGAATTGGGTCAATTGCTGCCGGGCGACCGGACAAGTAACGTACATTACCGTACATGTACCGGACCAGAACCGGACGAGAACCGGACCAGAACTGGACGAGAACCGGAGACGTAATGGATGGGTACCGGACATGTACCGGACAAAACAGACAAACCGGACACCAATGGATGGGTACCGGACAGGTACAGATGGGTACCGGATGGGTACCGGATGGGTACCGGATGGGTACCGGACATGTACCAGACAACCCAGACACAAACCGGACACGTCAGTCCGGCGGTGTCCGTAGAAGTTTTGTGCATGTTCAAAACTTATACTGGACACCATCGGACACCACCGGACACTGCTGGATGGGTACCGGACATGTACTTGACATTGCCATACAGTACTGGACAGTGTCCGTTTCTCGTCCGGTTCCCCAGTCCGGTAAGGTGTGACTGGGCCTTAAGGTATTACGGTAGTCGGCTGGTAATTGTGGTTCTGGATCACTAACGGGGACGACGATCGGCGGAGTGTTAGTAACGTATTGAAAACACCGCTAATGGACCAGAGAACTGAAAAAGTGAAAATATTTTAGCTTTTTTTGTGTTTTCTTTTGTATTTGCCCCCAAAATTATCACTAAAGAAGTAAAGTCCAATAATATACGATCTTAAGCGTGTGGAGTTGTCACTCAGTTTCGCCGATCGCCGTCGACGATGGGGGCGCCACAAGCGGTAGTATGCAGCGGACCCGCAGCAAATTAATCTAGGCGAGGCAGCACTATAAAATCGAGGTGAGTGAACACTATCACAAGTTGGTACCCGTCCTGATATGACCTTAGAGTGGAAATAATTAATAAATAATAAATTAATTAATAAATAAAATAAATAAATAGAATATAGACTGGACAAGCTTCGCTTTAATCAAATTTAAATATGATCAATTATATAGTACATATATATGTGATGCATAATGTATTATGCAAGTGTGATGGGGCCCCTTTGTTGGCCACCCGGAACTTGACCCTCATGCTGTAGACCCCCCAAGCAAGCAGGAGAATGAGTACACTTGCTTCACATGTCTTTATTCTCAACTCACTGTGGCATCCACGATCAAGTGACCCGCCTCTGCCCTCCTGGGTCCCATGTCAACTTCCTCGCGGGGGAGGTTGCGCTAGCCGCACTCAGTAGATGCCAGCCCTGCCGTGGCGCTGCTCGGCGGCTATTGTACCACCACCTATCGCTGTAAACTGCGATGTTGACGGAGCAGTCCTTGCTGCCACCGTATCGTAGTGGAGCTCATGTCTTGACTACTACATAAGTATAGAGATATGGAAGGGAATGTTACTTACTATCATGATAATTGGTAAACTCCGCAAGACGCAGCACTGTACTGGTGGCACCACCTGGATCCACCGGATGTTGACCAGTGTAAGTCGCAGCGGAGGATTTATATACACCAAGAGAAGATGGAATATAGTAACAAAGAATAAGGTCCGGTTCGGTTAGTTGATTCTCTGGTAAGGAATATTCATGCCAAAGTCAGCCATACGTGACCGCGGATATGCTGGGATGAACCGCAGCTACATGAGGAGCAACGCACTACTTCTATACATTCTAACTAAGTTCACGCCTGCAAATATATGATGACACTGGGAAACAAATGTGGACCTTTTTGGTTCCAACACTAACAATTCCTTCAACTGTGGGGGTTAGTGTCCTAGTTTATATTCCCTTAACGGTGTTATAGAGCAGATATATGAAGAGTTCAGGCACAAAACCACGTGATCCAAAGATGGAGACAAATATTGGAATCAAACCTTCAACAAGTTTGTGTTATATTCCTACTCTTTTGGTCATTGCTTCATTACCATATGATCATATATATATATATATATATATATATATATATATATATATATATATATCATGTTTAACGTATTATGCGAGTACAGATACAGAAGGCAATATTACTTATTATTATGATTATTGTTATACACTAATAAGGCCCAGTCAGACCTTACCGGACTGAATACCGGACACCACCGGACAAAGAATTGTCTAGTCCGTTGGTGTCCGGTGTCAACATTTACTGACATGTACCAAAATGTACCAAAATGTACTGGATGAAACGAACACTAAACGGACAAGGAACAGACATTAACGAATAGCCACTGGATGAGAACCAGACAAGAACAGGACAGCAACCGAATGTCAAAAGGACGGACCGGACACCAACCGGACACCAACCAGACACCAACCGGACACCAACTGGACACCAACTGGACATCTACTGGACTGATCATGGACGTGCCGAAAACCGATGGACCAAATTCCCGCAGCACCATCAACGGACACTGCAGGAAGCAAACCGGAGACATAACCGACTGGTACCGGATATGAAACGGACAAAATGGACAAAACGGACAAAACGGACATCAACCATACACGTCAGTCTGGCGGTGTTGGGTACAAGTTTTGTGCATGTTCAAAACTTGTACCGGACACCATCGGACACCGCCGGAGATAGAACGTAAACACTGGATGGGTATGTATATAAACCGTACATTGCCGTATTTCACAGGACAGTGTCCGTTTTCTGTCCGTTTCCTCAATCTGGTGAGGTCTGACTGGGGCGTAAGACGCAACATTGTACTGGTGGCACCATCTCGGCCCATCTCTCCTCAACCGGATGTTGACCAGTATAAGTCGCACTGGAGGATATATATATACCTAAAGTTCAAATGTGACCATCCGCGTGGGTCTGTTTGCGCTAACAACCAGACATAGCTGGTAATCAATTGGTCAGAACCCCTCACAGGTGGCATCGATGCGGCCAATACTGTAACTATGCAGGGCTAGTACATAGGATATAGTGTGTATAATATAGTATAGGGAACAGAAGATAGGTTGTGTATTTGTCTATATTCCCATAATAGATTATACAGAAGAAGCTACTCACAGGTGGCGTCATAGTGGCAGAAGCAGGAACTAACTCCTATTACAGTAGGATAGTAGGTAATAACTAATATATAGAAGAGAACTGATAAGTGGTAGTGTCCTTGTTTATATTCTCATAATAGATTATAGAGCACGGCCTTGATATCTACGGACACTCCAGCAACGGATGTCCAAATCATTAACTCACCCTCATCTACCAATATAACTTATACTCACTCTATGCAACAGTCAATTACTTGGAAAATAGTCATCGATATGACATTATTACTTTATTCCATTGCGGGTGGGATAACAACTTTAACTTTCATAAATGGTCTTGTGCTGACAACAGACAAGGCAGTAATAGTATTTACTGGGGAGACAGTGGTTCTTAGGTTTGAGCGCGTTGGGACCACAACTGGGGGCAATTACTGGCCAGGCTTCCTCTGAACGACCTGAAGGGTCTGCCAGGCTTTAAAATAGGACACCTTAATGTACGTAGTCTAACCCATAAAATTGAACAACTAAGAATGGACCTGCCATGGTCAGGACTTGATATTTTTACAGTATCAGAAACATGGCTAAACAGCCACATTGAGGAAAAGCTGATATAAATTCAAGGGTACAAGTTCCTAAGATTTGACAGGCAAACAAAGCTTCCAAATTGCCAAGTCAAAGCTGGTGGAGGCCTAGGATTCTACTGCAAAGACCCACTGCAAATAGACACTGAAAAGTATGCCAACCACAATATTTCAAATGGAACTCTGGAATTACAGTGGGCAGTCATCACCAGACCACACACAAAGAAAATTCTAATAGGTAATGTATAGAGGCCCCCAAATGGGAATATGCAGGAAGCTTTTGACCTACTAAGCTCAACCATGAAACAAATTATAGACATTAACAAATATGAAACTCTTCTCATTGGTGATTACAATGCAGATTACAATGCAAAAAATCAACCATCAGCTAATATCACGAGACAATTTGCCACAGAACATGAACTGCAACAGATGATTAAAAAAACTACTAGAAGCACACAAACCTCAAATACAACAATTGACCTGGCTTTTACAAATATAAAATATTGTACTACATCTGGTATCCTCAACTACAACATAAGTGATCACAAACCTATTTATATAATTTTAAAAAAAGCCAAGGAATGACAAACAAACCACATCACACTGGGGCCGCTCATATAGAAACTGCACCTATGAGGACCTTTCAACCACATTACGGGGATTTGCTACCAATGAAATGTTTTATGAGCAAGATCCGAACAAGTGCTGGGACATGTTAGAAGCTATCCTTGATAGAGCTGCTGACAAACTTTGCCCAATGATTGAACTGAGAATAAGAAAAAAACACAGCTAAATACTTAAATGACGAATTACAAGAACTACAACGAGATCGGGACTACTTTTGCCAAAAGGCTGAATTAACCAAAGACCCAGGGGATGCATTCATAGCAAAATGCTTAACTAGAAAGGCCAGGACTGAGGTTTGAAAGGCAAAATCAAGGTACTATCTTGACCAAGCCATCATTCACAACCAAAACCCCAAGAAATTTTGGTATGAACTAGATCAAATAGAGCCTGATCCCAAGCCAAAAATCAGTAATCTAATAAATGACAGTACTGGTGAAACAATACCTGATATTCAACTAGCAGAAGAGATCAACAAATACTTTGTTGATATAGGAGCTAACCTAGCCCAAAAATTTCAACCAAAAGATGATGTCCAGGAAAACTATAAGGTTGTAGTTAACCAACATAGATATGATCTCATAGAAACAACAAAAGACAAGATCCTTACCAAAGTACAAAATCTATCACCATTCAAACCTTCAGGCATGAAGGACATCAGTTCAACCTTTATCAAGGGCACCATCAAGGCTCTGATAGATGAATTTAGATACCTATACAACCTCATAATTACTACTGGAATTTTCCCAGAAAAATGGAAGAGAGCAACAGTTACCCCTATACCCAAGGTAGGTAACCCAAAGTCCTATAATGAACTGCGACCTATATCCATACTACCTCTCCCTGGCAGAATAATTGAACAGATAATTCACGACCAAATAAAAACATTTCTTGAGGACACTAACTATTTAGCCACCCAACTAAATGGCTTCAGACAAGAAAGGTCGACGACTAAGGCACTTGCCTCATTAATGGATGAATTGTTGATTAACACAGACAGAGGTGAGCTTACAATAGCTGTTTTTCTTGATTTCAAGAAAGCTTTTGATACAATTGACCACAAAATCCTGCTATGTAAGATCAAAAGAGCTGGACTGGGAAAAAGATCATGTAGGTTCATATCCAACTACTTAAACAATAGACAACAAGTCACAAAAATTAATAATACAGAATCCTCCACGAGAACTGTCAGAACAGGAGTGCCCCAAGGTTCCACTTTGGGACCACTCCTCTTTCTGATATTTATTAATGACCTACCATTGCTGTCTACCAGTGCTAATTTCACACTTTTTGCGGATGATGCTGTCCTCACAGTGCACAATAAAAACATTATTCTGGCAGCTACTATGGTAAACAAGGTGTTAAAAAAGGTCAATATTTGGTGTGCTGATAACAGACTTACCTTAAACACACAAAAATCAGAATATGTGATATTTGGAACAAAATCTAGAAAATTGCACTCGCAAAATATAGAGCTATTTATAGGCAATGCAGTGCTAAGAGAAGTGAACTCGTACAAATACTTAGGAACCACACTTGACTATACACTGAATGCGAACCAGCAACTATCGAGGCTGAACCAAATTCTAGGTATGAGATTGACAACCTTTAGAAAAATAAGATGCTACATGAGTGAGAACACAGCGCTCAAACTGTATAAGGCAACTATACTGCCAATAATAGATTATAATGATCTAATCTATGGCCTTTTAACAAAACAATAAGTAAATAAATTACAGAGAACTCAAAACCGAGCTCTTAGAACAGTATATAGGGGCAAAGTTCTCTCAGTGAATGAGATGCACACTAGATCTAATATCACATACCTGAGCCAAAGGAGAGATGCACATCTGCTATCTCTTATGTTTATCAGAGCCAAGGATGAAAACTACATAGACCATACTACCAGAGTTACCAGGCAGGGGGATGCTACACTCCTCAGAGTTCCTAAACCACTCACAAATAGACTGACAAGAGCCGTTATCTACAAAGGCAGCAAATTATGGAATGAACTCCCAGTCAGAATTAGACATGCACAAACACAACTAGAATTCAAGAACCTGGTAGGATTTCACCAAGCCAATCAGGCCCTTCTACAGGCCTAGTGATGAGGTCGCCATATTTAATTAGCTATCTATTATAAGCACCTATGGCCACCCTGTCCCCTCCCACCACCCCACGCGCTCCTTTGCCTGCTGCCAACAAACCAAGTTATCCACCGTACAAATTATTTGCCCAGCAAATTTGGAAAGGTGTATCAGTCTGGTAGTATTGCTATAGACCGGGGGCCCTATGGTACTGGGACAGCTCACTCCCTATCTCTCCCATGTGATGTAAATTTTGCGGTGCCACCCTGTGGTGGGTTTGATTGACCCAGCTGCTGGTTGGTGTTTCACATGTAAACACATACGGTTATATCATGCATGAGGCCGGTAAGCGTGAATACACATCAATATCGGATTGCTATGAACAGGCACACATCATCGTCGCCATCGTCACACAGCTTTCACATTCATATATACATTTGTGCATATATTGTGGCATCTGTTTAGCCGGGGGAACGGCCAGCGCACCACGTGGTGGATTTGATCATTTTGATTACACAGTACAGGCTGAGTGAGCTGTCTTGGTATTATGGGGTCTTTGTACAAACATAGACACTAATAAAGTCTGGACTAGACTACTAAATGACTGAAACATACAATCCTCCAAGCATTGTTTATCCCATCATTACTAACAACCTACTTACTCAAACTACTTCATGTAGTCAAAAAACACACCTGAGGTATTAACCTTTAAAGCATAACCCTATAAGCTAACTACAGTCTAACAGAATAAACAAACCATTCTACTAACACTCACTCCATCTCAAAATGTTAACTCCAACAACATGATAGTTTTGCAATTCACAACATAGTAGGCATACAAACCTATGAAGGAAAACTATGTACCTAACCACTCCGTAATGTAAAGGTCTAATCAATACACGTGTATGTATCAAGTGTGTAGGAATACAACATATAACTGCTATTTTTGTATGTGAATTGTCAAACTATACCATATGTAAGTCTTTGAATGTTTGATATTGTTATTTCAGCTGATTTGGGCTAGCTGCATATATTGTAAAGAACTGCATTGTCACATGGCTGGAAGACCAGTGCCACGGCGCTGACAAAAGACTTTATTCAATGAATAAACTATATTTACAAAAAAAAAAAAAAATTGTTTAATTTGGAATGTATCCTATAACCTACAGGATATTGTCAATTGCGAACATAAATAACAAATAGATAAAAATAACACAGGTGCAGTAACATCTCTGTCCGAACACATGCTTCCAGGCAGACGACATATTGCTTAGTTTAAATTCGATGTAGCAGACGACAAATGAAAACTCACTGGTATGTTTCCCGTGCGTGGGAGATATATAGGCCGCCCGAACTTGGCGTACCACTAATCGGAATCATGCGTTGTTATCGTCGTGAAAGTTTGATGAAGCGCAGACGACCAATGGCGTCATCCATCACACTTAACTTCTGACTTATTGCATTCGAGGTAGAAATAAATATGCGGGCGCCATTTTCATCTAAAACGCTTCGCTTAGGTCTAAATAAATGGTGCTTTTTGTGTGGAATGGAGTTAGAGTCGAAACTCTCTGGCTGGGGATGTGAAATAGAACCGCGCCTTCTGATTGGCTATTCTGACCCGTGACAACAAGAGAGCAGCAATCCCTGCTGATCTAATTATCGCTGATAATGGAATCTGTGGGTATTACGTCATAAGCAGTGGGACGCCATGGCTAATTGGTAGCGGGCTTCTAATATGGGTATAGCCACAGCGTCATAGCCTACATGCCCTATTATATATTCAGTAGTGTATATACTATGTTCTATATACAATTGTCTATAGTCACTAGTCTAGATTCTAATAAAGTATAACCCAGTTAAACCAAACTTGAAGGGACCCTAGAAATCTGTTTGGGTTAACCAATCATTGGTTTAACCAAGCTTTGACTTGAACTTTCATTTGGCTTTCGCAAAAATGCAGGTGCATTATGAATGTAATATACAATGTATGTGGACAGTATGATTATTGTTTTTTTTTGTATATACAGTTTAACCCCATTAAACCAAGCTGGGTTAAATCAATAAAAATACTGCCATTTATCACATAAAAAAGTCTCAGATGACCTTAAAACCACATGAAAATTTGGTTTAACTCTATCGGGAGTGGCCTGGGGCCGACAATTTTGTTTGGATTAACCGATACTTTGGATTAACCGATTTTGATTTCACCAACTTTTTTATATGATAAATGGTAGTATTTTCCCGGGCCGCCAAAAAAAGTTTGGATTAACTGGTCATTTGGTTTAACCGAGCTTGGTTTAACCGGGTTGTACTATATGAATAAACAATGCTTTGGACCGAACCCCGAGCCATATTCGATAAACACGACCCAGGCGACTCGATTCGGTACGGGCTATTCTGCGGTGGAGCGGCGTCAAGGCATTAAGCCCATAGGCTATTATTAACCAATTGCTGTCGTCCACCCTGTTTGCTGCGTAGTGAAGCTCGACGAGCGATTTCCGTTTCCGTTTGCTGGATTTTGATTATTCAACACGAGTATACAACTGGTGGCCCCGATATAAGGCTATTTCCGTTTCCGTTTGCTGGATTTTGATTTTTCAACACGAGTACACAACTGGTGGCCCCCATATAAGGCTATTTCCGTTTCCGTTTGCTGGATTTTGATTATTCAACACAAGTATGCAACTGGTGGCCCCCATATAAGGCTATTTCCGTTTCCGTTTGCTGGATTTTGATTATTCAACACGAGTACACAACTGGTGGCCCCCATATAAGGCTATTTCCGTTTCCGTTTGCTGGATTTTGATTATTTCCTTGTCCGCCTCTATGAATATGAATATTGTTTATATATGTATATACGCATGGTAGTCATTAGCCTCCCCGCTGGGTGGGTCGATATGAATATTGAATAACGAAAATAGAATATTGTATATACAATAAATCATAATGAATATAGAATATATAACATAGTATATAGAACATAGTATAATATACTATATTCTATATGCTATGTTGTATATTCTATATTCATTATGTTATATCCTATATACTATATTATATAATTCTTCTATATACTATATGTTATATACTATATTCTATATTCTATATTCACTATGATATATTCGATATACTATATTCTATTTTCTATATACTATATTTTATATACTATGTTGTATATTCTATATTTATTATGCTATATTATATATACTATATTAAATTTGTTATATACTATATTTGATATACTGTGTTGTATATTCTATATTTATTAGGTTATATTCTATGTATTACATTTGATATATTTCATACCACATATTATATATTATATAATTCATTCCTACAAGATGGAAGGAAAGACAAACAATGGAGTGGGATGGAAAACTGTCTTCTATGGCAAGAGGTAAGAGCCCTATTGCCGATAAGAGGCTCAGTTGTGACAGCTGAATAGGCCAGGTGGCAGCACCAGGCAAGGCAGAGAGCATGTCCATTCGCCTGAGTTGCTTAGTGTCAGTAGGTGTGAGGTGTCCAGACAAGGTGCAACCAGAAGAACCATTAAAGGATAATCACTTTATGGATAATTATACTCATATAATGCTTATATAGCACATCATTATTTCCTACAAGCTGGAAGGAAAGAGAAACAAGGTAGTGGGATGGAAAACTGTATTCTCCGGCAAGAGGTAAGTGCCAAAGACAAAGTCCCCCAACCCACTAGTAGATTTGTTCAGGCTCAGTTTCGGCCTCAGCGGCGAGGGTCGTGGCCAATCGCATGTCATTGACAATCCTGAGGGTGAGGGGGGTTTTGAGGTAAGTGAAGACCATGTCGGTGGAACAATCACCCCTCGCCCAGAGCTCCTCCAGGGTGGGCCCATACATGGAGCGGAAGGTGCAGCCCCCCACCCCTACAGAGAGAGTGAAATGACACAGCGTCCGGGTCTAGCCCCACGTTCTCGGAGAATATCTCGAGTGTTGTCTGGTAGATCTGGTAGGTGAGAGGGGCCGAGACTCCATCAGCTATGATGATCCTGAAGGCCATGGCGTCTGGCTGGGCTGGGACCTCAGTAAAGTGGCGCTCCATCCTGCCCCTGCCACCATCCTTGGGAACACAGAACATGTCGTGGACACAGGTGGGCTTGGCATCAACAACGGAGATGCAGCCCCTGTCAAGCTCAGAGAGGAGCTTAGTATTGATGGTGGCCCTGTCAGCATCCTTACTGATCCAGCGGTGGGCGGAGTCGTAATCAAGGAGACAACCCGGGTTTATGACCCGGAAACCGAAGAGGGCGTCCCTGAGAATGTATTCCCAATCGGAGTCAGTGCCCCCTCAGAGGAAGAGCTCGCAGAAAATGCAGCAAGGCTTGAGCTGGGTGCGAAAACCAGCTATGGTGTGGGAACAATCACAGGTCCCACCGACACATTTGTCAGAAACATTGACATGAATGGGGGAGTCACCCAGGCCTATCCCTGGCAGCGATGCAGAGGGCACAGTCAGCAGCCCCAATGTAGTCGACCAACATCCAGTCATCAGGCCCGGTGTCAAATGGGACGCATAACTGATGGAAAAGGTGTCCAGTCCGTGGCGGCCATTAGCAGAGGGGTCTCCTCCCGCTCCAACCCCCTGCCCATAACTGGGCCAAGCGGGGGATGACCATCAATAGGCTCATGTGGGGGGGGGGGGGGCTGCCCCATGTCTGTGCACGGGGATTAATATAATCACCGACATCAAAATCAACGTCAACATCAGTAACAACAAACACAACCAGAGGCACCATTAACAGATAATCAGTTTACGCATAATTATACTTGTATAATGCTTATACAGCACATATATATATATATTATATTTTATATGTATTCATTCTAAACTGACATAGGTACAAGCCGTTCGATATTGGAATGCTATATTTAATTAACTGAATGAACAAATGAGCAGACTTAACTGAACAATCTAAAAGCTGTGTCACACTACAAAGCACCGTGCAAGCGTCTGCTGACGTAGGTGCATTTGTGTCAATATGCCGGTGTACGTTGATATGCATTACTCAAACTTACGCTTTCATTATGGGTATGTCAATGTATGTTGATGGTATGTCAATGTATGTTGATGTCTGTCAATGTATGTCGATGTACATCGATATACAGCATCGCTCATTAAGGGGTCGCAAAAGTTTTGTGAATGCACAAAACTGTTGATGTTCGACATCATGTGGCTTTTACCCCAGGCATATGTTAAGTATGTGTTAGGCATATGTTGTTGTACGTTATACATAAGTTAGACAAATGTTCACTACGTAGCACTAGATTGACCTACGTCAGTCAGACACAGAGCCAGTGGAAACATACAGTCCACGTATTGACAATGTAACGTATGTCTAACATATGGCTAACATACGGTTTGTGTTTCTCAACTGTGTCTTGACGTATGTAATGTATAAGGCATACTTCTGGCAATCAAATTGCATATATAACGTTCACTGGATTTCTGCAAGCATACCATGAGCGTAATGCAAGCGTTTTTCGCAGGGAGGCACGTTTGCCATATGATGGCCAAAAGTTGCCCATGTACACTCTGCTACGTTGTGCATATGGTATGTATATACCCCCCGCACCAAAAAGTCTGATGCATTTCAACATTTGAAAGTGATTTTAGCCGTTGGCCACATGTTTGCGCTATGCATCATAATGTGACAGGGCCATAAAAGAAGGATGGATAACAAAAACTTGTTGCATACAATATCTTCAGTGACACTTGCGTTGGGCGAACCACCACCTTGAGTGGACACATTTTCAGTGTCCAACCTGTAGGTCTTTCATTGGAATTGTCCCTCAGAAACCAAGACCCCTGTTATAAAAGGACACCATTGCTATGTGCCCATAACTGTCCTTTGAAGGCAGCTACTACTTACCCTCCGCTACTCGCAGTCCTCTTCCGCTAGGACTAGAACAACAAAGAGGGGAACACAAAATATCTTGAGCCTAACCAAACTTGTTAATTGTTAAATAAAATGAGTTGGCAAACAGTCGAGGAGGGTTTAATCAGGCGGTGTTCACTTTGGGTGCTCCACGCACGCAGGTCCTGTTTCTTTACGCACTCACCCTCTCCAGTTACACACCAGCGGCAGGGTTTGGATACTCTATTAGTGACGTCACGTAAGGGAGGTCACCGTTCATTAAAGCGGCTAACCGTTAAAGGGCGAGTAACACGATGAGGATTGGTTTAAACATTCACAAATTGTATGATTGGCTTTTGAAAGCTGTGATTTGAATATTTCAAAATGATTGTGATATATATATAATATGTATATTAATGTTATATGATTAATATAACGGAGTACATGTTTAGTTATAAAGGAATAAATACATCAATATACTTTGTTCCTCCTTTCAAATCGCATGGCAATAGATTTCCACCACCAACTCGCCTTCTGATATCCGTCGAAGAAGAAATGTGCGTAGCAGCTCAATAAGCTGCTGGCTTCATAGGGAATGTCCTATAGACGATTTCAACCAGCTAGATATTCGGATGACTGACCTAAATCAGTATTAATGTGATGTGCAGGAGCTTACTGGGTAGCATGTTCTGTTTACAAATAAGTGCATAATAGTTGCCAGTGTGAAACCTCTATTTGCTCCCCGAGAGAGTGCTGCTGGTAACTTACAAAAGCCTGCAGCACTTCAACACCTTTGCAGGCAGCTTTCATGAAATGTGGAGAGTGACAGTCAAGTAATGAAAGCAGTCTTTGTCACATCGCGACTGACAGCATGATTATGATGATGTATAATAGTCATAGATGACTTCCGCCAGAAACCTGCCCTGTGGTGGCAGTCGCAATAACCAGTGATGATGGTATCATCTCAATATGCACATTCGTCTGTCTAAAAGGTCTTATAGGGGATTTTCACCACCAACTCTCTGGTTAGATTGGGAAGCAGTCAATGTGGGTGGTGGGTTCGTTCCAAGTGGATGGAGTTGAAGAATTTGAGTGGAGAGGGGGGGGGGGTGGACGTGGTGAAAGTGAGTGTCAGTTGTGGAGGTGGGTGGGGGTTGTGGAGTTCAGTGGAGGTTGGAGGGTGGCGGTGGGTGGGGGTGGGGGGATCGAAAGAGCGGTGTGGTGGATGTGGCGCAGGTGGTTGGAAGTAGTCAAGGTGATTAGGGATTATGAAATTGGTGGAGGTGGGGCATAGGTTGGTGGGGGTGGATATGGGGTTGTGGTAGGGGGGGGGGGGGTGTAGATATGGGAGGGCGTGGGATATGTGAGTGGAGGTGGTGGAGGCGGGGCAGGTGGCTGGTGGTAGTGAAGAAGGTGGGTGGGGGTGGGTCGGGGGAGTGGAGGGTGTAATGGTTGTAGTGGTGGGTGAAGGTGGTGGACATGGGTGGAAGTGGGTGGGTGAGAGTGGGTGGGATCGGTGGGTGTGGGTGGGGAGTGGGTGGGGTGGGTGGAAGTGGGTGGCAGTGGGTGGCAGTGGGTGAGGGTGGGTGGCAGTGGGTGGAAGTGGGTGGGTGGGCGTGGGTGGGAGTTGGTGGAGGTGGGTCCGTGTGTGTGGGAGTTGGTTGAGGTGGGTGGAAGTGGTTGCGGGTGGGTTGGGGTGGGTCGACAATACACTGCCGACTGACCACTCGTCCAAACGCAACCACAGTGACGGCCAACCGACTGGTGAGTTCTTCGCGGTGTCGTGGTTTCTCGCGGTCATGTGACCCAGTCGTTCCTCCGACGAGAAAATAACATCATTAAGCTATGCAAACCATGACTCAGCAAATTAGAACCTGGGTCGTGTGAATAAGTAAAGTTGTGTTGGTCACGTGACTTCCCCTTTAGAGGCAGTCTACCTCATTTGCAGACTTCTTAAATTACAGATAAAGAGGGCGCTTATTTAATTACCCTTAAAATGGTCATAATGAAGATTTTAGTATTAGAGTATCTGAGTATATAAGTTGATTCTAAAAGCAATGTTAGATCTGTTTTTTTGAGATTGCACCGGAAGTGAATAAATATCTCTTGGCAGCAGTCTGATACTCCCTCCTCGGCCTTCAAACCCAGATATCCTGGAAATATGGAAATATTACCCTCGATATAGCCAGGATAGCTGGATATTCATCTTTATATCAGCTTCGTGCCTTTATTATACCATTCATTATATAGAACTAGTTAGGTGCTTTGAAATAGTAGATTGCATACATTCTATAATTCATTGCGCTACACTATTTCAAGTAAAATAGCCAAAACGGATACAGAAAATGATTGACAGGACAGTCACAACAGCAACTGGACACTCAGTGTTTTTAAACAGCCACCAGCCACCAGAGCCTTATAGTTGCCTCATCCGATGTTTTGAATTTCTGTATTTTTTATGAGATAAATATATTTGATCAATCACTAGTATCTACTTTACATTAGTTCAAAGTTACTTTTATTTTAAATGGTAAACTTATTAGATATTTTGAGTACAAACATGTCAAATTAGCTTTGGCAAGCTTGCCAAAACTCTGACACCATAGACTTCTGTAGTAACAGGTTCTGTTAAATTGACACAGTTTTGCCTTCTATGCAGAAACAAATGCTTAATAAGTCCATTAGTATCTAAGTTAGATATGTAAAATCAAATCTGGATAATTGATTTGGTTTTGAAAAGTTGATATTTGATCGGACTATGCAGCTTTAAACATCAACACTGGATGCAGCACCACGTGACCCCCGGAAATAGGGCACCGGCCGCAAAGAAGAGCGAGGTCTGGGGTGGGGGCAGCGACTTAAATGCCATCCGGACAATTCTTGCTGCCATTGAGACTCCAGCCTTTAAACAAAAGGATTTGTCATTATCCGCACTATTGGGGAGCTGGTGGGTATTCCAGTACAGAGGACACCATGTGGGGGCGCCACCTGTTGGTCAATGTCAGGGTTATGATCATGCACTGAGGCAGTGGTATCACAATTGTCATGAAAGGTGATTCAACACATTTGTAAATTGTTATTTTTGTTGGGGGATACATTAATTAATTATGCAACATAATTAACAATCATGGAAAAGTGGTGTTCTTCATTCATTCTTCTGCTCCTTGCACTATCGTAGTAATATTAAGCGCTAAACTAGGCTGCGACAAGTATCAATTTCTAAGTTATTGCAATTATTGCAAAAATAAATTTTAATTAAAAGAAAAAAGATTCTGATATACCATGAAGGTCCCATCTGGATAAAAACCCAATAAATCATGCGTTATTGCAAAGCATGTATTTATAATGTATATTGCAGTCACATTATTCGACAAAATGCTTAAAGCAGCCTAATCAGATTAAGCATCACCTCTTCAAAACCAAAACAATTGTCTAGATTTGATTCTACATATGTCGCTTACATTCTGATGCCCTTATTAAATATATGTTTCCAAATAGAAGGGAATACTGAGCCAGTTTAAAATAACCTGTTACTACTGAAGCCTATGGTGTCAGAGTTTTAGCGTTCTTGTCGAAACTAATTGGATATGTTTACACTTCAAATATTTCAAAAGTAAAATAAAAGTGAATTCACACTAAAGCAACGTAGATTATAACAATCATTTTAATATACTTATCTCCGGAAAATGATAGAAATTCAAAACCATCGAACTAGGCAACTTTATATTACATAAAATGCCTCTTGATTATTGTGTATTCATCACCCAAACCCAAGTTCTGGTATGTAATCTATAGCTGCGACCCGGCGTGCCGGTTCCCAGCAACCAGTGCTTCGTGGGGAACCAGCGGAACTCGGATTACCCATATTGACATGCCGCATTTGATGAATACCAGTGTATGAATATGTAGAGGCACAGACACGAAGACGCTAATTGCACATTTTCCGAAATCCGAACCGGGCGCGTTAGCCGAATCGGTAGAGTGTGTGCCTCGCTTGCGGAAGGTCGGGATGGTGGTTCCCGGTCGAGTCAAACCAATGACTTATCAAATTGATACTTGTTGCTCCCTAGCCTCACATACGCATTAATAGGATAGGGCAAGGACTGGATAGCTCAGTGTCTGGATAATGTGAATGAGTATGATATCGGATCATGGTGCCAGCATGGTACCAGTGGAGTAGCACTATAAAGTCAACATGAGTGTGCACTGTTACAAGTGAGTACCCGTCCTGATATGACCTTAGAGTTTTGCCAGGATGTAAACCTCCACCAACCAACAACCGAAATCCGATGTTTTTCTTTATTAGTCGGTGACTGATGACAAAATCAATTTGACTGTCCACGACTAGACCTCATAACGAACCCTATGAGGTCCAACTCGATTGTTTGGCGGGGAATTTTGACATGGAAATGGCTGGATTATTAGTTTCAGGACTTATTAGGGGGCCATACATAAGCTACATGACGTAAAGAAGGGTGGGTGAATGTGAAATCATACTGACTCAAAATAAACACTCAGACGCAAGGGCAAAATGAGTTGAGTGTCAACTTCCTGTGTCGTACGTAGATCGTTGGGATTCCAACACCGGGTTGAAACCTTATCCGAGAAAAACTAAATATATTAATATTTGTCACTACATACCATATCGGGGGTGTTATTAGGATAGAGCAAGGGAGAGTTGAATGATGAAGGCCCAATGGCTGTGATTAAACATTCCCCTTAAGTAATCAATGAATATCATCATAATTCAAAACCAGACACAGATAATTCATTTTTGGGCTAATAAATTTATTATTCAGGCATAATAAATTTTACAGCAGCCTTTTTGTCTACACCTTTGGGAACATGTTATATATTAGCTATTTCCAATAGTACAATTGGCCTTTTAGCTAATTTATTCTATCATCAGCAGGTAGTACAACCTGTGTCTTTATCACTTCTTTATGTTCCTTACTTATCTGCAGGTCATCTATTAGATGTAACTTGTAACTTTGCTCAGCGATCCGTCGACGACGGTGGCCAGGTAAGAACTGGACAAGCCTTGAATCTACTACCGGAAGTTACTTTTGTACATAGCAACGCGCGCTAGGAACGGTATCTATGGTGCTGCTCATATCAGGCCCGTAGTCAGGGTTTGTGAATTATGCATGTTTCCGGCAACATGGACCATTATCGTCAATCGTTTTGAGTCAGTTTGATTTCACACCCACCAATCCAGCTTTGCGTCACCTATAGCTTATGTATGTATTGTGGTGTTCTCTGGGGCAGAGTGGTTAGAGTGTCTGACTTTTTTCTAGGTCGGACACCTAATCTGAAGGTCAGTGGTTCAATTCCCCATGCCCCCACCTCTGCCAATTTGGATTTCCACTGATGTGTATAACTTGCAGCGTCATCAAAGGCTGGTTGCTCTCATACCATGTCTATGGGGTGTGGGAGGTTAAACATCGCTTGGGTCGGTAAAAGTGTAGGCTCAGGCTTTCTATCCACAAACTGTCTAATGGGGAAAACAAGTCTATTCAGAGTTATCCATGATGGGCAGTATAAATCTTCAAGAATCACTTAATCGTGAGAGTCATCGGCGCACAACAGATGACTTTGCAACCAGTTTTCTCCAATTTGTGCCTGTTCTCCAATTTGTGCCTGTTCTCCAATTTGTGCCTGTTCTCCAATGGTCCTCTCTGAATTGCCAAACTGCAGGCAATAAATGTACAAAACGAATTTTGATTTACAACTGTACACGGACTCGGTTCATTGTCAGCTGTGGGTCTGATCCCCTCCCCCCTCACCTGTTCATCAGTGCTCTGCCCGAACTCTTCACCTGCCACCTGGAGTTTATACCTTTACACTAACCAGCACTGCTGCTTGGTGTACTCCACCTACAACCACTTCCAATGTTTGGAGTTAGTTTGGTATGTGAGGATCGGTGTCAGAAGGACACTGACCAGAGACATTAAGAGGTATTCTTTATTCATATCCATATAATAAATTATATAGTACATGTATGTACAATTATATTTTCTTATTGTACATATATATGTGTATGGATATATATGATGAATAATGCATTTGCAACTATAAAGATATATGATGGAATTGTTGTGATTATTGATATTATTGATATCAGTGACATTATTGATATTACCGATATTGTTATACCCCAAAGGACTCCACACTTAAGCGGTGGTGCCATCTGCGGCCCACCTCACCGCAACTGGATGTTGGCAAAAGTCAGTTGCACCGGGGGATTATATAATATATATGTATCACCTTAAATGATTGCAATACCTCAGGAAGTTTGACGCCCCTGCCCTGCAGAGTTGTAAACCACTGCCTTGTGGTACAGGTTCTTGACAGAACAGAAGGCTAAGGGAGCAAACCCTAAACAGAAAACCATGTCACTGTGGCAGCATTAAGGGCGGTTGATGTATGGAACTCCCAACATCTCCCGACCAGCCACTGCAGGGACAAACAGTTTTGCGCCTGTCTGGACATGTTCTTGCCGGTGTGAAACCTCTATCTGCTCCCCGAGAGAGTGCCGCTGGTAACTTGCCAAAGCCAGCAGCACTTCAACACTTTTGCAGGCAGCTTTCATGAAATGTATCAAGAGAAACCTGAAGCTCAGAGACATTAAGACCGACTCATGGACATCACTCTCACAACAAAGAGCTAAATGGAGAGTGGCAGTCAAGTAATGAAAGCAGTCTTTGTCGCAGCGCGACCGAGAGCATGGTGATGATGATAATAATGACCTTAAGGGAGCGCGAAATGTGTACATCAGGCGAAAAGTCAAACCCACGTGAGGGAGTAATGTTGAAAATGGCGAAAAACAAGCGTGGCGTACTCCATGTCCATGTCACATGGTTTCTGTCATTAAGTCCAGAGGTCGCCGCCGACAAGTGAGCGCACTGCTGACGACAGCGCCACCTGGTGTGGCATTTCAACACTGCCACACTGGGCGCTTATGTAATCGCTCAGTTCGCGATGAGTGTCATTGAACCACACTAGGAACGCTGTAACCATGGCGACGCCACGCTGACTGCCTGGCACGGCTAGCTTTGGTTATACCGAGCCTGCCGCTAGGGGTGGGTAGGGTTGGCTGGGTGTTGGGTGGGTGGGGGGGGGGGGTTATGGAGGGCAGGCAGGGGTGTCGTCATGGCAACGAGTCGGTAGCGTCTCAATTATTGCATACGTCGCCGTGGTTTATGCGATAGGGACGCCGAGCCATACCGGCGACGGGGCCTTCCCACTTCCCACTTCCCACATCCCACTTCCCACTTCCCATTTTCCAATGTCCAATTTCCCACTTGCCATTTTCTAACTTCCCACTTCCCACTTTCCACTTCCCACTTGCCATTTTCCAACTTCCCACTTTCCACTTGCAATTTTCCAACTTCCCAATTCCCATTTTCCAATTTCCCACTTTCCACTTCCTACTCTCCCCTGCCCACTTCCCACTTACTAACTTCCCATTTCTCACTTTCCAACTTGCTACTTCCCACGACCCACTTCCCACTTCCCAACATCCCTCTTCCTACTCTCCCCACTTCCCACTTAGCAACATCCCATTTCTCACTTGCCAACTTCCTACTTTCCACCTGTCACTAACCAATTATCACTTCCCACTTCCCACTTCCCAACTTCCCACTTCCCTTCGTGCTTTCCCACTTCCCACTTCCATATGTTCAATTCTCACTGCCTTCTTCCCACTTCCCAGACGATGGTAACAGTGCCTTCGTCGAGTGGGACGCTGAGCATGCGAGTGCGCACACGTCACATGCAACGAACGCGCAACGAACGCGCAAAGCGCAATGCACAACCAAAGGCGCAATGCACAATGCGGAATGCGGAACGCACAACGCGCAACGCGCAACGCGCAACGGTCAACACACAACGTTCAACGTGCAAAGTGCAACGCGCAA
This sequence comes from Branchipolynoe longqiensis, assembly GCA_030323885.1. Taxonomy (NCBI): domain Eukaryota; kingdom Metazoa; phylum Annelida; class Polychaeta; order Phyllodocida; family Polynoidae; genus Branchipolynoe; species Branchipolynoe longqiensis. Next base: position 153,857,977 of record CM059187.1, on the reverse strand, counting down.
CGCGCAACGGTCAACACACAACGTTAAACGTGCAAAGTGCAACGCTCAACGCGCAACGCACAACACTGTACGTGCAACGGTCAATGCGCGATGGTAAACGCGCAACGCGCAACGGTCAACACGCAACACGCACCGCGCAACGCGCACCGCGCAACGCGCACCGCGCAACGCGCACCGCGCAACGCGCACCGCGCAACGCGCAACGCGCAACGCGCAACGCAAGCACAAAAGCATGCAGAAACGCATAGGGGAACACATTTCACAAGCCTATATGCAGATGCAATCATAGCTGCACATTCATGCACAGGCTTGTACACATGCACACACATGTGTGCATGACATGCACATGCAGGCATGCACATATATTGGAAAGCAGTCTTATGGGCTGGGATATACATATAGGTGCATGCGCACATGCATATCTACATGTGCATGCATACGCAAACGGACATGCATGTATGCAGACATACAGGTACATATGCACACGCACACAGACATGAATATGCACATGCAGGCACACGGACACGGCCACATACATAAACATATGGACATGAACATATGCACAGGCACAGGCACACATACATAGGCAAACACATCGTCTGGGCTGGGATGCAAATGCATGTAGCACTCACATGCAGATGCAAACAAGTATGCAATTTTAAGTCATTGGTTTGTAATTCAAACTGCCAACTTTTCGCACGGGAAGCCAGCACTCCTACAACTTTGGCTATGCGCTAACTGATGACATAAAATATTGATACGTGTTGCTAGACTAGCTTTTTTTCTTGAAGATTTATACTGCATATCATGGATAAGTCTGAATAGACTTGCTTTCAGCATTAGACAGTTTGTCGATAGAAAGCCCTAGCCTACATTTTTACCAACCCAAGGGATTTTTAACCTCCCACACCACATAGACATGGTATGTGAGCAACTGGCCTTTGATGACGTAGTAAGTTATACACAACAGTGGGAATCAATTTTTGGCAGAGGTGGGTGAACGGGGAATCAAACACTAACCTTCACATTAGGAGTCTGACCTAGAAAAAAGTCAGACACTCTAACCACGCCACCACAGAGAACACCACAACTTGCTGCTCGGCATTAATAGGAATAGCATAATGACTGGTTAGCGGAGTGTTGGCATAATATGACTGGGTTGTGTATCGAGTCATAAGCAAGTGCCCCCCTCCCAATCACAACAACCACTACTACTTCCCGTGATTCCCACAACCTCCATTCACACACCACAGCTGCCCGCTACACAGCGCAACCTCCCCAACTCATCAGCACTTCCAATGACCCAGCAAAACATTCCTCCACCAGGCATCAATCATCTCTCCCAACTTAGCTCCAGCTTCCTCTGTCCCACCACCAACCATTCCCAGCAACCCCTCCTACACCCGACTACCCCCCCCCCTCCACTACCTCACCCCACACACCACCACGTCACCCAAGCAGCACCACTCCTCTCCCAACCACCACCAACCATTCCCAGCAACCCCTCCTACACCCGACTACCCCCCCTCCACTACCTCACCCCACACACCACCACGTCACCCAAGCAGCACCACTCCTCTCCCAACCACCACCAACCATTCCCAGCAACACCTGCTAGACCCGACCTCACCCCACACACCACACCGTCAGGCATGGAGCACCACTGCTCTCCCAACCACCACCAACCATTCCCAGCAACACCTGCTAGACCCGACCTCACCCCACACACCACTCCGTCAGGCATGCAGCACCACTCCCTCCCAACCACCAGCAACCACCGTCACCAACCCCTCCTAGACCCAACTAACCCCTCCCCCCCCTCCACTACCTCACCCCACACACACCACACCGTCACCCATATAGCACCAGCTTCATCCTTCTGTCCAACGCACCACTGACCACACACAACATCTTCTACACCCGGTCCTGAGATGACTTATATGTTGCTAGGACGTAAAACAACAACAAACAAACACATCTTCTACACCCGACTACCCGGTCCTCCACCACTACCTCCTACCCACACACCCCAACGTCACCCTCACAGCACCACACCACACCCCTCCACCCGCCACCCACCACGAACCACACCCACCACCATCTACTAAACCCGCCTTCACGCACCCACTCACCCCGCACTCACCCCCACCCCCTCCTGCGACTACACCCCGACACACCACACCCAACCCAACACCCCGTAGCCCCCCACTCCCACCCTCAACACCACCACCTCCCACACCCACACCCCACCATCCACATCCCTGCCCCCTCGCTACCCCCTCAGGTTTAAATGGACAAATCTCCTCGCCTCCCTCTCTTCCCGCATTTGGCCTAATCAGTCCATCTCCTCTCCAAGCGTCCGCTCATTTACAATCTCAGAACCCATCTAAACTGACTGATCAGCGGCCCGCCCCGCAGTTCTCATCAGCGTACACCCACATGGCCGCGCTGTCCATCATAGTGCCCTGCGCCCATCCCCCATCCGGGTCCACTGTTCACTCAGTGATCCGCCTCAGACTGGTCCCCTGGCGTCCGAGGATGTTACTCCCCAAACCTTGTCACGTGTCCACCCAGATGTTGACCTCCTCCTCCTCTACTCCTCCTCACCCTCACACACATACGCAACACACACTACACACACCACACACTTCACTCTCATTACCCACGCCACACACGCCAGACGTACCACACACACCACACATCCAATGCACGCCACACACGCCACACACTCACACACGCCAAATACGTCACACCTTCCACATATCACAAATGTAACACATATCACACATCACACATGTCACATATGCCACACACCTGAGAAACACAACGTACCTCACACACGTCACACATCGCACACACCACACATGTCACACATGTCACACATGTCACACACCACACACATCATACACATCACACACCACATAAATAACACACATCACACTCCACACATCACACATCACACAGGCATTACACACATCATACATATATCACAAACATACACACATACATCACACACCACACATCACACATTCACATACACATCACACAGACATAACTAGCACACATCACACTAAACGCATCACACATCGTACATGCATTACAAACATCATACATACCTCACCAACATACAAACATACATCACACACCACCCATCACACAGTCAAATACACATCACACATACATAACTAACACACATCAACACATCACACACCACACATACATTACACACATCATCCATACATCAATACATACAAACATACATCACACACCACACAACACACATTCGCATACACATCACACATACATACCTAGCACACATGGCACTCCTCACATCACTCATCAAACATCACATATCACACAGGAAGTATACACATCATACATCACAAATGTACAAACATACATCGCACACCACACATCACTGAGTCATCACACACATCATACATAAATCACTAACACTCATTTTACGCCACCTCACACATCACACATCACACAATCATCACGCACATCATGCAAATATCATAACCATACATTATATGCCACACCTCATACCTCACCCCCCACGCATGACATGATCATCACGCACATGATGCAGACATCACAACCACCACACAGTCATCACATACACCATGCATATATCAGTAACATAAATCACACCTGACACAATCATCACATATATCATGCAAACATCACACACATACATTATATGGCACACCTCACACATCATACCTCACACCTCACACATCACACAGGCATTACACATATCATGCATACATCCCACACATACAAACATACATCACACATGATACATCACACATTCACAGACGTATCATACAGATATAACACACATAGAGTATTCACCACACGTCACACTCCACACATCACACACCACCCATCACACAATCATCATACACATTATACATACATCACACACATACATTATATTCTACACCTCACACATCACACATCACACAGGCAACACACATATCATGCACTCCATTCATAAACATACACCACATACCACACATCACATAGTCATCATACATCATACATACATCACAAACATACATCACACACCACACCTCACAAATCATAGTCATACATCACACATCACACATATACCACACACATCATACATCCATCACAAACATACATCACACACCATCCCGCCATCTCATAGTGCTCGTCCGTCAGCATCCCATAATGTCAACAGCAACTCTCACCCACTGGTAAACCCCCCACTCCCACCCTCCCCCTCCACCACACAGCTACCCCCACCACACACACCATCCCCCTTACCGGGCCAACCCTTCACTTAACCTGTTTTACATTCCCATTCCAGTCTACAACCCTCAACCCTACCCGACCTCCACACTGCCTACCACCTTCTCCTTTTCCGCCGTATCCCCACCCGTGCCCCCACCCCTGCCCCACAATTTTGTTTACTCCATCTCCAGCTCCCCGTTGTCTATGTTGCCCCCCCAACCCCCACCCCCCACCCTGCCTACCCAGCCCACCCCGACCCGCCCCTCCCCACCCTGCCCCGCCTCCCACCCACCCTCCCCCGCCCCACACCCTGCCCCGCCCCACACCCTGCCCCGCCCCTCCCCACCCTGTCCCCACCCTGCCCCGCCCCTCCCTACCCTGCCCCGCCCCCACCCTGGCCCACCCCACACCACTCCTGCCCCCACAAATTCACACCAACAGATGCTCACCTCGCCCCCATCACGAGACTCCACCCCTACCCCTACCCCTACCCCGGCACCCAGCCTGACTCCTACCCCGCCCCTCCCCAGCCGCACCACGGCCCAACCTCGGCCCCACCACGACCCCCACCTTGGCCCGTACCCTGGCCCCCCCCCACACCGGCTCCACCTGGGATCCACCCGAGACCCACCCCGGCCCCCACCCCGGCCCCCACCCCGGCCCCCACCCTAGCCCCCACCAGTACACTCACCCTGCCTCCACATTGTCCCCCAGCCTGCCCCCACCCTGCCTCTCCCGGATCCCCACCCTGCCCCCAACTCCGACCCCACCCCGGGCCCCTTCCTCCGTCCTCCGCCCGGGGCGGCTCCCACAGGAGGGAGTGTGTCGGGCAGCCTGGAGCTGTGGTCCTTCCCCGGGCATCCACATTGCGCAGCTTCCGGTGTAGCAGGAAATCGCAAACCCCTGGAAATTGCACACCCAGGGGTTTGCAATTTCCTAGGAAATCACAAACCCCCACTGGAAATCACAACCCCAGATGCTTTGTAGCATTTTGCAATATTCAACTAACACACTAGTAAATAATGGTTCATTGAGATATTTGGTGCATGCAGAATAACAATTTGGAATATTAAAATGGTTCTAATTACTGTATCCAGTGACCAAAGTTGGAACTAAAAAGGCCATTTTTCTAACGACATTGTGTACATTGCCGATCCTGAAACTGAGTGATAATACCAGGATATAGCAACATATAGGGCAGATATCTATGTGGAAAACATGGATACTCGAACCCGAATACTCTTTACCTGCCCTTTAGTATGGCCACAGTGGCAACATCTATCAATAACGGCCGTTTTCAGTGCACATGCAGTCAGAATTACAAACTGGACTATCGCAAAGATGTTTTCATTAGGATAAAGACTGCCAAACATGGGGATTTGCGATTTCCAGGGGGGATATGTGATTTCCTTGGCCGGGCCGGGTCCATGTAAATACACCTCCAGGTGCCCAGCTGAGGCTCCTCTTCGTTTCCTGCTCCAAATTCAATATTTTCGCAAAAATCACCCAGATCAATTCTCTGAACTCAGTTCCGAGGTGTAATCATGACGCAGAGTTCATGACCTCGCCACTAACAGAAAGAGTTGCCATGAGAGGAGCTCTCTGATGTTGGATGTAGGATTGCAATGATATCTAATTGTAAGTTTCATAACTAAGTTTGGAGACAGGATTACAGTCATTACTATCTCTAGATTCCGTGATCGGAACTCTCTAATAATGGAAGCAGGATTTCAATGCCCTCGAGTTGTTGTCACAATAGGAGCTCTCTAATGGTTGAGGCAGGATTGCAATGATTTCCAACTGTAGTTGTCACAGTAGGAGCTCTCTAATGTTGGAGGAATGATTGCAATGATTTCCAACTATAGTTGTCACAATATGAGCTCTCTAATGGTGGAGGGTGCTTGCAAGGATCTCCATTTGTAATCCCATAGGAGCTCTCTAATGTTGGAGGCAGGATTGCAATTAGACATAATCTTAGTTTCCGTGAGAACAAATATCTAAATTTGGACTCAGAATTATAGTGGTCAGTACCTGTACTGTCCGTGATAGGAAATCTCTAAAATGTTGCAGGCAGGATTGGAATGGTTTCTAACTGCAGTTATCACAATTGGAACTCTCTAATGTTGGAGGCAGGATTGCACTGAGCTCCAACTGCAGTTGCTGCAATATGAACTCTCTAATGTTGGAGGCAGGATTGGAATGGTCTCCAACTATAGTTGTCGCAATAGGAACTCTCTAATGTTCGAGACAGGATTGCAATGATTTCCAACTGCAGTTGTCGCAATAGGAACCCCCTAATGTTCGAGCCAGGATTGCAATGATCTCCAACTGTAGTTGTCGCAATAGGAACTCTGTAATGTTGGAGGTAGGTTTGCAATAATCTCCAGTTGTAAGTGTCACAATAGGAGGTACCCAAAGTTGGAGCAATGGTCCCTAACTGTAGTTTCTCTAATAAGAACTCTCTAATTTTGGAAACAGAATTGCAATGAGGCAGAACGGTATTCTTCATGGGAGGAGATCTCTAATGTTGGAGGCAAGATTGAAACGAGTTTTTGCTATAGTTCCATCCATGGCGCCCACCTACACTCAGCCTCCACCCCACCCCACCCAACTACACCCCACCCCACCCCACCCACCACACCCCACCACACCCTACTCCGCCCCGCCCAACCCCACCTTACCCCCCCCACCCCAACCCACCCAACTCCACCCTGCCCCGGCCTCCCCCACCCGTCCCCCACCCCGCCCCGTCCCCCACCCCCATCTCACCCCACTCCGCCCTGCCCCGCCCTCCCCACCCCATTCCACCCCGCCCCACCCCACCCCATCCCCCCACCCCTCCCCCACCCCGCCCCGCCCCCGCCCCGCCCCCCCGCCCCGCCCCTCCGCCCCGCCCCGCCCCGCCCCGCCCGCCCCGCCCCGCCCCGCCCCCCGCCCCCCGCCCCGCCCCGCCCGCCGCCCCGACGCCCGCCCCGACCCGCCCCCGCCCCGCCCCGACGCCCCGAGCCGCCCCCGCCCCGACCCACTCCGCCCCGCCCCCCACCCACCCCCACCCCATCCCATCCCACCCCTCTCCTCCCCGCCCCGCCCGCCCCGCCCCGCCCCGCCCCGCCCCTCCCCGCCCCGCCCCGCCCCGCCCCGCCGCGCCCCGCCCCGCCCCGCCCCGCCCCGCCCCGCCCCGCCCCGCCCCGCCCCCGCCCCGCCCCGCCCCGCCCACCCCGCCCCGCCCCGCCCCGCCCCGCCCTGCCCCTCCCTGGGGAACATCGTGAGCTGCTCCTCGTGTCCTGCTAACAGGCGTCAGTTCAACTTTCTCACAGACCAACTCACGTGACACTGAGCCCGCTGGCCCCTCGCAGACTTCTTATCCAAACAATACAAGGGCATAGCTTACATATACACAGGTACGCAGCTTCATACCACCTCAGATTTACACATGTGTATTTCTATTATTAAAATGTTTGATGTAAATATGTGTATTTTCTATATATGTAATGTAGCCTTCTATTCGAGCACTGAAAAGGTCTACATACTAGCTGCAAATCACAAGCCAGCCCCATCTTACCTTAGATGTTGCCAGGACCTAAAACCCCAACAACCAACCAACCTGCTATATATGCTTACCCAGTCTTTGACGGAAGAACTAAATAACACAGACATTAAAAGACATGGTGACTGAAACTACACTCATCGACATTCCTAAAGGCCCTGTCACATTACGTGTATGGCGTTAGCGTATGCCCGCGTATGCGGTTTTTGACCCATACACCATCATACGCCGTCATATGCCATCATACGCTATGCAGGAGGTCCCAGCGGCATCTGAAGCATATGCCTAACCTATGCCTAACCTATGCCTAACCTATGCCTAACCTACCCCTAGCCTTTGGTGGCGTATTCAAAGCGTATCTTGACCTATGCGCAGCGTACTGTGATGAGGTTTGAGGGTTGTGATTGACAAGTTCAGCATATGCCCAACCTATGCGTAAACTACGGCGATGTATGCATAGAGTACGTCGAGCATATGAGCAGCGTATGAGCCATACGCCGCCATACGCCAAAAAATGTTGAGCATGCGCAAAAAGAATTTGGACGGACGCGCGTATGAGGGCATATGAGGGTATATGACGGCGTATGATGGCATATGCCGGCGTATACATAGCGTATGCATAGCATATGCGAAGCATATGACGGCATATGATGGCGTATGGGTCGAAAATCCATACGCTAACGCCATACGCCATAGGGTGAAACCACTTTTACAGAACGTTGGGGGTATGCAAGAGACACCTGGTGGGTGTCAATCCAGCATACACCCAACCTATGCCGACGTACCCCTAACCTATGCATAACATATGCCGGCGTATGCATAGCATATGATCCATACGCTGCCATACGCTGAACATTTTGAGCAAGGAAACAGGCTTGTTGGAGGATCGGCGTATGATGGCGTATGATGAAATATGTCAGCGTATGCGTAGCGTGTGCATAGCGTATGCGTAGCGTATGGCGGTGTATACCGACGTATATGATGTAACGCGCTTACGCCGCCGTACGCTCCGGCAAAAAACCCTAATGTGACAGCCCTTGAGATTTGGCAACACGGTGGACAGTGTGAAGTGTCCTGTCCTTCCCCAGGTCTGCTCCGACTCAGTGGTAGCTATTTCCGGTGGCATGTCTGACCCGCGCGTATGCGCACTCGTTGATACGGGTAGTGCTTTTCAAATGAGAGCATTAATTAATTGATTCAATATCCCTCAATATGACGCCTATTTATCACAAACAGCTGGTAATGACAACCTCTTCATCACACTTCCGGCCGACAGCCGCGCGCACGCACGGACACGCACGCACGGGTACGCACGCACGGAGACGCACACGTACATCTAGACAGATGAACGCTCAGACAAACATGTATTCTTACAGACACGTATTCACACGTACTTTCGCAGACAAACACACACTCACACAGACACACGGGCGGATGTGGACGTGCATTCACGGATGCGCACATGGAAACGTACACAGAGGAATGCTCATACTAATATATATATAGTATTATGGACTCACAAGTACTGTCGCCGACAAACACGCACTCTTACAGATAATCTAGTGCTCTCACAGAAGGGTGCGTCCTGGCAGACAAATGCACAGATGTGGAAGTGGGTTCACGGATACGTACACCTAAACGTACATATACAAACACGCAGATTAATAACTACTCCCACGGACTCATACATACTCTCACTGACCAACATGCACTCTCACAGATAAACTAGTGCTCTCACAGAAGGGTGTGTCCGGACAGACACACGCACGGATGTGGAAGTGCGTTCACGGATACGTACACCTAACTGTACATATACGAACACGCAGATTAATAACTACTCTCACGGACTCATACATACTCTCACTGACCAACATGCACTCTCACAGACAAACTAGTGCTCTCACAGAAGGGTGCGTCCGCACAGATGTGGACGTGCATTCATGGATGAACGTGCAGACTCTCACGGACTCTAACTGACAAAGAGGCGCTCTTACAGTCACGGTTATGAGCATACAGAAACACATACATTCACGGATACAGGCACATATAGACACATATACACATACACACATACACACACACAGTCTGCACACATACCCACAGACACGCACACGTGCAAACATACACATCCACGCCCACACCCGGACCCACATTGACATACAGTTTGTTATATTTAACGACGCCTCTAGAGCACATTGATTGTTATCATCGGCTATTTGACATCAAACATATGGTCATTCTGACATATTTCTTTGGAGGAAACCCACTGTTGCCACATAGGCTACTCTTTCCGATAAACAACAAGGGGTCTTCTATATGCACCTTCCAACCTACAGGACAACACATGCAACAGCCATTGATGAACCAGTTGTGGACCAGTGGTTGGAATGGAAAATAACCCAAACTGCAAATGGGTCCACTGAGCAGGATCGATAGGATGATCCACACCTTCACAGGTGGACGCTGGCTGAGCTACGTCCTGCTCTTCCACATTGCCGTCCTGATATGACCTTAGATGTTGCTAGGACGTAAAGCAACAACAAACAAACAAACCTCCACATTGACACATGCGCACATGTGACTTAGTTCCCCCGTCTATGAAGAAATAAAGAAGTGCCCCCCTCCATATCTAAGTTGGATATATATATAAATATTATGAAAAGTGTTTTGCTTAATGTGGGTGGCATCAGGGAGCCTAGGTAGGCTGATGGTTTGGACCCTAGGCCGGGAATGGCAGAGCTGTGGGTTTGAATCCTGCCATGTTTCCTTTATCTGTAGCACTCCAACGATAATAGTATTTGGCTCCCCCACCCGGTATAAACAAAACAGCGCTCTCAGCTATAGGGAGCACAGCCGATGGTGATGCTTGACTAGCAGAGCAGGTGTGGGTGTGGGACTGGGGGGTTGGAGGGTGGCTTGATTTACCACATACCTGTCGCGAGATACATGCCCTCCTTCAGGTAAATTGCCAATTACGCTCGTAGGAGCAGCTAAAAATGGCGGCCCGGGCCCCATTAGCAGCGCCTGTAATGACACCGGTGCCATGCCAAGGATACTGGACACAGGATGCTATGTATGTTCAGTGAACCTGCCCTTAGGTACATGTGTGTTCCTATTCTGATAGTCGAATCTACTGAGTGTCATCATCGTCACTGATGGACAAGCAAGAAGAAGAGAAGAAGACTGAGTGTAATATATGTAAAACCGATTAGATATAAATATATAAAGAAACCCTGGGAAATAAGGCTGCATCCCCACACTGTTCATTTAATATAAAACTGCACCCATTGACCTCGATTTTACTTGAGACAATACCGGCCGAATTGATATACAATGTGAATATCAAAACTTAGAAAGAACCAACAGTTACCTTGTTGTGCATATTGTATATGCATGTCACATTCCGGAAGACACATACACTGGACATTTGTCAAATCGACAAATTAATATTATATCGAACTGCATTGGATATACATATATATATATATGATGTATAACGAATTATGCGAGTATAACGATACATACTGGAATTATTGTCATTATTGTTATACTCTGTAAGACCCAACACTGTACCAGTGGCGACACCTTCGTCATCCTCGCCTCCACCGGATGTAGACCAATGTTAGTCATGCCACAGTTCATAGCTAATCGGCTTCTGGATAATTATACTCACATAATTACTTATACAGCACATATGTAACTGAAAGGTGGAGATGTCATGTATGTAAATGAACCGATAACGTGGTAATACAATCACGTGATCGGTGACGGGCTTGCATGAGATAAGGACTGAGGTAATACAGCAGTTGCAGAATAGAACACGACGTGTCCACAGGGACACTAACCTGCGACCCGATATCCCACTCAGTCGTAGTATTCTGGAACTGAGCGAGTGCTTCATGGCCATACCATGACCCGATATCCCACTCAGTCGAAGTATTCTGGCACTGAGCGAGTGATTCATGGCCATACCATGACCTGATATCCCACTCAGTCATAGTATTCTGGAACTGAGCGAGTGCTTCAGTTCCAGAATACTGAGTGGGATATCGGGTCATGGTATGGCCCGATATCCCACTCAGTCATAGTATTCTGGAACTGAGCGAGTGATTCATGGCCATACCATGACCCAATATCCCACTCAGTCATAGTATTCTGGCACTGAGCGAGTGATTCATGGCCATACCATGACCCGATATCCCACTCAGTCATAGTATTCTGGCACTGAGCGAGTGATTCATGGCCATACCATGACCCAATATCCCACTCAGTCATAGTATTCTGGCACTGAGCGAGTGATTCATGGCCATACCATGACCCGATATCCCACTCAGTCGTAGTATTCTGGCACTGAGCGAGTGCTTCATGGCCATACCATGACCCGATATCCCACTCAGTCATAGTATTCTGGAACTGAGCAAGTGCTTCATGGCCATACCATGACCCAATATCCCACTCAGTCATAGTATTCTGGCACTGAGCGAGCCATTTAGTGCAAATACCATGACCCGATATCCCACTAAGTCGTAGTATTCTGGCATTTACTGAAGCCTTCAGTGCCGTATCGTGACCTGATACCTCTCTCAGTCATAGTATTCTGGCACTGAGCAAACCCTTCATGGCCATACCATGATCCGATACCCCTCTCAGTCATAGTATTCTGGCAATGAGCAAACCCTTCATGGACATACCATGACCCGATACCCCTCTCAGTCATAGTATTCTGGAACTAAGCGAATCCTTCATGACCATATTGTAAAAATATACAGATTTTCGGTTCAAATATATTGCAGAGAGCATAGTATTCTGGAAGCTGGAGCGGGATGATAGTATGTAAACTAAAGTAACTAAAGTCAACAAAAGTCCACTCCCATTGTACATGATACTGAGTGAGTAAACTTATGTTACTACTAAGAGTGGAGTTGATGGAATGTACATGATGCTGATAGTAACTATCTGTTATATTGATGTTGAGTTACTGAAAAGAGTTCCTTTGTAAGAACAGTACATGATGGTTGAAATGTTCTCTGGTGTTCATAAGAATACAAAGAGGAAAAGAAAGATTTTACTATATTAAACTGTAACTGTTGCAACATCCTGTCCACCAAGACCACCGATGACCACCAGCCTCATTAGCATATGTACAGTGCACCACTGCAGTGCTTGAGTGACAGCCACTAATGGGGTGGTCCCACCCAGTCTGTGGGAGGTGTCTTGGCTCTGGGCAAGTGGAATTCATGGCCATACCTGACCCGTTATCCCACTCAGTCGTAGTTATTCTGAGCACTGAAGAACGACGCTCATGTCTGAGTGAGCAGACAACTCTGAGCATGACCCGACATCGTCGAGCTAATTCGTAGTATTCTAGTGTATCCACAGCATAGGACTCCTGTCCCAGGTTGTGGGCCTGTCACATACAGGCTAAAAGACTATGAGACATAGTGTGGGCAGTATAGGAGGAGTACAGTGCTAGGTCACATGATGGGGGAAGACCGGAGTTGCTCCATAAGGCCAACTATCCATGTTCATCCTGTGACTAGTTTCCTCCTCTCTATAGTCATGGTTAAATTGATCAGGCAATGAGCAAACCCTCATGGACATGAATGAGGGAGAGTATTGTAATCACATAGGGTTCTCACAGCGGCAGAGACTCGTGTTTTTATCATATCTTCAATGTGTGGTGTTCTCAGTGGTGGAGTGGTTAGAGAGTCTGACTTTTTTCTAGGCAGTATGCCGACCCTTAATCTGAAGGTCGGTGGTTCGATTCCCCATGCCCCCTACCTCTCCCAATTTGGATTTTCACCACTGTGTATAACTTATAGCGTTATCAAAGGCCATGTGCTCTCATACCATGTCTATGTGGTGTGGGAGGTTAAAAATCCCTTGGGTCGGTAAAAGTGTAGGTTGCGGCTTTCTATCGATGAACTGTCTAATGGTGAAAACAAGTCTATTCAGACTTATCCATGGCAGGCAGTATACATTTTCAAGAAAAAACAAATTACAATATCCCACTCACGCGTAGTATTCTGGCACTGAGCAAGTCCTTCAGTTCCATACCATGACCCGATACCCCACTGAGTCCCAGTATTCTAGAACTGATCGAACCCTTCAGTGCCCTATCTTAGAAATCCCATGCAGTCAAAGAGGTGTGGATGACCCCAATTTTGTCAATCTTACGGCCAGGGATCGAACCCACTACCCCCAGTACTGAGCCGTCCCGTGTGGTTGGGCAGGGAGGGTGCATTAAGGCTGATATCCAGGTGGTACAATGCGTTGACAGTGCTGTCGGAAGGACCTGCCCACATATCCCTTTGAACTAAATGAAGGCCCCCGTAGCCGGCCGCCGCTGACCGACAGGCGGCGCCACCTTTACATCGCTCGCCGCGCCCCCTAGTGGCCTATCCATGTCATTTAGATAATGCTGAGCTAATGCGCTCACAGGCCGCAAGGGGCGCCTCGGCACGGGCGGGGCCGGCAGCTGGATGGACATGGGAATGGGGGGTTGGTGGGGGAGAGGGTAAGGGAGGGGGGGAGGGGAAGGGAGGGGGGAGGGGAAGGGAGGGGGAGGGGGGAGATGGGGAGGAGAGAAGTAGAGGTGGAGACATGCTAAAAGGCAGAGCGGCGGGAGGAATGGGGTGGACGGGGTGGAAGGATGGGGGAGGAGGGGGAGTAGGGGGAGTAGGGGGGGGAGGTAGTGAGGAGGGGGTTGACTGAGACGGGGAGGGGAGGGAGAGGAGGCGAGGGAGCGGGAGGGAGAGGGTGCGAGGGAGTGGGAGGGGAAGGAGGGGTGGAGGTGGAAGGATGGGGAGGAGGAGGCTGTAGGGGGAGGGATACGGGAGGTAAATTGGGGAGGAGGGAGGGTGATGGGTGAGGAGGGAGGAGCAAGGAGGGATGGGGAGGGGAGGGGGGTGGGATGGGAGGAAGGGGAGGAGAAGCAGGTTTAAGGGTAGAGCGACGGTGGGAAGGAGAGGAGGGCGAGGATGGGGAGGAGGGGGAGAAGGGGGAAGGAGAGGAGGGGGAGGGGAGGAGAAGAGGAGGGGGGGAGGTAGAGGAGGAGGGGGAGGGGGAGGAGGGGGAGGAGGGGGGAGGGGAGGGGGGGAGGAGAGGGCGGAGGGGAGGGGGAGCAGGGGCAGGCGGGGGAGCAGGGGGAGGAGGGGGAGAAGGGGGAGGAGGAGGAGGGGAGGGCTGGGGAGGAGGAGGAGCGCGATGAGGGGTAGGAGGGGGAGGAAGGGGAGGAGGGGAGGGGGAGTAGGGGGTAGGAGGGGGAGGAAGGGAAGGAGGACGAGAGGGAGGAAGGGGAGGAGGGGGAGGAGAGGGAGGAGGGGAGGGGGAGCAGGGAGAGGTGGGGGAGCAGGGGGAGGAGGGGGAGAAAGGGGAGGAGGGGGAGGAGGGGGAGAAGGTGAGCGGAATGGTGAGATGTAGGGAACTTAGGTAGGCTGACAGACAAAGCGGGGGAGGGAGGAGGAGGGGACGGGAGAGGGCGGGATGGAGGGGGGAGGGAGGGGGGGGGAGGGTATGCTCCCATGTGTAATACCGGTGAGTGTATGAGTGTGCGTGACTGCCAGTGTGCGTGTGTAGGTGTGCATGTGGGTGTAGGCGTGGGTATGTGGGTGTGAGTGTGTGTCGGTGTGTGGATGTAGGATTGGGTGTGTGGTGTGGGTGTGGGTGTGAGTGTGAATGTGTGTGGGTGTGAGTGTGAATGTGTGTGGGTGTGATTGAGTGTGAGTGTGGTTGTCAGTACATGTATGTGGGTATGGATGAGTGGGTGAGTGCTAGTGTTAGAGTGTGTGGGTGTGATTGTGGGTGGGGGTGTCAGTGTTGTATGTTGGTGTGTGTTTGGATGTTAGTGTGTGTGTATATCGGTCTGTTTGTGGGCGTGTGTATGGGTGTTAGTGTGTGTATGTCGGCGGGTATTGGGGTGGATGCGGGTGTCTGTGGGTGTGTAGGTGGATGTGGGTTTGTGTGTGGGTGGTGGCGGGTGGTCGAGTGAGCGTTAGTGTGTGTGGGTGTGTCTGTGTGTGTGGGTGTCAAAGTATGTATGTCGGTGTGTGTGTGGGTATGTGTGGCTGCTAGTGTATGTATGTCGGTATGTGTGTGGGTGTGTGGGTGCGTGTGGGTGTGGCTGTTAGTCTATGTATGTCGGTATCTGTGTGTTTGTGTGGGTGTGTTCGTGTGGGTGTAGGTATCAAGGTGGACCATCCTCAGAACTCTTCGTTCCTGTCACTAGATGACACCAACCGGACTTTCTCTCACAGTAAGACTTCCCGAATCCTTTCTCTAAGTCAGCCTTATTCTAGACTGCCCTTCTACAATCTATAGTCTAGTCTGCCCTCCATCAATCCTTATTCTAGACTGCCCTTCTACAATCCATAGTCTCGTCTGCCCTCCATCAATCCTTATTATGGACTGCCCTTCTACAATCCATAGGCTCGTCTGCCCTCCCTCAATCCTTATTCTGGACTGCCCTTCTACAATGCATAGTCTAGTCTTCCATCCCTCAATCCTTATTCTAGACTGCCCTTCTACAATCCATAGCCTAGTCTGCCCTCCCACAATACTTATTCTAGACTGCCCTTCTACAATCCATAGTCTAGTCTGCCCTCCCACAATCCTTATTCTAGAATGCCCTTCTACAATCCATAGTCTAGTCTGCCCTCCCACAATCCTTATTATAGACTGCCCTTCTACAATCCATAGTCTAGTCTGCCCTCCCACAATCCTTATTCTAGTCTGCCCTTCTACAATCCATAGTGTAGTCTGCCCTCCCACAATCCTTATTCTAGACTGCGCTTATACAATCCATAGTCTAGTTGGCCCTCCTTCAATCCTTATTTGAGACTGTCCTTCTGCACTTATTATCCTAAGCTGCTCTTCTCCAATCCTTACTCTAGCCTGCCCTTCTACAATCCTTATTCTACATTAGCTTTACCCAATCCTTTCTCAAGACTGCCCTTTCCCAAGCCTTACTCTTAGATCGTCCTTTAATTCTTTCTCTGGGCAGCCCCTTCTCCCTCTGCTGCCCTGCTCCAATCATTGTGCTATGCTCCCCTCCACCATTACTTTCTCTGACTCTGACTACCCTTTCCCAATCCATACTCTACGATCCCCGTTCTCCAATACTTTCTCTAGACTGCCTTACTCTATACTGCACTTATCTAAACATTTATCTAGCCTACCGCTTTCTCATGCTTTCTCTAGACTGCCCTGCCCCAATCACGGGTGCTCTATCACAACCATTACACCACGCTGCCCTTCCACATTCCTTTCCTACGACTGCTCTTCTCCATTACACTCCTGCTGCCTTTCTGCACCCCTTCCCTAAGTGGGTCATCCCAGTCTCCGCTCTATCTAACCCGCGGAACCAGATGATCAGTCCGACAGAGGGCGTCCCGACACTTCAGCCGAAAACTGCTGGTGTTATATTAATAGACCACCCCCCTGCCCGGAGGGGGTGATGGAGGAGGCGACAGGGAGCTGATGCTGGCGTCCCACTGACCCCTGACCCCGGCAGGCAGGTGTCACTAGGGTATCGATCTGCCGTGTAAGGCGCCACAGGTCTAACCTGACAAGCCATGCCAACCCGCCCCCCACCCACCCACCCACCCCCACCCGCACCACACACACAGTGGGGTGGGGGTGGGTGACATTTAACTCTGTCCAGGTCTTCCTCTAAGGATTTCCGATCCTGCTCACTGGACCCATTTGTGGCTTGGGCTATTTTCCATTCCAACCGGTGGTCCACAACTGGTTCAATAGAGGCTGTGGTTTGTTATGTGGGAAAGTACATATAAAAGACCCCTTGTTGGTTATCGGAAAGAGTAGCCTATTTGTCGGCAGCAGGTTTCCTCTGAAGAAATATGTCAGAATGACCATACGTTGGACGTCCAATAGCAGATGATATGAACAAAAATCAATGTGCTCTAGAAGCATCGTTAAATAAAACAATCTTTACTTTTCATGTATTCCCTCTAACGATTGATGCATCTTACAGAATAAGTGTGATACATATTGAAGTCAGGGAGTGTGCTAACCCTAGCACCCCACAGTCAATGCTACTTATTATATTCGTCATACTGCGTGAGGACATGCGTAACGCAATGTATTCCTGAACCTGATACTAACACCCATGTCCCTATACTACTTAGGCGATTTCGCCAACAACGGGGAGTTCAGCCCTCGTCTCTCGCTGCCAAGACCCATGTAGCAATACTACTCACATCACAGTGCCAGCAGTAATCTAGTTGTATGTGTGATGTCAGTCATTTTATTTGTCACGTCAGTAATCTAATTTTATTTGTCATTTCAGTAATTTTAGTTGTCATGTCAGTAATCTAATTGTATTTGTCATATTACAAGGGCACCATCAATATATCAACACCCATGTTGCTCTTCTAGTCAATTCATACTGTCACCATCCATGTATATATTCTAGTCAATTCATGCTGTCAACATACATGTGCCTGTCATACTCAATTCACACTGTCAACATCCACGTGTCTATTATATTCAATAAGTCACACTGTCAATATAATGTATCAATTCTACTCAGTCCACACTGTCAACATTCACGTGTCTATTCTATTCAATAAGTCACACTGTCAATATAATGTAGCTATTCTACTCACTCCACACTGTCAACATTCACGTGTCTATTATATTCAATAAATCACACTGTCAATATAATGTAGCTATTCTACTCACTCCACACTGTCAACATTCATATGCCTATTATATTCAATAAGTCACACCATACATACACATGTCCATATTCTACTCACTCCACACTGTCAACATTCATGTGCCTATTCTATTCAATAAGTCACACTGTCGATATACTGTAGCTATTCTACTCACTCCACACTGTCAACATTCATGTGTCTATTGTATTCAATAAGTTACACTGTCAATATAATGTATCAATTCTACTCACTCCACACTGTCAACATTCATGTGTCTATTTTATTCAATAAGTCACACTGTCAATACAATGTAGCTATTCTACTCACGCCACACTGTCAAGATTCATGTGTCTATTCTATTCCATAGGTCACACTGTCAATACAATGTAGCTATTCTACTCATGCCACACTGTCAAGATTCATGTGTCTATTCTATTCAATAAGTAACACTGTCAATATAATGTAGCTATTCTACTCACTCCACACTCTCAACATTCATGTGCCTTTTCTATACAATAAACCACACAGTCAATATATGTTTTCCAATTCTACTCACGTCACAATATCAACAGACATGCGCCCAGTTTACTCAATTCAGTGGGGATGTGGGTGGGGGTGTGGGTGGAGGTTGGGTCGGGGTTGATTGGGGGTCCGGCAGACACCTGTAGAAATGTATCAATATACAGTGTTCACTCTACACAGATACCTGCATGGATGTTGGGTGGTTGGTAGTTGGAGTCTTAGGTCCTGGCAACATCTAAGGTCATATCAGGATGTGCATTGACTTATGACAGTGCTCACTCATGGCGACTTTATAGTGCTGCCTCACTGGGATATTAGGTCGCCAGCACCATTGCTCAATATCCTACTCAGTCACATTATCCTGCCACTGAGAAAACTAGACCTTGCCCTATCATATTAATGCCAAGTGCCAGGCTAGGAAGTGACAAGTATCAATGTTGCATGTCATTGAGTTGACTCGACCGAGAACCAAACTCACGATCTCCTACACGGGAGGCCTGCGCTCTACCGATTCGGCCGCCACGTCTGGTGCTGCATGGATGTATCCTGGCACCATGTTCATTCTACCTCCAACCATGTAGAGGTGTATCCTGGTATTGTGGACATACATAAAAGACATCTGTGGGAGTATCCTAGTACAGGGTTCATAATACACACCTGCAGGGGTGCATCCTGGTATTATGTTAATTCTACGGTGGTATGTAGGTATTGCAGGTATTGCTATACCTCAGGGAGTTTGACGCCCCTGCCCTGCAGAGTTGTAAACCACTGCCTTGTGGTACAGGTTCTTGACAGAACCGAAGGCTAAGGGAGCAAACCCTAAACAGAAAACCATGTCACTGTGGCAGCATTAAGGGCAGTTGACGTATGGAACTCCCAGCATCTCCCGATCAGCAACTGCAGGGACAAATAGTGTTGCGCCTGTCTGGACATGTTCTTGCCTGTCTAAAACCTTTATTTGCTCCCCGAGAGAGTGCCGCTGGTAACTTGCAAAGCCAGCAGCACTTCAACACTTTTGCAGGCAGCTTTCATGAAATGTGACATTAAGACCGACTCATGGACATCACTCTCACAGCACAGAGCTAAATGGAGAGTGGCAGTCAAGTAATGAAAGCAGTCTTTGTTGCATCGCTACCGACAGCATGATGATGATGATGATGATGATGTGCACACATTCAGTGGTGTATCCTGGTACCGCAGCCATACTAAGCAGACACATTTATGGTGTGTACTCTGGTGCGACGTTCATACTACCCACCCGACTGTACAGGATTATCCTGGTACTGTGTTCAATACATCAATACACCAATAGTAGGGTACCATGGTGTCGTGCGCATTTCACTCATGCACTTTAGAAGTGTATCCTGGTACCTTATAAACTCAACACTCACACACAATTGTATCGGGTCACCCTATTAATCTTATATTCTAGGATGAGTGTATCCTGGTACCTTATTAATTCAATATGCATGGATAATTGATTGTATCCTTGTACATTATTAATTCAACACTCCTGTATGCGTGTATCCTGGTACCTTATTAATTCAATGCCACTGTATGAGTGCGTCATGATACCATATTAATCCAATATGCATGTATGCGTGTATCCGGGTCCCTTATTAATTAAATATGCATGTACGAATGTATCCTGGTACCTAAATAATCGATTACTCATGTATGAGTACATCGCGGTATATTAGTAATTCAATACTCATACATGAGTTTATCCTGCTACTATATAAATCCAACATTCCTGCATGATTGTATCCTGGTACCTTACTAACTCAACGCTCCTCTATGAGTCTCTCCTGGCACCGTGTCCATTCACCAACATGTTATTCATGAAGAACTCCCACATCAGATTCATCCTGGTCTCTCACCCTCCCCCACCACGCATGTCCCGAATTCCACAGCTGGGAGGGAGACGGGGAGGTGGAGGGGTGGCGGGAGAAGTAAGGGGATGGGGAGGAGGGAGGGGAGGGGGATGGGACAGGGGGAGGGGGAGGGGGAGGGGAGCTGGATGGGTAGCGGGAGGAGTAAGGGGGAGGGGAAGGGGATGGGGAGGGGACAGGGTGAGGGGGAACTGGAGGGGTAGCGGGAGGAGTAAGGGGGAGGGGAGGGAAAGGGGATGAGGAGGGGGAGGGGACAGGGTCAGGGGGAGCTGGAGGGGTAGCGGGATGAGTAGGGAGAGGAGGAGGGGGAGGGGAAGGGGGCTGGAGTTGTGATGAGGAAGGAGGGAGGTGCACCTTGCAGCTGACACCGACATAAACATACCACCCACAGATGCCCCACTTCATGAGAGGGACTCATAAAACCCTCCCATCCACCACCCATCCCAAACCCAACCCTCCCCTCGCCACTCCACCACACCTCCGACACCCCGACACCAATCACTAGAACTTCACCGATTATTCCCACACAATACAAACAATGCGGTAATGCTGACACGACACCTGACACCTTCATCTGGGTGGCATGGTCTGTTTGGATTGATATAATCTGTTGCAAAGGGTAGGAATGTGGCTGCTTATCTGTGTGTGTAGCTGGTAATCTGTGTGTAGCTGGCTATATGGATGTAGCTGGTAATATGTGTGTGACTGGTAATGTATGTGTGACTGATAATGAAACTGCAAAGTTTATCTGTACAACTCCCCTGTTTAAGGTAGCTTTCTCTGTCTCTCTCTCTTTCTCGAACTTGTAAATATACAATCCCGTTCATGGCATGACACCTTAGGAATGCTCCTGCAACTGAGGGTGCTCTATTCAATTTACAGCATCGTTGTGTTCCTATCACTGACCACATATTCAGAATTTCGTGGAAGTGTCAAGGTAGGCATCCGAATGAGATTGACAAGATTGACAGAATAGATGCCACTAGCTTTTCGCCGTGAATACGGTCCTTTCTGTCGGGATGCTGATTTTTGGCATTGTTTTGGCGAAGTGAATTTTATTCATATATTTATATATCCATTGTCAGTGCCGTGGGATGTGTTCTCTGTGGTGGATTGGTTAGTTTGTCTGACTTTTTTCTAGGTCGGATGCCTGATCTGAGGGTCGGTGGTTCGAGTCCCCATGCCCCCCCCCACCTCTGCCAATTTGGATTTCCACCACTGTGTATAACTTACAGCATGATCAAATGCCGGTTCCTCTCATACCATGTTTATGTGGTGTGGGAGGTTAAAAATCCCTTGGGTCGGTAAAATTGTAGGCCGGGGCTTTCTATCGACAAACTGGCCACAGCAGGAGCATCCACATCGTGGCCCTGGGAATCAGCTATCTGATTGCAAATCCTGCTCCCACCATCCAACACCGAGCTCACATCCCACAAATAAAGATCATACCTCTGCTCGAAAATCCCTTGAGATAACTGGTGGAAGGACACAATGAAGAAGAAGTGCCGTGACCGTAAGTCTTAAAACGTCAGCAATCAATCAATCAATCAATCAGTTCGGCGTTTGGGTGTTTACATTTCGGTGGCTTTGCTAAGCGGTTCTTTAGTACAGTGGACTTGAGCCGTTTGGATCCCACCCAGTAAGATCTGAAGTAGGATCCCTAGCCAGCACAAAAACACTAAGACATGGGATAGTGTTTCACCAAGAAGCACGGGTACTCATGCACCAATCACACAACCAGTGCCTTCACCAAACACGCCGGTATATGGATGCCAAGATAACCAGCAATCTTTGTCTGAGCACACACCGGGACCCGGTGTAAAAATTTCAAATTCCCCACTGATTGAAGTTCCCCCAGGGGAAATTGAAAACGTTTTCAAATTCATCCCATGGGAATTTGACAACTTTTTCGTTTTCCCTCCCTCGTTTTAACTTTCCCTCCCCCCATTTTGGGGGAATTTGATTTATTTTTGTTATTTCTTTATATTTTTCATGACGAATATAATAATACACCGAGAAAAGCATAATGGAAATTATTATTAGTGCAACAAAACATATTTCACCCTAAATGACACAAAAAGTCTCCAAGATGACTAAGAAAACAAAATTAAGTTTCTGAATTTTAAAATGTTTTTTAAAGTTTTTTAAACAATTTTAAATTCCCGGAGGGGGAATTTGAAAATAGGGGGAGGAATCTGAAAACTGTTTTTAATTTCCCTACCAGGAATCTGAAAACGTTTTCAATTTCACCGGAGGGAAATTAAAGACATTTTCAGATTCCCGGGGGGAACTTGGAAAGGGGGGAAATTGAAATCGTTACACCGGGTAGCAAAATAAGAAGCAAACTTTCACCAAGACACACACGGATCTGGCTACTAGAATAACCAACAATCATAAGTCTAATATTACACAGGGATGCAAGTATTGTCATAACAAGAAAGGCTGTCACCAAGATACACACAGTTATGTCAACTAAAATAACGAGCAATCGTAGTATAATAATACACAGGGACACAAGTATCATCATAACCGGAAATGCTGTCACCAAGATACACACAGTTATGTCAACTAAAATAATGAGCAATCGTAGTATAATACTAGACGGTGATGCAAGTATCATCATAACCAGAAATGCTGTCACCACGGCCGTTTTCGATTAATGCGACCAGGGCGACTCGGGTCACCCGAGTTGCTATAAATTCAAATAGAACACCGTGAGTGCAGTCGACAAATACACATGCTGTGTGCGAAAAGTCCTGACCCCAGTAACCCACCTCTTGGCTGGGGTTGGCTAGGAGCGATGATGTCACATTTGTGCTGGTACCGTCCTGTAGAAGTACACATCCTTTGTGGTGTTTTTTGGGTGTTTTTAAAACAAATAAATCAGATTAATGAAAAGGAAATATAGCTAAACTATGCAATCATAAAATACTTTAAATCCTATTTTGCTAAACACCATTTGTTCCAACCCAAGCGTGGAGAAGCGTATTCGTTTATTCAACCCGGGTCTGTAGGATGTGCCCATGCACCAAAAAGTAGTTTGGGTGACCCGAGTTGATTAATCGAATACGCCCCAAGATATACACAGATATGGCTATTAGTTACAATAACCAACATACATAGACTAACACAACACAGCGACATATCCACCATCATAACCAGCGGTTCCTTCATCAAGATTGTTGCTTTCTTGTTGTTGTTTTTAAGTCCTAGCAACATCTAAGGTCATATCAGGACGGGTACCGACTTGTGACAGTGTACACTCATGGCAACTTAATAGTGCTGCCCCACAGGGAGACCAGGCCACCAGCCCCATGACCTGATATCCCACTCAGTCACATTATCCTGACACTGAGCCAACCAGTCCTTGCCCTATCCTAATAATGCCGAGCGCCTGGCTAGGAAGCGACGCAGACCAAATGTTAAGTCATTGGTTTGACTCAACCAGGGTTCGAACCCACGATCCCATGGTCTAGCCAAGGATATGGATACTACAATAACCAGCAATCGTAGTATAATACAACACAGGGGCAAAGGCACCATCATAACCAGTAACGCCTTCATAAAGATACACACATGTTATGGCTACTAAGATAACCAGTTGTCATAGTGTTATACTACAGGGGTACACAGGCACCATCATAACCAGCGGTGCCTTCACCAACATACTCACAGATATTGCTACTGAAATAAGTAATCAGAAATTACAGTATAATACTACAAAGGAATAGAAGTACCACATTAATCAGCAATGCTTTCTTAAACCCACTCAGGGGTGCGAGTATCCAAATAAGTCGCAATATTTACTTAAACACACATAGACATACTGGTAGCAAAGGAGCCATCAGTTCCTTCAACAAGAATCACAGTGATATGGATACCAACTTAAATGTCAACACATGTGTGCCTTTTCTACTCAATTCAAAATGTCAACACCCATGTGCCTCATCCATTAAGGTCATACTGTTAACATCCATGTGTCTATCCTACTCAAGTTACACTGTTAACACCCATGTGTCTATCCTACTCATGTTACAATGTTAACACCCATGTGTCTATCCTACTCATGTTACACTGTTAACACCCATGTGTCTATCCTAGTCAAGTTACACTGTCAACACCCATGTGTCTATCCTAGTCAAGTGACACTGTTAACACCCATGTGTCTATCCTACTCAAGGTACACCAATGTGCCTCATCCATTAAGGTCATACTGTTAACATCCATGTGTCTATCCTACTCAAGTTACACTGTTACCACCCATGTGTCTATCCTGCTCATGTTACACTGTTAACACACATGTGTCTATCCTACTCACATTACACTGTTAACATCAATGTATCTATCCTACTCAAGTTACACTGTTAACACCCATCGGTCTATCCTACTCATGTTACAATGTTAACACCCATGTGTATATCCTACTCATGTTACACTGTTAACACCCATGTGTCTATCCTAGTCAAGTTACACTGTCAACACCCATGTGTCTGTCCTAGTCAAGTGACACTGTTAACACCCATGTGTCTATCCTACTCAAGTTACAGCATTACCATATATGTGTCTATCCTACTCAAGTTAGACTGTTAACACCCATGAGTCTATCCTACTCAAGGTACACCAATGTGCCTCATCCATTAAGGTCACACTGGTAACACCCATGTGTCTATCCTACTCAAGTAACAGCATTACCATATATGTGTCTATCCTACTCAAGTTACACTGTCAACACCCATGTGTCTATCCTACTCAAGTTACACTGTTAACACCAATGTGTCCATCCTACTCAAGTTACACTGTTAACACGATGTGGATATCCTACTCAAGTTACACTGTTAACACACATGTGTATATCCTACTCAAGTTACACTGTTAACACACATGTGTCTATCCTACTCAAGTTACACTGTTAACACCCATGTGTATATCCTACTCAAGTTACACTGTTAACACCCATGTGTCTACCATACTCAAGTTACACTGTTAACACCCATGTGTATTCTAGTCAAGGTACACTGTTAACACCCATGTGGATATCCTACTCAAGTTACATTGTTAACACCCATGTGGCTATCCTATTCAAGTTACACTGGTAACACCCATGTGGCTATCCTACTCAAGTTACACTGTTAACACCCATGTGTATATCCTACTCAAGTTACACTGTTAACATACATGTGTCTATCCTACTTAAGTTACACTGTTAACACCCATGTAGCTATCCTACTCGTGGTACACTGTTAACACCCATGTGGCTATCCTACTCAAATTACACTATTAACGCCCATGTTTATATCCTACTCAAGTTACAGTGTTAACACCCATGTGTATATCCTACTCAAGTTACACTGTTAACACCCATGTGGCTATCCTACTTGTGGTACACGGTTAACACCCATGTGGATATCCTACTCAAATTACACTATTAACACCCATGTGTCTATCCTACTCAAGTTACACTGTTAACACCCATGTGTATATCCTACTCAAGTTACACTGTTAAACCCCATATGTATATCCTACTCAAGTTACACTATTAACACCCATGTGTATACTAGTCAAGTTACACTGTTAACAGCCATGTGTCTATCGTATTAAAGTTACACTGTTAACACACACGTGTCTATCCTATTCAAGTTACACTGTTAACACACATATGTCTATATTATTCAAGTCATGCTCGCAAAATGCATGTTCCCTGTTCTGACATGACCTTAGATGTTGTCAGGACGTAAAATTCCATCAACTCATGGAACTATTCTAATCACTTCACATGGATGGTTGTCGAGTGTGGGCTAACTTGGCGAATGCATGCGCACAACCGGTTTGTATAGTAGGCAGGTTACGTAGTGTCCTTGTGTATTTAATTAGTGTTCCTGAGTGTGGTTTACCTTGGTGACAGTGTGTATACACATTGTTTGTACAGTAAGCAGGTTGTGCAGTGTCCTCGTGTGTTTAATTAGTGTTGTGCATATTGCACTTGTTGCTGAGCATGGGTTAACTTGATGAGAGTGTGTATACACACTATTCTTACAGTAAGAAGGTTGCACAGTGTCCTCGTGTATTTAATTAGTGTTGCTGAGTGTGGTTTAACTTGGGAAGAGTGTGTATGCACACTGTTTGTACAGTAAGCAGGTTGTGCAGTGTCCTCGTGTGTTTAATTAGTGTTGTGCACATTGCACTTGTTGCTGAGCGTGGATTAACTTGGTGACAGTGTGTATACACACTGTTTGTATAGTAAGCAGGTTGCACAGTGTCCTCGTCTATTTAATTAGTGTTGCTGAGTGTGGTTTACCTTGGTGACAGTGTGTATACACACTGTTTGTACAGTAAGCAGGTTGTGCAGTGTCCTCGTGTGTTTAATTAGTGTTGCTGAGTTTGGTTTAACTTGGTGACAGTGTGTATACACACTGTTTGTACAGCAAGAAGGTTGTGCATTGTCCTTGTGTATTTAATTAGTGGTGCGTGCATTGCATGTGTTGCTGAGTATGGGTTAATTTAGTGACATTGTGTATACACACCATTGTTACAGTAAGAAGGCTGCACATTGTCCTTGTGTATTTAATTAGATTTGTGTACATTGCACTTGTTGCTGAGCATGGTTTAACTTGGTGACATTATATATACACACTATTGTAACAGTAAGAAGGTTGCACAGTGTCCTCGTGTATTCAATGTGTGTTGCGCGCATTGCACGTGTTGCTGAGCGTGGTTTAACTTAGTGACAGTCCATGGCTGTGTCTGTTCGCGTGGCGGTGTCATGCCTGGTCCCCTCCTCGTCTACAGCCTATCTCCACGAGCGTTTCAGTGTTTTCTAAAACGCGACTTGACGTGACAAACAGTCATAAACTCCAACAAAGGCAGCAGAAGCGGACGCGGGAGGAGGAGGTGGAGTGGGCGGGAGAAGGGGTGGGTGAGGGGACGGGGTGAAGGTGGGGGAGGGGTGAGTGAAAGGTGTGAGGCGACCGGGTGATGGGGTGGTTAGTAGGGGGAGGGTGGGGCAGGGTGGGGGAGGGGGTGAGGGCGGGCGACGGGAATGAGGGAGTAAGTAAAGGGGTGGGAGAGGGGTGGGTGAGGCAGGTGAGGGGTGGGGGAGGGAGGTGACGGGGTGGGGAGGGGGTGGGAGAGGGTGCTGACAGGGTAGCTGAGGGGGGCGAGGGGGCAAAGGAGGTGAGGGTCGATGAGGAGGGGTGAGGGGTGTGTGAGGGGCGTGAGGGGGTGGGGGAGGGGGAGGGAGAGGGGGGTGACGGAGTAGCTGAGGGGGAGGGGCGAGGGATGTGATGGTTGATTCGGGAAGTGAGGGCGTGGGGGAGGGAGGTGAGAGAGGGGGGGTGACGTGACGGGGTAGCTGAGGGGGGTAAGGGGGGAGGGAGGTGAGGGGGGATGAGGAGGGGTGAGCATGTGGGGTAAGGGTGAGAGGGTGGGGAAGTGGTGGGTGAGGAGCGAGGTGACGATGTGGGTGAGGGATTATGAGGGTGTGGGTGAGGGAGTGGATGAGGCGGTGGGTGAGGGGGCGGGCTGACGGGGTGGATGCGGAGGTGGGTGAGGGAGAGGAAGTTGGTTGTGGTCCGAAGGGGGGGGGGGCGAGAGGAGGGGCATGGGATGAGTAGAGAGATAAAGCAGGTGGGTGGCAGTTTATTGGGGAGGTGGGGCCGAACCGGAGGCATTGGCTGGGTTTGTATATTCTGTGTGGGAATTGCGGGCGGAGCAGACACAAAGAGGGTCATTTGTATGGCACCGGGTGGGTGTAGGTTGGGGGATGCGTGGAGTGTGGGAGGGGAACCATGTGTGGGGGGAGGGAGGGAAACTGTGTGGGTGTAGCGTTACACTGGGGGTGTGGGGGTGGGGGTGTGGGGGTGGTGGGGGTAGCTATAATACAGGTGTGTTGAATGAGGGTAGAAGGAACCGAGTTTGCTGATGGGATGTACAGGTGTGTGTAGGTAGGTGTGCGCGTCAAAGTGTGTGTATACAGGCAGTATTTGTGTGAAGGGTGGGAAGGGAGGGTGTATGTAGGGGTGGGGAGGGGGAGTGTCTGTAGATGTGTGAAGTGTGTATGTGTGTAAGTGTCTATAGAGAGGCAGTGTGTAAGGATGATGAGGGAGGGTATGTGCAGGGGTGGGGAGGGAGCGTGTATGTAGATGTGTAAGTGTGTAATGTGTATAGAGAGGCAGGGTGTGTAATGGAATGTATGTGTAGCGTTGGGGAGGGGGCCTGTGCGTATGTGTATAAGCATGTGTAGGGATAGTGTGTTAGTAGCGGTCGGAATGGAGGGTATATGGATGAGGTGATGATGGTGCGTGTGTGTAGGTGTATGCACGGGTGTGTAGGGAGGTGAGTGTGTTTAGGGGTGGGGAGCGATGGTATCTGTAGGGGCGGTGAATGGGCATGCGTGTAAGTGTGTAAACGTGTACAGGGAGGGAGTGTGTGTACGGGTGGGGAGGGGGCGTGTGTGTCGCTGTGTGAATGTGTGTAGGGAGGGAGTGTGTTGTGTGTAGGGTAGCAGATGGAGTGTGTGTAAGTGTGTAAGTGTGTAGCTGTTTAGAGGGAGCGGAGGAGGGCTGCACTTGACACCAATCCTCAGAAGTGCCTTTGATTCCAACAGGTGGGTGAGTTTGTTTTCTAACAATCTGACCTAGTTCTGCATCCTGTATGCAACCATAGCAATCAACTTTGATAACGTGGCTTGTCATCATACTGCTCATGTTTGGTGAATTCTGACGATTTGAATCCCGGCCAATTCAAACCACTGAATTACAAAATTGATATTGTCGCTACATAGGCTGTCACTTGGCATTCTCTCTCTTGGTTGTCCATCAGTGGCGACGATGACAGGAACTCATCATTTTGTAGAATGGCTAATGCTCGAATCTGTGGTTGTGTAGGCAGGCTAGAGTGAAATCAATACAGACAAAGAGAAAGGAAGAGTATAAAGTGTAATGGAAGAGAGAGAGAGTCAAGAGCTCTGCTTTATTTTGTATATGGTTACATGGGTTCATTGTAGAGTATCACCCCACCCTTTTCCCCCAATGAGAAAAAAGGATTCTTGGCCCTACCAATAGGGATCCAGTATTCCTGGTCCCCATGGCTAGCAGTGGTCTGCCCACCACCACCAAGCTGTGTGCACCCCCCTCCCTGGCAACCACCGACCTCGACCCTGAGTGTGGTGATCCTACCCCAGAAGAGGGGGAGGGGGTAGCCCCTGAGTGCCCTCACACCCACACCTGCCAGCACCACTATGTCTATTTACATCCCACTCAGGCACCACCAGCCCTTACATATATATACATACATGTGCTTGGTCACGTACACCTGTTTAGTAATAGAACATTTGCATTCCCCCCGATGCCATAAATCGGAATATTTTGCACCGTATGTGCAAGTGTGTGTAGGGAGGGTCTGTAGGGTAGCAGATGGAGTGTGTGTAAGTGTGCAAGTGCGTGTAGGGAGGGAGGGTCTGTGGGGTAGCAGATGGATTGTGTGTAAGTGTGTGAGTGTGTAGCTGTTTAGAGGGAGCGGAGGAGGGCTGCACTTGACACCAATCCTCAGAAGTGCCTTTGATTCCAACAGGTGGGTGACTTTGTTTACAAACAAGCTGACCTAGTTCTGCATCCTGTATGTAACCATAGCAATCAACTTTGATAACGTGGCTTGTCATCATACTGCTCATGTTTGGTGAATTCCGAGGATTCGAATCCCGGCCTATTCAAAGCACTGAATTATAAAATTAATATTGTCACTATCTAGGCATTCTCTCTTGGCATTCTCTCTCGTGGTTGTCCATCAGTGGCAACAACGACAGCAACTCATCATTTGGTGTGAACTCGTCGGTGACTGATGGTCCAATCTGTGCTTGGAATGTGTGGTGGCACATTGCCCATGTGTGTGTAGCTGTTGTTAGAGAATCTGATCGATGAAGGGGACAATCTATTCTCTGATGACACTTTTGTTTAACTCGAGGTATATGATTAGTTTTAAACTGCGTTCTCCCTTAACGAATAGAAGCATGCGATGAACTCCTGTCCTTGGCCACTGTTTCACAGGTGGTAGTGTTGCCATTATTGTATTTAAGGCAGTTATTGAACCTTTTCCTCTGACCACCTTGATGTCTGCGTCCTTTAAAAAGGCCATAGTTGAAGAGAACCTTTGGTATTCTATCCTCATCCTAGGCTGTCATTTGGCATTAATAGCAAGAACAAAGGAAACGGCACGTAGCTCAGGCGGTAGAGTGTCCACCTGGAAGGTGTGGGTCATCTGATCGATCCTGCTAAGTGGACCCATTTGAAGTTTGGGTTATTTTCAATTCCAACGAGTGGTCCACAACTGGTTCATCAAAGGCTATGGTATGTGTTGTCCTGTCTGTGGGAAGGTGCATATAAAAGAACCCTTGCTGCTTATCGGAAAGAGTAACCTATGTGGCAGCAGCAGAATGACCATATGGTTGACTTCCAATAGCCAATGATAAGCAATCGATGTGCTCTTGAGGTCTCATTAAATAAAACAAGCTTTACCTTAATAGGAAGAGCAAGGACTTTGCTTGAGGAATTCAATGTTCACAATCCTTCTATTTGTTGCCGGTTTCACATTTGTTTGGCCCGAGGGACCTTGCCTTCTTTTTGCTTGCTATGCGACACTGTGCCACATGACTCACCCGACCAGTGTTGCTCCTCAGAAGCAGGTGGTTTCCTGGCGGCTGCTGAACCACTGGAGGGATGGGGCTACGGTTTGCCACTTAGACCGAAAAAAGCACCGCAGGGTGGGTTCGGGGGTGGCGAACAAAAAAACACAAAAGAAAACACACAAAAAACATACCCACCTCATTCTAAGGCGTACTTCTCATAAGTAATGTTATCGGGGTGTGTATATGGCCTTTCTTGTATATCTCATAAACCTTGGACCTCATGGTGATCGGGGATATGAATTTACCAACAATTCGC
The DNA here is from genome assembly GCA_030323885.1 of Branchipolynoe longqiensis. Taxonomy (NCBI): domain Eukaryota; kingdom Metazoa; phylum Annelida; class Polychaeta; order Phyllodocida; family Polynoidae; genus Branchipolynoe; species Branchipolynoe longqiensis. The sequence continues at coordinate 153,826,140 of CM059187.1, read as the reverse complement.
TGTATATATTCACGTTATTAAATATAGTAAAACCTCTCTAAATCGACCGACCATGGGACCGGCTTCAAGTGGGTGATTTAGGAAGGTTGTCGGTTAAGGGAGTTTTTTGTATCATTACAATGCTATTGTATGGGCGATCGTTTGGGAATCAAATAAAGCGATTTATACAGGGGAGTGCTCGATCTGTGGAGGTGGTCGGTTAGAGAGGTTTTACTGTATATATCAAAGTGGGGTGGTACAGAGAGGGAGAGGGTTGGAGTTGGTGTTTGTTGGTTTGTGTAAATTGTTTGCAAGTCAATGCGAGTTAACAGGGTATTTATATACTGAGGCCTCCAAGGCATTGCTGGGCAAAGCGAATGTTTTGGATGATAAGATGGTTATGCAGAAGCTGGGCTCTTCTCTCTCCCTCCCCCGGCGCCGCTCCCCCCCCCCCACCACCACCACACAAACACACCACACCCTCCCACCCAGCACCCAGCACCCAGCACCCAGCCTCCTCAGCCCCTGGGGACGGGATGAGAGGGGCATATTGTTTTATTCATAGGGTCTACTATGGGAGCAGGGAAGGGTGTGCGGTCACGTAGGAAGAGTGCCGTTAGGGCTGAGGCGGTGGGGGGGGGGGGGGGGGGGTGGGGGGGGGGGGGGGGGGGGGCGATGAGTGGGTGGTAGTTGGACTTGTGGGGGATTGTGGGCGCAGGTGAGGCTTGTAGCAGAGCGGTAGTGGCGCGGTAGTGGCGCGGTAGGGGCGCGGTAGTGGCGCGGTAGTGGGCGAGGGGGCAACTTGGGGAGGTTTGTTGGGGACGCGGTGGGGCACCGTGGGTGGTGCGTGGGCTTGTTGGGGGGGGGGGGAGGTGGTGCGCGGTATGTGGTAGGTCGGCGAAGCGTGGGGCTTGTGGGGCCTTTTGGGGCGTGGGGGGTGTAGTGACGTGGGTGCCGAGGGGCGGTGGTAAGGATGATATCGGGGCACAGTGGGGCGTGGTGCGGTGGGGGGTGGGGCTGGGGACGCAGTCTAATGGGGCGTGTTGGGGGCATAGCAGGGTGTAGTGGGGATGGGTGAGAGGTGTGGGGGCATACCGGTGGAGGCGGGCTGTGTGGAGGCGGGCTGTGTGGAGGCGGGCTGTGTGGAGGTGGGCTGTGTGGAGGCGGGCTGTGTGGAGGTGGGTTGTGTGGAGGTGGGTTGTGTGGAGGCAGGCTACGTCGGCTGAGCTTTAGGAACACAACGAGTTGCTCCATTTCCGGTAGTATCGATCGAAGCGCCCCTCGAGGCAGATGCAAAAACAACCCTGGCAGAAATATAACTGCGAGTTGTGTTCCTATTTCAAAGCAAACCATTCAGAATCACGTGACTTCAACACGCCCCCCCCCCCCACACACACACAAACATGTACTGAGCCGCCCTTATTTAACTGACCCAGAACTGGGCCGTTCTATGACACGTGTGAGGTATTCCATCTGTATTAGTATAGTTTGGAATTGGAGTAGTCTGCACTGACCTCTCAGGCAAGGAGCCACATAGACAGGTAGGTAGGCGTGTCTAGAGTGACATCATGGAGTTTAAGTGGTGTAATCCTTAGCACACTGGCCACGAATGCAAAAGATGTGGGTTCGATTCCCGCTCCAGAGGCAATATTTCCCCCTTTCATCATCCCTACGAAAGGATGCATGTATTAACCACAATTTAGGCCAGTTTTAAGTGACGTAGTCTAATATTGTGTGGTCAAGCTATTCGATCATATATTTGATGCTTGGACCAATATTTTCCCAGGGTTAGTGTCATCAAGAAGCTTTGGTGCCAGAATGAATGTGACAATTATGTATGTGATTAATATATGCGTCACTATAGAATGGTAGGTCTGACATAGTAGGATGCATTTGTTATATATATATATATATAAATCCTCCGGTGCGACTGACACTGGTCTACATCCGGTGGAGGAGAGGAGGGTAGGTGGAGCCACCGGTAAGTATTACAAATAATAGTAATAATTAACCCTTACCTATCTTTATACTTGCATAATTCGTTATACATCACATATATATATTCGCAAGTTTTGCATAAAGTGTGTGTGTGTGTGGGGGGGGGGGGGGAGAAAAGGTGCTTAACTGTGTTCCTGCATGCACAACCTTCACCTTGAGAACTCCTGGGTGGAATATATCAAATCTGGGGTAGGGATTGATTTTGAGCTTCACAGAGAATGTTGAGTCAACATGACGTTTGATCAATAAATAAATGTCACTTGGATTTCCACTTTGACTTCATTTCATTCAAACAGTTAAAACTACACCATAACCTGACAGAACTAACCACAATATGGTACCACTAGAATATGTCAAGCAAACTGACATTTGTTAGAATTTGGCTCGGGTGACCCGAGTTGATTAATCAATTACGCCCCTGGGGTATGCGAGGTGAAGCCACCCATTCCACATTAACACACACATGGGGCATGTAATTGGGTAGTTGGTTGTTAGAGTGTTACGTCCTCGCAACATCTAAGGTTATATCATGACGGGTATCGACTTGTGACAGTGCGCACTCATGATGACTTTATAGTGCTACACCACTGGGAAACTAGGCCACCACCACCAGGACCTGATATCCCACTCAGTCACATTATCCTGACACAGACCCCTACAATCCGTGCCCTATCGCCATAATGTCAAGGGCCTGGCTAGGAAACGATGCGTATCAATTTTTAAGTCATTGGTCTGATTCGACCAGGGTTCGAAACTTTGGTTCGAATGTCACGACCTACCAAAACGGGAGACTGATGCTCAACTCATTCGGCCATCCCGTCTGGTACCTAAGGCCTGTCAACTGGTCAATCAAGCTCCTCGAGCCTAGCTTTGTGGGCTTAACAAATGGTTATCTTTCTAATCCTAATAATTTGTCAACAATTCCCACACAAAACATAAGCAGTTAAACCATCTATACATCGGTATAACTGAATCAGATTAGCATCTGCTTCTCAGACGGCTAGTTGTGGGAATCGAACCCCTTTGGGGTTCGACCCTTACCGAGTCAAACCAATGACTTTTAAATATATGTGCCGAGACCTAGCGCTGAACGCGGCGTTACGATGTTACCGTGAGGAGTGGTTTGTTTTTGTTTGTTGTTGTTTTACGTCCTAGCAACATCTAAGGTCATATCAGGAGGGATCCCGACTTGTGACAGTGCGCACTCATGGTGACTTTATAGTGCTGCCCCACTGGAAGACCAGGCCACCAGCACCATGACCTGATATCCCACTCAGTCACATTATCTTGACACTGAGCCAACCAGTCCTTGTCCTATCCTAATAATGACGAGCGCCAGGCTAGGAACCGACAAGTATCAATTTCGAAGCCATCGGTTTGACTCAACCCGGATTCGAACCCACGACCCCACGATCTACCTACGCGGGAGACGGACACTCTAACTTATTCGGCCATCCCTCCCATCTGGTTGCGAGGAGGGGTGGAAAGACAGACCAATTTGTTTATGGTCGAGATGTCCCCTCTTTATTCAAGAAACTAAAAACTAAACTAAGCAATATGATTATGATGGACCTAAAAGCAGCCAATCAATAGAAGCACGACAACCCATCGACTAAAACCTACTTGTAGCAGAGTGCAATCCACTGACTTGTCGCTTAATGTAGTTAATATTAATTCCTTCCATAAGAAAATAGGAGACAAAACAGAAGTAGGTTGGATCGCGCCTAAGACTCTGGCTGGCCCTTAAAAGCTGACGTTGCATTTTATTGAACAAAATCGGTGGCGAAATGGTCAGATGGTAGGGGGGTGAGGGGCTGGCTGGTCGGGAGGGGGGGGACATTAGGGGAGCTGCTTGGAAGCTCTCAAGGCTGCACTCCAGCCTCCAGTAACACAGACTATCAAGGAGCGTACCAATGGTTACAGGAGCAGTAGTAGAAGACAATAACACATAATAATAAGCAGGATCATTACATACAGGAATAATATGTGCATAAGTGCTTTATACCTCACATAATTTCATTTAAATTCATTTAAAATTATGTAATTTATTATTTGAGTATTTGCGTCGGTGATCTGTTAGTCAGCCATCGCGCCGAGCAGTTCAGTGCTCCCAGATTTCCCGCGCTTTTTAGTGGGTCTTCTTCCCAGAAAAAAAGTCGAACTATTCCATGCCCTCCTTGTGCAATCTATATATATTTACAATTAAATTAGTATATATATAAAGGGGTGTAGAAGCATTTTTGTTATACTATTGAGATGATCATGGCGCTTGTCGGTATCAGCTGGGGCGATCCGACTGACGCGCCACCAGCGGCGGTCAGCGGAACGACCAGACATTTGAATCTTCAGTTGCCGCCTGATTTTTAACATGATATATATATGTAAATATTTATATATATATATATCATCATCATCATCATGCTGTCGGTCGTGATGCGACAAAGACTGCTTTCATTACTTGACTGTCGCTCTCCATTTAGCTCTCTGCTGTGAGAGTGATGTCCATGATTCGCTATTAGTATTAATGTCTCTCAGCTTCAGGTTTCTCTTGATGGTATCCTTGAACTGGAGATGAGGGCACCCTCTCTTTCTGTAAACAGAAGACAGTTGAGAGTAGAGGATCTGCTTTGGTAGTCTGTCTGATGATATCCTCATGAGGTGTCCAATCTACCGGAGATTCTTTTTGATCAGAAGATCTTCCATAGAGGGCAGCACTGTCCGTCTGAGTATTTCCTTATTTCTCACTTTGTCCTTCCAGGTTAGCCTCATGATCGAACACAGATGTCGCATCATGAAGGCATGCAGCTTTTTCACCGGTTGTATGTACACTGTCCAGGCCTCGGCTCCGTATAGTAGGGTGGATAGCACGATTGCACAGTAGATCTTGCCTCTGACCCGCATGGACACATGGTGGTTGTTCCAGAGTCTCTGGCGTAATCGCCCGAAAGATGCACTAGCCTTGGCCATCCTTCTCTGCATTTCAGCACCAATGCATCCATCACTTGAGACAGTGCTTCCTTTATGTTTAATCTCTTTATTCTCTCCTGACCAAAATATATAGTCCTAAGTATTACCTCTGATAGATCGGTATAACCGGTTACTTAGAAGCATATTCGTTTATGTATCTGATCATGCATTGGGTGTGTAATTTGGTGTAGATTTGTCAATTGTGGCAGTAATGGTAGTGTCATGGGGGTGATGAAAATGGGAATTATTGTGCCTAGAGCGGGACTCGAACCCACATCTCTTTGCATTCCGGACCAGTGTGCTAACCATTACACCACCTAGGCTCCCTGATATCAACACACTCCCCACGCCTACCTGTCTATGTGGTTACTTGCCTGAGAGGTCAGTGCAGACCACTACACTCGTCCCCCTGGAATTGTAAGTCTTGTAATGCTTACAATTACATACATACAGGCAATGCACTAACACATACATACACAGAGTAGGTTCAACAACCATACAGCGCAAAGCTTGTACAGGATCCTGGTCACGGCACCAGTGTCATGGGGGTGATGAAAATGGGAATTATTGTGCCTAGAGCGGGACTCGAACCCACATCTCTTTGCATTCCGGGCCAGTGTGCTAACCATTACACCACCTAGGCTCCCTGATATCAACACACTCCCCACGCCTACCTGTCTATGTGGTTACTTGCCTGAGAGGTCAGTGCAGACCACTACAGTAGTAATAGGTACTCCAAAGTCGGCGTGTACGGTGTCCGCAGCGCGAAATTTGACCTATTTTAACCGTTTTAAAAAGGCTTGAATCTCCACTAATTCTGCTTGGTTTGAAATAAATATTATATCAAATTAAAGGTTGTTCTTTTGCCTTTAGGGTGTCTTATTTGTAATCATCATTATGAAAGAGATCACAGTCACCTCGGACACTTGTTGGCGGTGTACCATCGGCAGCTCTGAGCATGCTCACCGATTTTGTTTTCATCCAGTCTGAGCTACTCCCTTCCCTACAACATTGATGGTCATGGTGAGTACATTGGACTGAGCTAAAATATAACCACCAATGGAAAGATGAGAGAAGAATCTAGGCCACATTAGCATATCAAGGCAATGAGTTATTTCTGGTGTGGGAAATTTGATTGAACTGAAGGAGTGAAAACATTAAGACATTAATCCTCCTTGAAAATTGATCAGGATCTGTTTTGAAAATTATATCATCAGAAAGCTTAAGTCTTTCCTCTAACTTAGACCAGAACAATTATTTGGTTGAGATTTTATATCATGCGAATCAAGCTTGGTCTGAGAATGTGACTGCTGCAAGAATTTGGCTAATTGTCAGCTTGCGATGCTTAAAAGCGAATGTATGTGTCTTCTTTCTCTGCATCAGTTAGAGAAAATGATGTTCATCATGTAGAGCTTTTAATTTGGTTATTTTGGTATAAAAGAGTGCAGTGATCGGACAATTAGACATGGGAGTTCATGCTATTTTTCTTAATTTTAATTGGCCAGCTCGCGATGCCTAAAATTGAATGTTGTCTTTCTTTCCTCTGATCAGTTGGTAGAAGGAAAGTATCATGTTCAGTCATTGGTTTGATTCTGGTTCATTTTGGTATAAAGATTGCTGTGATACGGACAATTAGAACGGAATTATGCTATTTTGCTATATTTTACTGATGTATTTCTATTGGTGTGCTGGAAAATTAAGAAGAATTTAGCAAGTTTGACATGAAATTTCAGAAAGAATACTAACAGTGATGCGTCATTGCATAAAATTGAGTTTCTTATGTTACCTATAGCTAGGAGTGGAAATTCTTTAAATATTGGGACAGATCAATATGCCAAAATAGTTTCCATGGTGGACCCTAAAATCCAAGAATTTGCTAATTTGGAAATGTGCACATAATCGGGGCATATAAATTCAATCTTTAAACACTCATAACTTTGCAGCTATTCAATCGATCTAAATGATTTTTATATCATTGAGATCCAATTTAAAAGATCTGTACAGATATATAAGATGTAATACTGACCTGTTGAAAATAGAAATCACTTTGGAGTACCTAGTAGTAACGGTAGCTGGTAGTAATGGTAGTAACGGTAGCTGGTAGTAGTGGTAGTTTAGGCCTTAGTCTGTTCCAGGTAAGATCATAACCTGCTTATTTGACTTCTACCTGGCATTTTCTCATGGTTTCGTATTTCATGTTGCTGACAGCATAGAATGAAGACTTGATGTGCTGATGAGTGTACATCCAGTAATTTATAAATAGCATGTACACAGTGATAGTGCTGACCTCGGCATAATTCTTAGAAGTGTCCCTGCCCCGAGTAAGCATGTTACACTGGGCTGACAACAAACACGACAGTAGCCAGTTCACTACACTACATTACAGAATGCAGTCAGGTACACTGGTAGGTATCTGGTAGGCATAGCTTAAAGCTTATAAACATCTACTGGTATAATGTGCACCGGTAGGTGTATCAGTGGCATAGCAGGCCATCTAGAGGTATCCTATGGCTAAATCAATTAATTATCTGTTTGGTGTCTGATAGGCATATCATTAAATATAGACTAATCTACAGAAGTATCCTACGGCTAAATACATGAATTATCTCTTTGGTGTCTGATAGGCATAGCATTAGACATAGACTAAGCTACTTGTATCCTGCTACACCTTTAGGTATCTGAGCGGCATACCAGATTACCTAGGCGTATCCTAATGGAAAAGGAGTTCATCTTTAGGTGTCTGGCGGGAATAGCATTGGGTATAAACACACCTACTTGCATCCTGATACACTGGTTGACATTTGAGGGGCATAACAGATTACTCAGACATCCTATTGGAAAACAAATTCAACTGTAGGTGTCTTGCTGGCATAGCATGGAATTAAGAAGTGTGTACAGGTAAGCAAGTTCACCTTCATGTAACCTCAGTTTGTTGTTTGTTTGTTGGTCTTTTACGTCCTACCAAAATATGAGGTCATATGAGGACCTGTACAGACTTGTGGCAGTGCAGACTCATGGCAATTTGTTATAGTGCTGACCCACTGGGAAATCAGGCCACCAGCACCATGACCTGATATCCCACTCAATCACATTATCCTGACACTGATCCTACCAGTCCTTTTCCTGTCCTAAATAAAGCCGAGAGATTGGCTACGAAGCGACAAGTATCAATTTCTAAGTCATTGGATTGACTTGCCCAGGGTTCAAACTCACTTACCCATGGGTTCGGATCCCCGATACCCTAAAACAGGAGACGGACGCTCAACTCATTCGGCCATCCCGTCTGGTGTAGTCTCATAATGGTGACCTTGGAATACCATGGAGTATAGAAACATGTAGTCATATTGTGGTAGTCTGCACTGACCTTCCACGAAATGAGTCACATAGGCATGTATAGCGTGATTGCATCGGGGCGTCTAGGTAGTGTAATGGTTAGCACACTCAGCTCGGAGTGGCAAAGGTGTGGGTTTGAAGCCTGATCTAGGTGCAATGTTTCCCATTTAATCATGTCCACGACACTGGTTGTCATTGCCTGGATCCTGTACAAGCTATGAGTTGTATGGTCGGTGAACCTCCCCTGTGTTTGTATATGTAAGTGCATTGCCTGTATGTATGTAATTGTAAACATTAAACAATTTGCAGACATAAGCAATTTATAAGACTTACAATTCCAAGGGGATGGTTGTCATAGTCTGCACTGAGCTCTTAAGCAAGGAGCCATGAAGACAGATAGGTGTGGATAGAGAGATTGCATCAGGCAGTCTAGGTGGTGTAATCATTAGCACCATCACCCCAGAATGGCAAGAAGTATCGGTTCGAATACTACTGAATAGGCTCAATATTTCCTATTTGTATCAGCCCCACAACAGTATTCTAGAACATCGGTAGGTGTATGATGGGCACGCCAGGGTACCTGGAATTCTGTCACTGGTAAACAAGTTTACCTTTAGGTGTGTGGTTGGCATGGGATTGAGTGAAGAAACTTCTACAAGTTCATAGGTGGGTGTATCACGGGCATAACATTTATCCCAAAAACATATTGTGGTATCATATTGCACCGTATCTTATGCTGAACATGTTCACTGCTAGGTGTGTGGTGGGCATACTGTGGCGTGTAGTAGCATATAACGGTATTCTGGTAGGTGTACAGTGGGCATAACAGGTTACCTATATGCATCTTTTTGGGAACATATTCGCTGTTGGATGTGTTGTGGGCATGCTATGGAGTAAAACACATATACTGGTACTCTGGTAGGTGTATGATGGACATAACTGGTTACCTAGAAACATCTAGTGGTGTGTGGCAGGCATGCCATATAGTCTAATAAGCATATATCCATATAGTCTAATAAGCATATATCCATATAGTACAATAATTATATATCTATATAGTCTAATAAGCATATATCCATATAGTCTAATAAGCATATATCCATATAGTATAATAAGCATATAGCCATATAGTCTAATAAGCATATATCCATATAGTATAATAAGCCTATATCCATATAGTAAAATAAGCATATATCCATATAGTAAAATAAGCATATATCCATACAACCTATATAAGTATACATCCATATATTCTAATAAGCATATGTCCATATAGTCTAATAAGCATATATCCATACAATCTAATAAGCATATATCCATACAATCTAATAAGCATATATCCATATAGTTTAATATTGCATATGTCCATATAGTCTACTAAGCATATATCCATATATCCTGTATAAACATATATCCATATAGTCTAATAAGCATATATCCATATAGTCTACTAAGCAGCTATCCATATAGTCTAATAAACATATATCCATATAGTCTAATAAGCATATATCCATATAGTCTAATAAGCATATATCCATATAGTTTAATAAGCATATATCCATATAGTCTAATAAGCATATATCCATATAGTCTACTAAGCAGCTATCCATATAGTCTAATAAGCATATATCCATATATTCTAATAAACATATATCCATATAGTCTAATAAACATATATCCATATAGTTTAATAAGCATATATCCATATATTATAATAAGCATATATCCATATATTCTAATAAGCATATATCCATATAGTCTAATAAGCATATCTCCATATAGTCTAATAAGCATATATTGGTATCCTGGTAGGTGTATGATGGACATACCCGGTTACCTAGCACCATTTAGTCGCAAACAAGTCCGCCTTTAGGTGTCTGGCGGGCATAGTGTAGAGCCCCCTACCGGGAGCGGGCTGAGGGTTATGGCCATGTTGATGGCGGCATTATTTCCATTCACATTAACAGGAATGATAGTAATGGGGTTTTCACCCACATTACGGGCTTTTAAGTAACCTCATGCATGAAACCATGAGCACCACGCCCCATCTGGGTGAGTCACATCTGGGAGGATTAACCCGGCCAGGACAGCATGCCACCAACAGCTAGAGGAGGCCTGCATTTAGGTAGACTGTGATATAACGGGGGCCTGCTGCTACGTATCCACACAGTGGGATACACTGCAATATTACAGGACCCTACTGCTATGTGTCACCACAGTAGGAGGCCTACATTTAGGTGGACTGTGATATAATGGGGGCCTGCTGCTACGTATCCACACAGTAGGAGGCCTACATTTAGGTACACTGCAATACAATGGGAGCCTGTCGTTCTGTATCCACACAGTATGAGGCCTGCATTTAGGTACACTGCAATACAATGGGAGCCTGTCGTTCTGTATCCACACAGTATGAGGCCTGCATTTAGGTGCACTGCAATACAATAGGAGCCTGCCGTTATGTATCCACACAGTATGAGGCCTGCATTTAGGTACACTGCAATACAATGGGAGCCTGTCTTTCTGTATCCACACAGTATGACGCCTGCATTTAGGTGCACTGCAATACAATGGGAGCCTGCCGCTATGTATCCACACAGTATGAGGCCTGCATTTAGGTACACTGCAATACAATGGGAGCCTGCCGTTATGTATCCACACAGTATGAGGCCTGCATTTAGGTGCACTGCAATACAATGGGAGCCTGCCACTATGTATCCACACAGTATGAGGCATGCAGTTAGGTACACTGCAATACAATGGGAGCCTGCCGTTCTGTATCCACACAGTAGGAGTCCTGCATTTAGGTACACTGCAATGCAATGGGAGCCTGCCGTTATGTATCCACACAGTATGAGGCCTGCATTTAGGTACACTGCAATACAATGGGAGCCTGCCGGTATGTATCCACACAGTATGAGGCCTGCATTTAGGTACACTGCAATACAATGGGAGCCTGCCGTTATGTATCCACGCAGTATGAGGCCTGCATTTAGGTACACTGCAATACAATGGCAGCCTGCCCTTATGTATCCACACAGTATGAGGCCTGCATTTAGGTACACTGCAATACAATGGGAGCCTGCAGTTATGTATCCACACAGTAGGAGGCCTGCATTTAGGTACACTGCAATACAATGGGAGCCTGTTGCCATGTATCCAGACAGTACGAGGCCTGCATTTAGGTATGGGTGCAATATAACTGGAGCCTGCATCTATGTATCCTTAAAGTAGGAGGAAACCTGCATGTATGTACCCAAAAAGGTATGCCTGCATTTAGAACCACCATACTATAACGGGACTGCATCTATGTAACCGCACTGTAGGAGGAAGCCTGCATTTCTACATCCCCACAGGCGGATCGAGCCTACATCAGTGTACCAGTCCAATATAAGGGGGGGGGGGCTGCATAAATGCACAATCAAATGCAGCATGCATGTATGTATGTAGCCCAATAGTAGGAGGGAGCCTGCATTTAGGAATCACCACAATATATTGGGGCATTCATCTATGTACCCCACAGTGGAATGCAGCCTGCATTTAAGTAGCACCGCAATATAACAGGGAACTGCATCCCCTGTAATCAAGAAGTGTGAGTTTGAATTCTACTCCAGATGTAATATTTGCGATGTTCATCACACCCACCACAGATGATGTTCATAAACCAGTCCAGGCTGGTTAACCACCGAATTACAAACACAGTAATAGTACAACCCGTCATTGGTGTGTGTATTTGCATAATTGATTATGTCGCGTGTGTATCTGTGTTCCTTATCAGGTATCAGACCTGACCTCATTGCTACCACCTCACCCTGCGTATGCACGCAGTCATCGAAAGACAAACATTGGCACACATACAATAGTCGAAGTGGGTGGTGGAGATCATTTCAAATAGGGCCCATCCCTGATGTGGCGCAAAGAAAGTGACATATTAATTTTGGTGTGCACACCGAAATGCAGGATATGAGTTTTACTTCCCCATTATCGAGGATAGAAGCATGGTGGTATAGCAGCATAGCAACTTGGCAGTGTAGCAGCATAGCGACTTGGCAGTGTAGCAGCATAGCAACTTGGCAGTATAGCAGCACAGCAACTTGGCAGTATAGCAGCATAGCAACTTGACAGAATAACAGCATAGCAAATTGGGGGTATAGAAGCATAGAAATATAGTGGCATAGCAGCATAGCAGGATAGCAGCATAACAATATAGCAGGATAGCAGGATAGCAGCATAGCAGCATAGCAGCATAGCAACATAACAGCATAGCAGCATAGCAGCATAGCAGCATAGCAGCATAGCAGCATAGCAGGATAGCAGCATAGCAGCATAGCAGCATAGCAGCATAACAGCATAACAGCATAACAGCATAGCAGCATAGCAGCATAGCAGCATAGCAGCATAGCAGCATAACAGCATGGCAGCATGGCATCATAGCAACATAGCATCATAGCAGCATAGCATCATGGCAGCATGGCTTCATAGCAGCATAGCAGCATAGCAGCATAGCAGCATAGCAGCATAGCAGCATAGCAGCATGGCAGTATGGCAGAATAACAGCATAGCAGCATAGCAGCATGGCAGCATATCAGCATAGCATGATACCAGGATAGCAGGATAACAGCATAGCAGCATAGCAGCATAGCAGCATGACAGAATAACAGCATAGCAGCATAGCAGCATAGCAGCATAGCAGCATATCATGATACCAGGATAGCAGGATAACAGGATCGCAGCATAGCAGCATAGCAGCATGGCAGAATAACAGCTTATCAGCATATCAGCATAGCAGCATAGCATGATACCAGGATAGCAGGATAACAGCATAGCAGCATAGCAGCATAACAGCATAGCAGCATAACAGCATAGCAGCATACCACAGCATTACCACCCCCTACTATATGCTTAATGGGTGGACTTGTATCCAAGTTAAATAGCTAGGATCAAATCGTGGTAACATGTTTTTGTTTTATTAAATGTTTATCGTTTCAGCTGATTCGGATTATGCAGCGTTAACCAGTGATCTACGGTGGTCCATATTAACAGGGAGGTCATGACCAGTCTTGAGCTTGACCTTGACTTTGACCTCTAGGTAAGCATATCAATGGCAGGTTTAGGACATCAAGGCGAACACTATCTGTGATTGATAGGTACAATGGTACCGGAAACAGAAGCAGAGGTGCCAAGTAAATAAGAGTTGGATTGATTCCCCAACCTCCAGCGCTGTCCGTGCGGCACTAAGATCTTCAATGTGGCCCACATACTCGCCTCATATGGCGCCGTTGACAGATCTGCCATCAGTGACTTCATGGAGGATGCTGACCGCCAACTCAGCGACAATAGGGCCACTCTGGCTATCCTCTCCAGGATTTCCAAGTCATCCTGGAATGCACTTGCTCGCTTCTACCACCAGAACGCAGACATCATCAACACTTGTGGTCGCCCAGACCATGACACCGAGGACTAGCAGGCCCCACCTCATTGCCATAGCTGACTTGACACCACTACCAACTAACCACTAATTTTCACTAACAACTGACAGGTAACCCCACCCACTGTCTAACTAATCCCATCCTCACTTCACTTCTTCCTCTGGCCGTGGCCGGACTTAATGTGCATTCCAGTCAATCTGGAGGGACTGAAGTTTGGATCCTGGTCGAGTCAAACCAATGACTTATAAAATAGGTACCTGTTGCTGCTCGGCGCTTGGCATTATGAGATCAGGACAGGGAATGGGCGCACAGTGTCAGGATAATGTGACTGTGTGGGACATCAGGTTATAGTGCTGGCGGCCTGATTTCCCACTGAGCCAGCACTATAAAGTCACCAGGAGTGCATGCTGTCACAAGTCGGTGCATGTCCTGGTCTGGCCTAGGGTCTTACTGGGGTGTAAAACTACACCAACCACCCAGCCTCCCCCGGCCCTCTCAGAGGACTGTGGTTGGGCTACTTAGGCTGCCTTTTTCCTTCCTTCCTCCTCCCCCCTATCCCCCCAATTCCTCTGATCACTACCCATCGGAAGCCAACTCCCGACCACATGGGACTGCTTTCAGCGATGCCCATTCAGTGCTGCAGAATTGCAGCCTTCAGCACACCAATGCGACTGAAAACTCCCCAAAAACAACAAAAGTATGTAGGAGATCTGTCTCACACAAAAATTGTAAATATGGAGAAATAGCATGGCAAGGGTACGAGGGTGCGGGAGAGTTGATCGCCCCCTCACACAGATGCTGGGGATGTCTGGAACATTTTGAGAGAAAAAAGTGATACAAAATGGTGTATTCTGGTGTATTTTGACTAAAAATGTGAATACAAACAAAAAGAAACCGCCCTAAAATGATTCTTAGTTGATTGAATACTAATTAAAAGCGGTAAATTGGAAGATTGGGGTTATTTTCCTTTATTTTAGGGAGATGTTTGGTTGTTGGAGTTGTACGTCCTGGCAGCATCTAAGGTCATATCAGGACGTGTTTTAGGGAGACGTGTCAACTCTGCTGAAGCCGATATGATAATTGTATTGTTAAAATGAACGGCAGTGACGACAAAAACAGCACGCTGCTCTGTAGGCATAGTTTCATTTTAAGTTAATTGACTCGTCGCCAGCTATCATAATGACCGTTTTAGTTGATGCAAAAAAAAAAACCACGAAAACACCAGCGCTGCTGTGTTTTGATGGCGCATATCATCAGTGGCAGGACTGGTCGAGGGGCAGGGGTGGTCGTGGGACCGGACAGTGGATGTGGAGGGGGATTGTGGGTAGGGGGAGTTAGGGGAGTGAGTGGGCGGGGAGGAGGTGGTGTGCGTTGGGGAGTAGGAGGGGGCGATGAGACTTGAATGGGCCAGGGGAATAGGTTGGATTGGGGAATGGTTAGCACACTGGTGTAATGGTTAGCACACTGGCCTGCAATGCAAGAGATGTGGGTTCGATTCCTGCTCTAGGCGCAATATTTCCAATGTTCACCCCCCCCCCATGACAGATAGAATTGTGTATGTTAGTATGATTATGTAACTGCTGTTAAAGATGTTATGAAGAAACAATGACAAAGAAAAAGAAAGTAGAATGGTGGGTGGGTGGGCGGAAAGTTCGCTCAGGTCACGCACTCGCCAGGAAGTGATGCAGAATTGGCAGAGGTTTTATCGATGGCAGAAAGAGCAGGAAATGCAGGAGCCACTCAGGGCTGATTGGGCCAGGTGACCCGGGGAGACGCAGGTGGAAGGTGGACTCACATGGCATTCCGCAATAAATCACATGCAATTTGATACATTGTGACCAATTTAAAATGCTGGAAAAAACTGACTTGATGGCCAAATATACACAGCCATGTTATCTAGCTTGATGCTACTCCATTGGTTGAAATACAATATTCGACAAAACTAAAAACTAAAAACTAAATAATAAATAAACATACTTTATCTCCGCCCCTTTAAACACATATAGGACGCTGAATGTTCTGTTACATATACTCAGATCCAATGATCACAATATTATATGTGATGCATAACGCATTATACGAGTATAAATGCAAGGGGAACATTTACTGTATATGAAGAGTTCAGGCGCAAAACCATGTAAAGGGCAATCCAAAAATGTAGTTTAATTAACAGGTTTCTACCTGAAAATAATGTTAATTTTCACTAATTCCACTTTTCATATGATCACACGCTTATGGAGCAATGAACAAAAACAGTAGGAATGAAACAAGTTTAACTTTTTGAAGGTTTGATTCCAATGTTTATCTTCATTTTTGGATTGGCATTTACATGGTTTTGCACCTGAACTCTTTATATATATATATATATATACTCACTTCCACCGTTTTAATGTTACATATGTAGATGAATATATATATAATTATATATGTTTCATATATATATATATATATATATATATATACGTGCATTCGGTTAAATATATATATTTAATATATAATGAATTATATATATATAAATGGGCGGTGCGGGGGCCCCCCTTTTTGGGTTATTTGATGATTTGATGATTTGATGATTTGAGTAAACATTGTATATTCGCCAATGATATATGCCTTCCAGGCCTATTTTACTGGATGAGCGCTTGTGTCGCCACCACGCGGCCAGTTCGCCATTCCTACCTTGCTCATCCACGCGTGTATTTTACTCAGATCCACTGAGTACAATGCTATATATATATATATATATATATATATTCAAGTCCACTATCTCCATGATATAGATGGATAGTGATAAGACTGTTATCGCGTGTAATAATCTCTGTAGTGTCCTGCTCCTACCCCCCACCCCTTCCTGGGTGGGGTGGGTACCGGCATCCTTCACTTCCCCCCCCCACCCCCATCCGTGCTTCCACACGGCACTCGCTCGGAAGTTAAATTCCAGGGCACGAATGACAATCGGAACGCCCGTAGTTAGGATCGGGGCCGAAGGTGGCGCCACCAGTACCAGTATGTAGGATAGGAGGTGAATACATCGTGGATAATGGTTGGTAGATAATGAAATAGAACAATAATAAAAATAATTCACTTCCGCACCTTTATACTCGCATAATGCTTATACATCACATATACTCAGATGCACTGAGCACACTGGGTAGCTTCCCATCAGCATGCTGCCACCCGTTGCCTGCAGGTGGCGCTGAGTAGCCACCTGACCGACGCTGAATCCAGGAAGGAAGGCAGTTTGTGTGGCTTCCCACATCCCACGTTGCGAATCAAAATGGCGGCAGGAAACAGTTGACCTGGCGTCTGAAGGGACTGCGACAATTGCAGCAGCGACACCAGTGGCCGGAACACAGCGCGCCTGGCGGAGGTGGGGCGCGCACAGGTGGCGCCCCCTGGGTGGGTGGGTGGGTGGGTGGGTGAGGGGGGCTGTGGGTGGCGCCACCTAGTAGGGGGGAATGTGGCCGGCGCCACCTCGCGGCGAAATGTGTGGGCGATGGGAAACTGGTGGGTGGTGCCTCCTAGTGGCGGGCAATGCATGGCGCTGGCGCTCGCTCATTGCGGATGGTGGGTGGTGGTGAATGGTGAGTAGCGCCTCATAGCGGTGAACCATGCATGCCACCCCCTCATTGAAGACTGTGGGTGGTGCTTCCTGGTGGCGACTGGTGAGTGGCGCCTCCTGATGGTGGACAATGCATGTCGTTCCCACATTGGAGATGGTGGGTGGCGCCTCCTTGTGACAACTGGTGGGTGGCGCCTCCTAGTGGTGAACAATGCATGGGGCTCCTTGATCGCGGACGGTTGGTGGTGCCTCCTGGTGGTGACTGGTGAATGGCGCCACCTAGTGGTGAACAATGTATGGTGCTCCCTCATTAGGGATGATGGGTGGCGCCTCCTGGTGGTGACTGGTGAGTGGCACCTCCTAGCAATGAACAAGGTGTGGCACTCCCTCATTTGAAGCTCTGGGGATGGTGGGTGGCGCCTTCTGGTCGAATCTAGTGAGCGGCACCTCCTATCAGTGAACAATGCAAAGTGTTCCCTCATTGGAGACTGTGGGTGGCGCCTCCTGGTGGCAACTGGTAGGTGGCGCCTCCTAGCGGCGAATAGAGTAGCATATATATGTACAATAAGTAGCACCCATTGTGGTGGTATACAGAATTGGCCCCTCTTGATGGGCATAATTAATGGTGCCCTCTCGCGTCTTACATTGTGCAACAATATTGTTGCAGCTACATTTAGAGCCTATAGCGAACGGCCTTGTATCTCGATGTCTAAATGTGAGTGACGTCACAGCGGCCCCCCTTTCTTGTAAGGTATGCGTAATCTCACGCCCGGTTGCCGAGGTCCACTGCCCCAATCAGTAGCGGGTTGACCTTTGGGACTTGGGACAAATTGCCGCGTAGTTTGAGGTGGCCTTTCGTGTAATTGGTTTCCTAATGCCACCACCACAAACACAATGTAATTCATACGTCTGGTTCTTCCTTCCAGACTCTGGTTCCTGGCACCTCCTTACAGAATCTGGCTCTCAGACCCTCCCTTACATAGCCTAGTTCGGAGGCCCTCCTTACAGAGTTGAGTGCCGGGGCCCTCCTTACAGAATCTAGAGCTAGGGCTTTGTCTGCAGAGTCTGATTCCTCGGAGCGCGTTGCATAGTCTGGTTCCTTGGTCATCCCTACAGAGTCTGGTACCCGGGCCCTGCTTAGAGGCGTTGGTTCCGTAACCCTCCCTCCGCAACCATTTTCCCAGAGGATTATGGCCCAGTCTAGTACCCGGGCCTTCACCACCGAAATTTGTTTCCAGGCCATCATTATACAACCTGGTTCCCGGACTATCCTTAGGGAGTCTGGTTCCCGGGCCCGCCTAAGGGAATCTGGTTTCAGGCTCCCCTTTGTCTGGTTCCCGGGCCCTCCTTACAGTCTGGTGCCCGGCCCTTCATACAGAGTCTGGTTCCCAGGCCCTTCTTACAGACCCTGCTTCCCGGGCCATCCCTACAGAGTCTGGTTCCCGGGCCATCCCTACCAATGCTTTTCCCAAGCCCTCCCTGCACAGTCTGGTCCCTGAGCCTTCCCACCAGAGCTTAGTTTTCATGCCACCATTGCACAGCCTGGTTCCCGGGCCCAGCTTACAGAATCTGGTTTCTCGGGCCCATCTTGCGGAGTCTGGTTCCCGGGCCCTCCTTTCAATCTGGTACCCTCCTTTCAGGTCTCTGGTTCCTGGGCTTTCCCTACAAATTTAGGTTCCCGTGCCCTGGTTTCTAGGTTTACAGATGTTCGTACCCTGACCCTCCATACCCATTCTGATCCCGGGCCCTCTCTTCAGTGTCTAGTTCCCAGATCAACACTCCACAGTCTAGTTTCCGGTTACAGTTTTAAACCACACCTGGTTTTAAATGGGGCTTTTCATGATGCGCATTCGCATGCATTTCTGCCTGATTAAGATTGTACCCATGTTTATTAACTTGTTAATTGCTTGTTAATTTGTCAGAGCAGAATATATATTATCAAGCATACAGTAATCACTACAATGATTCCTGGAGGAATCCTTGCCTGTCTCGCCTTAGAATTCCAGAGAGCTCCCCCACAGACAGAACCAAGCCAGAAATTCAGATATGATTTCAGGCTTGCCATTCGACTTTGACGCATGCGCTTTGCGAAAAGCGCCGTTTTAAACCGGGTCCTTTTTAAACTGCAACAGCGAGCCCTCTCTACAGAGGCTTGTTCCCAGGCCATCACATTTTGGTCTGGTTCCCTGGCCCTTCCAGCATCAACCGGGCCCAGTCTCGATTACGATCCCGGGACTCCCTTCAGCGTTGATATGACTACCCGCTGTCTTTGTTCAACAGCTGAACACTGACCATTCATGGCGAAGGTATTTAATCAACTTTCGTAAACATTGCATTATTTGCACAAGGCAGTGTAAATGAACATAGGTATAGTCGATAGAGTCTATATATGAATAGCGCAGTCCGGGAAGTAGATCAGACGCGCGTTGTATGCATATCTATTTGCAGAAGCGTTAGTGGGCATTGAACTCGATATTATTTCACTGATGGAACTGCATTGTCACTGACATGCGCGTATTCCATTAGAGTTGCAGAGTCCGGTGGTTTTTAATTTTGGGAATTTTCAGAAATAAATATGTGAGGTTCATCACTATAAAATAGATAACTTTAGTTTAAAGTAATTTTGCTTCAAAATGACAAACTTAGGAGATATTTGAACTGTAAACACTGAAGTGTAGATTAATGATAGCATGCTTGTCAAAATTCTGACCGCATAGATTTTGGCGGCATCAGGTTCTATTAAATTTGATTCCAGAGTCGCTTCTTTGCAGCAACAAATACTTACGAAGTGCAGCAATGTCTCAGTTGGAAATGTAGATTCAAATCTAATAAGTGTTTTGCTTTTGAAAGTTGGATGCTTTTATCGGATTATGTAACTTTAACAGTTTAAGTGCCTTAAAGCTGCATAGTCCAATGAAATATTGCATTTTCAAAACAAAACCAATGATCTAGATTTGATTTTACATATCTAACTTAGATACTGATGCACTTATTAAGCATTTGTTTCTGCGTAGAAGGCAATACTGATTCAATTTAACAGAACCTGTTACTGCAGAAGTCTATGGTGTCAGAGTTTTGGCAAGCTTGCCAAAACTAATTTTCCATGTTTGCGCTCAAAATATTTAAAAAGGTTTACCATTTAAAATACAAGTAACTTTGAACTAATGTAAAGTAGATACTAGTGATCGATCTAATATATTTATCTCAGAAAAAATACAGAAATTCAGAACCATCGGACTATGCAACTTTAAGCAAACTTGCGTGAACAGGTAATTATTGACAAATGCATTCAAACAAATGAGGTCTTCCTCTCACTAGCTTGTGTAAATAGACCCTGCTTAATGGCACTGTTACATGAATGTGTGGATATTGATTGATTTGTTTGTTGTTGTTTACGTCCTAGCAACATATCAGGTCATATCAGAACGGCATGGTGTTGATTGAGGGGCGGGGGTGATTCCAAACAACTATCAACAACATGCATAGAATAGGACGCGAACATCCACTACTGCCATTCAGGGTTTGCATCCGGACCATTATAGTAGCAATGCTCCCTGATGCAAGCCACCATATATACATGCCTACATGCATATATGGGATTTCACCTGGGAAGTTGAGTGCAATTCACTACACTCATCCCGTTTGGAATCATCATTTAGTCTCATAATTACAATTACAAATATCCGGGTAGCGGACTTCCATTGCACACACAGAACAGCTTCAATATGACGGGGAACCTTTTTTTCTTGAAGATTTATACTGCATATCATGGATAAGTCTGAATAGACTTGTTTTCACCATTATACAGTTTGTCGTTAGAAAGCCCGAGCCTACACTTTTACCGACCCAAGGGATTTTTAACCTCCCACATCACATAGACATGGTATGAGAGCAACTGGCCTTTGATAATGCTGTAAGTTATACACAGCAGTGGAAATCCAAAGTGACAGAGGTGGGGGCATGGGGAATCGAACCACCAACCTTCAGATTAGGAGTCCAACCTAGAAAGAAATCAGACACTCTAACCACTCTGCCACAGAGAACACCACTAACCTCATCCTTAAAGCAGGATTTGAAACCACATATCTGTCATTCTGTGGCGAGCATCCTAACCACTTCGCCATCTAGGCTCCCTGGTGCATTCCACCAGGTGAGGTAAAGTGCACCTCATTCCAACAGTAGTAGCCTCGACCCGAGCTGACGCCACCCGCTCTGCTCCCCCCCCCCCCACATTCACTCTGCATACCCTTATGCCTCCTCCCACCTCTTCTCCCTCTCCCACCTTTTCCGCTGCTCCATCCGCTCCCCCTCTCTGCCCCTTCTCCCTCCCCAGTAACCCCTCCCTATTCCCTCACTTGTATTTCCTCCCGCTTCTCTCTCCTCCCTCCCCTACCAATGCCCTCCTTCTCCCCACCCGTGTCCCTTCCCCTACTGGACCCTATGCTCAATCCCCTCCTTGCTGCCCCTTACCTTCCCTCGCCAGTCCCTCCCATCACTCCCATCCCTTCCCTCCCTCCCATACCTCAATCCCCTCCTTCTTCCTGCCCCTTACCTTCCCTCGCCAGTCCCTGCCATCCCTGCCATCCCTTCCCTCCCTCCCATACCTCAATCCACCCCTTCTCCCTCTCCCACCACTTCCTTATCCCGCCCATCCCCTGCCTCTTCCCCCGCCTTCCCTCCCCCATCTCCTCCCCCTCTCACCCACCCACCCCTCCCTTGATTCCCCTCCCCCTTCACTTCCCCCCATCCCCCTCCCACTGCTCCTCCCCTCCCACCTCCCCTCCCCAGCCCCTTCCTATTCCCCTCGCCTCATTGACTTTTTCCGCCCGCCGCCCCTCCTCCATCCCCAACCGTCCCCTCGGCTCCCCTCCTCTTCACCTCCCCCTCCCCTTCACCTCCCCACTACCCCTCCACTCACCTCCCTCTCCCACTCCCCCCCCCCTTCCTTTACTTTCCGCCGTCCCCCGGCCCTCCTGCATCCCTCCTCCTCCCCCTCCTTCCTCACACCTCCATCCTCATCTCCCCATCCCCTCCGCTTCCCCCCTCCCCCCTCGCATTGTAACGTCCGGCCGGCACGCTACCGGTAGTTGAGTGCCGCCGCCTGGTGGCGAAAGCTGTTGACAGACATAATGAGGGCAAGGCTTTGCTCTGCGCTGCCTACACCCGGTAGTGGGCCCCCGCAACCAACACCTCACTCCCCTCCCTCCACCTCATAGCGCTGCCTTAGTACGACGCACTGCCTTAACCTAGATCCAGACCGGAAGTGCCCACTCGCCAACCAATCCAGCGCGGTGAATATACGCTGCAGGAACCTGCGGCACTGGTGAGGTGGGCTGTTGAAGACAGCCGGGTTGATTTGTTATTGAAGGGAAGTGTTCTTTTAGTAAGCACTGCCCGCAGCTCGTGCACTGGCCCATCTAACGTCTACCCACAGAGCAGCCGAGCTGGTCGAGCTTCTGTAAGTCGAACATTTCCGCATTAATCCAAAATGCACATAACCCCCCACATCCTCCCCCATGCCGCACCCACTTTCCCCACCCAAATACGCACAACACATGGAACTATCAAAGAACAACAAACAGCAAGCAAGGAGGAGCGTGTCATATTGACGTCTCCTTAAATGAGGGCTATCCGCTGAAAATGGCGGTGTTGGAAAATTGTTGCATCTGCTGGTTTGTGATTGGGCACTCAGAGGCCGCCTGGCCCCTGTGGGGGTTACAGTTACACAGGCAGGGGTTGGGGAGGAGGCTGGAAGGAGCAAGTGGGTGGACAATGATGTCTCAATACACGCCACCACACTGGCACCCAGCTAAATAGCCTTCTCGTCGCCCGTTTTCTTGAATTTATTTACCCTGCTCACAATGGATAAGTTTGTTAACATTTGTTTTCACTGCTAGGCAGCGCTAATCCAATTTGATTTAAGTCTTTTGAATTTTGTTTTTAGTAATAGTTTAGTTTTGTCTTGCTTATTGTTTATGGCTTGTAGCTGTTTGTTGATTGCAAACAGTCCAACATCCAGTTTTTACTATACTTTGTGTTAATCCATTTAAACATCATCTGTATTTGTACATTACATAATTTTTTGAGTTTGTGCCATTTTCTGAGATAAATATATTAGCTTGATTGTTATTATCTACATTACTTAAGTTTGAAGTAACTATTACTGTAAATGGCTAACTTTTGAGAATTGTTTGTTTGTTTTTGGTAACAATGTATTTAGTTATCCTTCCCATAATGGTTAAGTCTAATGACTTGTTTGCGCAGCTAGACAGTAATATTCTTGTGGTTTCCCTTGTTTTATTCCTTTCAGTGGTTGTGTAGCTAGCTATCTACTACAATGTATCCACATTGAAGTGTGAAGTGCATATGTGAAGTGCAAACATGTGAAAGTCATTTTGGCAAGCACGCCGAAACCCAGACATGATAAGGCTTCTGCAGTAGTAACACATTCAATTCAATTTTGTTTTCTTGAAGATTTATACTGCCTGGATAGGTCTGAATAGACTTGTTTTCACCATTAGACAGTTTGTCGATGGAAAGCCCAAGCCTACATGTTTACCGACCCAACGGATTGTTACCCTCCCACACCACATAGACATGGTATGAAAGCAACTGGCCTTTGATAACACTGTAAGTTAATCACAGTGGTATACCTTTGTCTCAGTATTCCCTTCTATGTGCCAAGAAATCTTTAATAAGTGCACCAGTTTCTGAATTATCTCAAAATGCACATAACCCCCCACATCCTCCCCCATGCCCTACCCCACTTACACCACCCAAATACCCACAACACTTACAACTATCGATGAACAACAAACAGCAAGCAATGAGGAGTGTGTCATATTAAAGTCTCCTTTAATGAGTGCTATCCGCTGAAAATGGCTGCGTTGGAAAATTGCAGGGTCTGCTGGTTTGTGATTGGCCACTCAGAGGCCACCTGATAATTGTTTTGGTTTTGAAAATTGGATGTTTTCATCGGACGATGCAGCTTTAACAAGTAGATTGATAACAATCTCTCTGCCGGTCAAGTATCCCCTCCCCCCATATGAGTGTCCCATGAACAAGCCTGTTGAACTACTGTATAGAAAAAGGGTTTGACTTGCTGGTTGTTAGCCATATTCACACCAATCCTCAATCTAGGAAGCGCGATATACATGCGTACTGCTGATATTTATCGGTCATCACCCCATACATTTGGAGAACTGCCTTTATGTAATAGGTGCCTAAGGTTAAATTCGGTCATTGATTTACTTTGTGTACATATAATATGGCAGGAAATAATTTTAGCTGCATCATAACTGGTTGTGGTTATTAAAGAGTAAAATCATATAGATTAGTCAACTTTAAAGTACAATTTAGAGAATCTAATGGGCGTTATCTTGGTATTCTAGCATTCCTTTCCAGTTCGCCAACTCTGTGTCAATACATAACGACACTGCTCACTGGAACCAGTACCTTCAGGTATTGGCACCAGTGGATTGGTTGGTTGGTTGGTTGTTGGAGTGTTATGTCCGTGCAACATCTAAGGTCATATCAAGATGGGTACCGACCTCTGATACTGCGCCCTCATGGTGACTTGATAGTGCTGCCCCACTGGGAGACCAAGTCACCAACACCATGATCTGATATCCCACTCATTCACATTATCCTGACACTGAGCCAACCAGTCATTGCCCTATCCTAATAATGCCAAACACCAGTCTAGGTAGCGACAAGTATCAATTTTCTAAGTCATTGCTTTGAATCGACCAGGCTTCCAATGCGGAAATTCAAATCCTATGACCTACCAAAACCAGAGGCGGACACTCACCTTATTCAGTCATCCCGTCTGGTCACACAACCGAAGTTCAGAGGTCAGTTTAGAGGTCAGCTTAGAGGTCAGTTCAGAGGTCAGTTCAGAGGTTTTTCAGACGTCAGTTCAGAGGTCAGTGCAGAGGTCAGGTTAGGGGTCAGTTTAGAGGTCAGTTTAGAGGTCATTTCAGAGGTCAGTTCAGAGGTCAGATCAGAGGTCACTGCAGACAGGTAGCCGGCTACTACATGTCCTGTGCTCATCTTTCCACCAGTTGAGATGTGTTTATCTGCCTAAGCCCGGAGGCTCTCAGTCAATTGCATATAGAGCCAGGTCTGTAGACCCCACCCCCACCTCCTACTCCCCCTTAACCCCCCCCCCCCACCACCACCACCCCCACCCCCACACACACTGCTGATGCTTCAGATCTGTGAGTGAGTAAGGACCCGGAACACATTACGTATTAAGGCAACACTCGTCCGAAGATCCCCCAAACGTGGAAGGGGTGGTGGTGGTTGGATGTGGGGATATGGGGGTATCGGGGGTTGTGGGGGAATGTGTTTGGGATGGCTCAGCAAAGGTAACTGTATTCTGTATTGGAGGAAGTGGAGCCCACAGATCCCGCCATGGAATAGGGAGAGC
Source organism: Branchipolynoe longqiensis (assembly GCA_030323885.1). Lineage (NCBI taxonomy): Eukaryota > Metazoa > Annelida > Polychaeta > Phyllodocida > Polynoidae > Branchipolynoe > Branchipolynoe longqiensis. Next base: position 153,800,447 of record CM059187.1, on the reverse strand, counting down.
AACCACCCCACTCAAATATATATATGTATATACATATACATATGTACTTGAGTGGGGACCCCATATATATATATATATATATATATATATATATATATATGTGGTGTATAAGTATTATGCGAGTATAATGACACAGAAGGGATTATTGTTATTATATTATTATAATATGAAGCGTTCTGGCGCAAACCCATGTAAACGCCAATCTAAAAATGGAGATAAACATTGGAATCAAACCTTCAAAAATATAATTTTGTTATATTCCTACTTTGTTGTCATTGCTCCATAACCATACAATCATATGAAAAATGGAATTAGTGAGTATTAAAATCATTTGCAGGTACCAATCTATTATTTACACTACTTTTATGGATTGGCATTAGAATGGTTTTGCGCATGAACTCTTCAAATATATATCCACATATATAATGCTTATGCAGCACAATGCGAGTATAAAGACGCAGAAGGGATTATTGTTGCTATATTATTATTATAAATTATTATATTATATTATTAGACAATGGGCACTCGCCATGTATTTGCTCCTTACTCATACGGGAACAGTGATAATTTGTGACTTGACACTGACAGTTTGCAACTGGACAGTGCTTAGTTGTGCAAGTACAATAACAATTTACAACTGGACAGTGTATAACGTGACGGTGCCTACTTGTACATGCACATTGACAGTGACAGTGACAATATCTTGACAGTGACAGTTTATAACTTGATGGTGCCTACTTATACATGCACATTGACAGTGACAGTGACAGTACCTTGACAATGACAGTTTGTAACTTGATGCTGGGTACTTGTACATGCAAATTGACAGTGCCAGTGACAGTATCTTCACAGTGACAGTTTGTAACTTGACGGTGCCTACTTATACATGCACATTAACAGTGACAGTGACAGTATTTTGACAGTGACAGTTTATAACTTGACGGTGCCTACTTATACATGCACATTGACAGCGACAGTGACAGTATCTTGACAGTGACAGTTTATAACGTGACAGTGCCTACTTGTACATGCACATTGACAGCGACAGTGACAGTATCTTGACAGTGACTGGTCCAATCTACGCAGTAGTGAGTTACAATTACACACAGTGTGCCTGGGCCATACCAACATGTGGTACACTGGTTGGTGACAGTTTGGCGGGAGATGGGGGTGGGAGGGCCTGACAAGGTGTGCCCCCTGCACCGTCCTGCTCCGCACCCCTCCCCCTCCCCCTCCCCTCCCCCTACCCCTCCCCCGCCTCCCCCTCCCCCTCCCCCTCCCCCTCCCCCTCCCCCTCCCCCTCGCCCCCCCCCTCCCCCTGTACTCGGTTAATTACGGGGCCATTTCGCACAGCCTCTCCGGGCCGGCACACAGCCACCCGCTTTGAAGTGGCCTCCCATCACCTCCAGGGAGTGGTGAGACAGAATCCCCCCTGGAGGAGGTCATCGCCCACCTGTGTGTGATCCTACCGGACTTCCGGTCCATCAACGATTCACCTATAAACAAAATCAAAAAAATCCAAAAATTAACTGGACACAAAAATTGCAAAAATGGAAGATGAAAAAGAGGCAATGGAACCAGTAAAACCAACGCACCCTACATAGAAGATTTTCACAGACATTTTACTTAAATTACCCCAAATAATATATATTGACAGTAGAGGAGTGTGTCTTATTCTGCTATGTATTGTGAATGTGGTGTCCGAGGGCTTCTTGAATGTATATGACACGTGACTGGCAGCTCCTCCAGGCTGGAGGAAAGTTGACACCTGACTGAAGGGACTCCAGGGTAGATAGATGACACCACACTGCTGTCATAGGTCGGCGGGTAGCCCTACGGAACTGACAAGGTGAGGAGATAGGAAGCGGGAGGGCACTTAGCTGTCACAAGGTGGGACTAATGTGAGCAGGATTGAGACCAGGGTGATACGGCTTGACATTAAGATGGCAGAGCCTGAGATTGGACGAGGGTGGCAGGGGTTGAGATATGGCTGACAGTGTTGACAGTGAGATGACAGGGCTTGAGATTAGCACGACAGGTTTTGACAGAAAGGTGACAGAGCTTGATACTGAGATGACAGATCCTGACACCAACGTGACATAGTCTGACATAAAGGTGACATAGTTTGACAGTAACGTGACAAATCCTAGCACTGACATGATAGGGCTTCACTCAAATGTGACATAATTTGAAAGTGAGGTGACGGATCCTGACACTAACTTAACAGAGCTTGGCACAAGGGTGACAGTACATGATACTGAGGTGACAGATCATGATACTATGACAGAGCTTGTCACAAAGGTGACAGAATTTGAGACAGAGCTGGCAGAGCTTAACACAAATATAACAGGGTTTGACAATGAGACTACAGATCCTATCATGATCATTACAGGGTTTGACATAAAGTTGGCATATCCAGACACTAATGTGACAATGTTTGATAGTAGGGTGACACAGCATGGGAGAAAAATGAAAGGGTTTGACACTGAGGGGCCAAGTCCTGTCACTAACGCGGCAGGGTTTGACAGCAGGGTGACAGAGCTTAACACAAATGTGACAGAGTTTGACACTGACTTGACATATCCTGACACTAACATAACAGGGCTTGACACAACTGATAGAGCTTGAAACTGAGGTGTAGGTTGTGACACTAATGTTCTATATATTGACACTAAGGTAATCATGCCACGGTTTAACTCCAGGATAATGTGACTGAGTGGGTTATTGGGTCAGAAAGATGGCAGCCTGGGTCTTCCAGTGGGGAACTACTATAAAGTCACCAGGAGTGCGTGCACCAATCAGTACCCGTCTTAATATGACCCTAGAGGTTACCAGGACATAAAACCTAACAACATGGACTAATTAAACACAAACAACATGGACTAATTAAACTACTCAACTTCCACCATTCAATAACCCTCATTCACGTCCATTGTTGAAGTTAAGAAGCCACTGCCTAAATAATACATATGACACCAGGGTAGAAATCACTCCATTTGAATTTCCAGTTGAAATGTCTTCTGCTTACTGAAAAATACATTAATTTGAAAAGAGATGTTAGAGTTGCATTATCTGATAGCTTTCAGTTTCTGCCATTTTAAAAATATATATAAATATATCAGGGTGATCGTTATAATCTACGTTAATTTATTTTAAAGTATTCTTCTTTTATTTTTGTTACTTAAAATACTTGTTTTTAAATATCTTAGGTGCAAATATGCTAAATTAATTTGGGTGTGCATGTCAAAACTCGGACAACATATCCTTCAGCAGGAATACATTCTATTTAAATTAACTTAGTATTATGTTATACGCAGCAACAAATGCTGAATAAGGGCACCAGTACTACCACCATGTGTCCATTTAGGTCAAAGGCAAGTCTACCGTGCAATCGTGATATCGACCCTACAATATGGAGCCGAGGCCTGGACAGTGTACAGACGACAGGTGAAAAAGCTGCATGCCTTCATGATGCGACATCTGCGTTCAATCATGAGACTAACCTGGAAGGACAAAGAGACAAATAAGGAAATACTCGAATGGACGGGGCTGCCCTCTATGGAAGATCTTCTGATCAAAAAGAATCTCTGGTGGACTGGACATCTCATGAGGATGTCATCAGACAGGCTACCAAAGCAGATCCTCTATTCTCAACTGTCTTCTGGTTACATCATCTCCGGTTCAAGGATACCATCAAGAGAACCCTGAAGCTGAGAGACATTAAGACCGACTCATGGACATCACTCTCACAGCAGAGAGCTAAATGGAGAGTGGCAGTCAAGTAATGAAAGCAGTCTTTGTCGCATCGTGACCAACAGCATGATGATGATGATGATGTCACGGCAACGAATGCAGTGGGGTATGGTGGAAATGGATTGATTGGTTGTTGGAGTTTTACATCCTGGCAAGATCTAAGGTCATATCAGGACAGGTACCGACTTGTTACATTATGCACTCATGGCGACTTTATAGTGTTGCTCCATTGGGAGACCAGGCAACCAGCACCATGACCTGATATCCCACTAAGTCACATTATCCTGACACTGAGCCAACCAGTCATTGCCCTATCCTAATAATTCCCAGCGCCTGCCTAGGGAGTTACAAGTATCAATTTTAAAGTCATTTGTGTGACTCGACCAGGATTCGTTCGAACCCACGGGTTATACATAAATTTCACGGGTTCGAATCCCACGATCTACCAAAATGGGAGACAAATGCTAAGCTCATTCTGCGATCATGTCTGGTCGATAGAAATAGGAAATATTGTGCTTAAAATACAATTGAAAGCCACACTTCTTGTTAATGCCAGGGATAGTGTACATACAACTAGTGTTGTGTATATGGCAGACAAGGGGGCGGGGCAGTCAGCTACATAGCACGCAGTGGACAACCAATGGGGCGCCGTGACCTAAATGGCAGAGCGCCGGCCTCTCGTGCGGAAGGTCGGGCGTTCGGTTCCCGGTCGAGTCAAACCAATGACTTACAAAATTGATACTTCTCGATCCTAGCCTGGTGTTCGCCATGTATAGGATAGGACAAGGACTGGTTAGCTCAGTGTCAGGATAATGTGACTGAGTGGGGTATCAGGTCCTGGTGCTGGTGGCCTGATTTCCCAGTGGGGCAGTGCTATAAAGTCGCCATGAGTGCGTGCTGTCGGTACCCGTCCTGATATGACCTTAGATGTTGCCAGGATGTAAATCTCCAACAACCAACCAACACAGTGGACAGTGTGTGTGTGTGTGTGGTGCACTGGTCGAGTAGCGGTGTGTCCAGGTGCCTGCACACAGGTGTGTGTTACTATGGTTACCATATAATCCAGGGTGTTGGCGACAAAGTCAGCGATCTATACCTGGGGAGTCTATAACCGTCAGGCGTTGGCGGAGCAGGTGAACACACACATACAGGAACTAGCGTTTTATTAAGCGTAAAATATTTGCTTGGACAATTTCATTGCAATTTACATTAACAACATCGCCGTGAATTTGGCCTATGCTGCCCAGATGGCGTAAAAACAACCACCAACCAATCAATCAATCAATCAACATTAACAACAAATCTACGGAAAGAATCATGTACATTTTTGTCATCAGGAAATATGTGGATGTAAGGTCAAAGTGAGTTTAAATCATAGGGTCTATAATAGGATTAATAGATGGGCACCACCAATGCCAACTTCCGGTGTGTTTACATGCTGGGACACAGCTTCAGTTTTTCCTGAGGGACAGGACGCAGTGGCCGAATCGGTAGAGCGCAGGCCTCCCCTACAGGTGAACTGCAGTTCAATTCCCAGTCGAGTCAAACCAATGACTTTTCAAAATTGATACTTGTCCCTTGTTAGCCTGGTGCATGGCATGAGTAGGACAGGACACGGACTGGTTAGCTTAGTGCCAGGATAATGCAACTGAGTGGGATATCAGATCATGGTGCTGGCAGCCTGATTTCCCAGTGGGGCAGCACTATAAAGTCACCATGAGTGCGCATTGTCACCAGTCGGTACGCGTTCTGATATGACCTTAGATGTTGCTAGGAACTAAAACTTCAACAACCAACCACTCTTTGTGAGGAACAAGCATTGAGTATGTCAGGATAGTTGAATTGGATCTGACAGTTCCTGATTCCCGGGGAAAGCTTTGCTTAAAGCCAGTATATTAGAGTGATTCGTTATTTATTCACTGAGGGACGCTGTAGCATCCATTACATTGCCAATATCATTTAAGTGGACCGAAGCTAATGCCAGGCACATAATGTGGTCAATTATGTCGTTAATTTCGGGTTTTTTCGGTACATCTGGTTCAATCATCTGAGTACAATGTTACTATGGGTGAATCGGTGGAAGTACACATTTATCTAAAGCTACATTGTCTGATAAAAGCATCACCTGCTGGAAATCAAAATAATTATCTGGGTGAGATTCTGGGTAGTAGTCATCATCATCATCATGCTGTCGGTCACGATGCGACAAAGACTGCTTTCATTACTAGACTGCCGCTCTCCATTTAGCTCTCTGCTGTGAGAGTTGTGTCCGTGAGTCAGTCTTAATATCTCTCAGCTTCAGGTTTCTCTTGATGGTATCCTTGAACCGGAGACAAGGGAGATTCTTGTGACAAGGGTCCTAAATAAGCTACATGTTGTACTTTGATTGAATTTGCCCGGTGATGTATGCATGTGGTGTTCTCTGTGGCAGAGTGGTTAGAGTGTCTGACTTTTTTCTAGGTCTGATGCCTCATCTGAGGGTTGGCGGTTCGATTCCCCATGCCCCCCCCCACCTCTGCCAATTTGGATTTCCACCGCTGTGTATAACTTATAGCGTCATCAAAGGCCGGTTGCTCTCATACCATGTCTATGTAGTGTGGGAGGTTAAAAATCCCTTGGGTCGGTAAAAGTGTAGGCCCGGGCTTTCTATTGACAAACTGGCCACAGCAGGAGCATCCACATCGTGGCCCTGGGAATCAGCTATCTGATTGCACATCCTGCTAGCACCACCCACCACCGAGAGCACGTCCCACGAATAAAGATCATACCTCTGCTCGAAAATCGCTTGAGATAACTAGTGGAAGGACACAATGAAGAAGAAGAAGATGTAATCGTAAGCCTTCAACAATTTGTGGCATTAAACCATTTAAAAGACTTACAATTCCAGGAAGAGTAGCAGTTTTGACCTCTTACGCAAAGAGCCACATAGTCAGGTCACCATGGTTGCATTAGTGAGCCTATATTGCTTGATGGTTCCGATACTAGCCCTGGAATGGCAGGAAGTGGGTTTTTGAATTCTACTTTAGTTTCAATATTTCCGATTTTCAAAAAAAAAAAAAATTATTATACACTGCCCTTCACCATTACCAGTAGCCTAGTCATCATCATTACACATCAGCATAATCCAGATAACACTGCGGACGCAAGAAAAGGTCAAAGTTCAACTCATAGACACCAAATATATCAACTCCCACAGCTGCCACCCACGCACACCCAACCACACCTACCCACACCCACACCCAACCACACCCACCCACACCCACCCACACATATCCTCATCCAACCACACCTACCCTCACCCAACCACACCAACCCACACCCAACCACACCCACCCACACCTAACCACACCCACCCACACCCACCCACACCTACCCTCACTCACACCCAACCACACCCATACACTCCCACGCACACCCACCCACACCCACCCACACCCACACCCAACCACACCCAACCACACCCACACCCACCCACACCCAGCCACACCCAACCACACCCAGCCACACACACACCTACCCACACCCACACTCAACCACACCAACCCGCACCCACCCCACACCCACCCACACCCACCCACACCTACCCTGACTCACACCCAACCACACCCCACCCCACACCCACCCACACCTACCCTCACCCACACCCACACTCCGCACCCAACCACACTAACCGACACCCACCCACACCTACCCTCACCCAACCACACCCACCCCCACCCACACCCACCCACACCCACACCTACCCACACCCACACCTAACCACACCCCCACCCACCCACACCCACCCGCACCTACCCACACCCACACCCAACTACACCCACACCCAATCACACCCACACCCAACCACACCCACCCCCACCCGCACCCAATACACCCACCCACCCCCACACCCACACCTATCCTCATCCAACCACACCTACCCCACCCAACCACCCAACCCACACCCACCACACCCACCCACACCTAACCCACACCCACCCCACCCACCCACACCTACCCTCACCACACCCAACCCACACCCCTACACCCCACGCACCACCCCCCACACCCACCCACACCCACACCCAACCACACCCACACCCACCCCACCCAACCACACCCAACCACAGCCACCCACACACACACCACCCACAGCACACCCAACCCACCACCCACCCACACCCACCCCCACCCCACCCACACCCACCCCCACCTACCCTCACTCACACCCAACCACACCCACCAACACCCACCCACACCTACCCTCACCCACACCCACACCCACACCCACACCCATCCACACCAACCGACACCCACCCACACCTACCCTCACCCAACCACACCCACCCACACCCACACCCACCCACACCCACACCATCCGCACCTACCCACACCCAACTACACCCACACCCAACCACACCCACATCCACACCCAACCACACCCACACCCAACCACACCCACCCACACCCACACCCAAATGCACATGCTATCTGTCCGCAGACCTAAATCTGTTGGGTTTTATTCCAATTGATGGCCGAGGCAATCAATGGCCACTGTCTGCATGCATGACCACCTGATGATTGCTGACTCAATGTCATTGGCGAACCATTGGATTCGCAGACACACACACAGCAGGGGTGGTAGCAGTCTCCATGGTTGTGGCAGCGCTTGGTACCGGCTGGGACGCGAGCCTCATCTAGGTCACCAATAGTGGCTGCCACCTTTGACATTCTCCCTTATATGCGAGTATGCAATTTGCGCTGAGCACACATGGCCTGTGGACAAAAGGGGCGTGCGTCGCGTGGGCCGCGTCGCTGAACCTGCCTCATCAGGTGCATTTTCATCATGCTGAGATGTGTGGATATAAGACTGTGGACATGATGTTGTATTCTCAATGTCGTCTACCAGCCAGCGACTAAAAATATGACCAATGCAGTTCTACTGATGCATGGAGAACAAGTGTGCTTGAACTGAACTGGCTTTAATAATGCAATAATACTGATATGTTCAAGGATGACACTACTTTATTTGTTAGTAACTGCCTTCAGTAAAACAATGTAATGAAATGTTCACCAATGCTATTTAAATTCTGTCTAACTTGATTCAATAAAGAGCGAATTAAATGTTCAGAGATGACGCTACTTAATTAATGTATCACCGGATTTAATAAGGTGCTAATGAAATATTCAGCGTTGACACAATTTCATTCATTATACCGTGAATGAATGCACAGCTAATGACATGTTCAAAGACAATGCTACTGATTATATGCATAGCTCGATTTAATAGAGCGCAAATGACATGTTCAGGGATGACGTTTTGAAATTTATGTATAACGGATTTAATACAGAGCTAAACAAAATGTTCATCCCACACCCACCACTACAACCACAACCACCACCCACACCTACACCTACACCCACCCCAACAACCACAAACACCACCCACACTCACGCCCACCCCACACCCATCCACCCTCCTACCAACATATAATATCATCCCTTGAGGGATGCTGACTTATGACCTTGCGAACTCATTGTGACTTTATAGTGTTGCATCACTGGGATAGCATACAGCACCCCGGGAACCGGCCCTGATTTCCTACTCAGTCATATTATCCTAATACTGAGAAAGCCAGCATTGATCCTACCCTAGTAAAGAATTGGTCGCATAATTTCATCGTGTAATCATTACAATCATGAATAATATATGTATTTTAATGAAAGATCACACTTAGAATGGAATATTTATGTTCCTCCACCTCTTTTCTCGCCTCTTCCCGTTTTTCCAACAAAAATAATGTATCCAGTGTCATATCTAAGTCAGTCTCCTCTAATATAGCCTTAGCCATTTTTGCAGATGAACTCCTCGTTATTCTAGAATTCCCATCCCATGCTCTCTTCTTTATCGCACAGCGGTCTTGATTCGCGTTGTCGTTACTATCTCCGCAACCCAAACAAAACTCTATGGGCATAGTATGTTCTCGAACATCAGCACGAAGCACATGACCTGGTAAGTTTAAAATCGGAGCTCATGTGATCTTGTCACACTCTGTGCCTAAACGGTGGTGGCGCCAGAGGCGAGCAGTGGATTCTGGCCTGCAGCAAATGGGAAACTAAATAATAATACGTACATACTCAATAGCAAGCAATTAAATACAAAGTTACATGAAACGATATCATATAGCTGCTCCACCTATTTATACTCACATAATAAATTATATATCACATTTTAATGAAAGATCCCACTTAGAATGGACTATTTAAGCTCAAACCCGACACAGTAGGATTGGTCTTCCCAGCGTCATTAGACTCTGAGTACCCCATGGCTATGATTAGTAATTCTGTGATAACACCTGGGGAAGGGAAGGGTGGAATAAGTGATAAGCCATACTCAAAAACCTTCAGATCTGCTTCAAGTGATTGCGTTGTCACTACTTTTCCAGTCTCTTACATCTCATAGGCTAATCAGTGAGTACAGTTATTGGAGTTGAATGAAAGTAGTATCCACAACCTGAACATAGAGACCCTCACACTGTCGATGGGCCCTAAATATATATACACAAATAGGAGTATAGCTTGAACATTTTCTTGGTTGTCGATCGGTGGCAGCGATGACAACAACTCATCATTTGTTGTGAACTCGTCGATGAACAATGAGTCCAATTTGTGCTTGGAATGTGCGGTGGCATATTGGATATGCATGTGTACCTGCTGTCAGAGAGTCTAGTAGATGAAGGAGATGATCTTGAACGGACTGAACTACATAAATTATGTCTAGTAATATGTCATCATCATTTTGAATAACTAGAGGTGCTTTGGTCATGTTTCATCCCCATTAATGCTGACCACCAGATTAGGTCGCAACGATTTTCAAATTTGGAAGTCATTGGTTTGACTCAGTCGGGGTTCGAACGACAGGATATCCCAGAAGGGAACTCAGCCAACGCTCTTACCCAATAGGCATCCATCCCGTGTTGTCTGATGATAATTGTTGATGTTTTAACGTCGTGTCATTAACAAGGGCTGCAATCATGGCGAATACTTAGTGGTATTTATTCTGACAGCTTTGTTAGTTACTGAATTGATATCTCTTTTAAAATTTCAGCAAAAATATGAAATGGTTAGATTTGTGTTAAATGACAGCACCAAATTATCTCAATTGCAAATTTGAAGTGATTACATTTCTGTTAAATGACTGCAAAATGTTACCCACAAAACATAGCTAAAATAACAACAGGCGATACAGTCCAGTTGTTCTTAAGAACGCTTAACATTTATTTTAAAAGTCTCTTCTGATAATTGTGAATAAGTAAAGTTGTGTTGGTCATGTTTCTGCCAATTATAACTAGGCATATGGCTGTACACTGTCGCTTATCAGCTTATATTGACCTATATCAACACAGCCATATTTATATTCCACCCCCCCCCACCTGCCGGTGTCACTAATTGCTTATCACAGTGGACATGTAGGTTACAGACCAGTCATTGGAGAGAGAGATAAGGTGTGACCTTTATCGAGTCAGTGTTTGGGCTCGCCTTCCTCCAACACAAAGCATTGGTTGTCAGGGCCCACAAACGACTCAGACACAGGCTGCTCTAATGTGTCGATTTCATGGCCTTGCGCCAACAATCTTATAATGCACATATCATTCGTAGATTTCATGGCGTTGCACTAAAAATCTTATAATTTAAATATCATGGGTAGATTCCATGGCCATGTGTTAACAATGTTTTAGTGTACATATCATGTGTAGATTTCATGCCCTTGCACCAACAATCTTATAATGTACATGTCATGTGTCGATTTTATGGCCTTGTACCAACAATCTTATAATGTACATATCATGTGTAGATGTCATGGCCTTGTGTTAACAATGTTTTAGTGTACATATTTGTAGATTTCATGGCCTTGCACCAACAATCTTATAATGTACATATCATGTGTAGATGTCATTGCCTTGTACCAACAATCTTATAATGTAAATATCATGTGTAGATTTCATGGCCTTGTGTTAACAATGTTTTAGTGTACATATCATTGGAAGATTTCATGGCCTTGCACCAACAATCTTATAATGTACATATCATGGGTAGATTTCATGGCCTTGCACCAACAATCTTATAATGTAAATATCATGTGTAGATTTCATGACTTGTGTTAACAATGTTTTAATGTAAATATCATGTGTAGATTTCATGGCCTTGCACCAACAATCTTATAATGTAAATATCATGTGTAGATTTCATGACTTTGCATTAACAATGTTTTAGTGTACATATCATGTGTAGATTTCATGGCCTTGCACCAACAACCTTATAATGTAAATATCATGTGTAGATTTCATGGCCTTGTGTTAATAATGTTTTAGTGTACATATCATTTGTAGATTTCATGGCCTTCACCAACAATCTTATAATGTAAATATAATGGGTAGATTTCATGGCCTTGTACCAACAATGTTTTAATGTAAAATATCATGTGTAGATTTCATGGCCTTCCGTCAACAACCTTATAAATATAAATACCATACCCGACCTCTATAGCCATGTAAAAGACTAACTATTTTTTTAGTTCCTAAGAACAACTGGCCTGTATTGCCATCGCTAATTTAAGCTATGTTTTGTGAGTTAAATTTGGTCATTATTTGACATAAATTAAGCACTTCAAAATTGCATTATGCTTCGTTGTTGCTGCTATTTAACACAAATCTAACCATTTCAGAATGTCATGGGAAATGGAAAATGAAAATGGAGGTGTATCGCGCTAGATATATGAGACTACACTATCTATCAACATCAATATGTAGAGCCCTAGCAAATGAGGTTGACTGGTGATCACGTGATGTAAAGTTACTAAGAGGAAGGGATGGAGGGAGAAGAGGGGCAAGGGGTATACCTTCATCATTGTATCAGGCTATATGATTTATAATTTCTGGCTTCAAAGAAAGTATAGGTAAATAAATTGGCAAGCAGAAAGTAAGGTAAAAAACTGGTTTTGACTGTTTGCAATCTACAAATAGGTACAGCCTGTAAAGAAACAACAACAGAACCAAAATTATTACTAAGCAAAATTCAAGAGTTGAATCAAACTGGGCTAGTTTTGCGCAGCGGTGAATACAGGCCTTAAGACACGTATTTGTTATAGGCAACGGCCAATAAATGCATAAAAAATTAAATATATTGTTAGGCAGGTCTTAATACACATATCCCTCATAGGCAGGGTAAATAAATTCATCGATAACAAACTTTTTATTTAAAAGAAATCCGATTGCAATATAATCCATTTATTAAAAAAACACTGAACAACTACACTCAACATTATTATTAAATTGAAGTCAGTATGTAATTTAGCAACGAATATGTAAATTTATGTAAAATAGAATGCAAACTCCATTCGCGTGATTGGTGAGTAATGTTGTAGTAAGGCGACAGGTGGCGTGGAGAGCGGGTTAAAGCGCGACATTATGTGTTTTATCGGCTATGATGTTCAGAAGACGACCTATTAGGGAACACTTGGCCATACTCAGGACCATCCACTCTCCTCACCACCCACTTACACCAAACCCACGGTCAATCTCCCCAGTTCCTGGTATATTAGCTTTTACCCCATCAACCTCCATATATCACCCGTGCCCACCCTACCCCAATCCACACTCCCCCAATCCACACCCTTCGCCACTCCCCATTCCCCAAGTCCCCACATTACAGCAGCCTCCCCCCTCTCCCAGTCCCCACCTCCCTCAGTCCATACCCTCCCCCCAGCCACAACCATCCCCCACCCCACCCTCCCACAGTCTGCACTGCACAGTCTAAGACTTCCTTAGACCCGTCCTACCCCAGTTGCTGCCTCCCATTCCCCACGCTCCCGTCCCCACCCTCCCACAATCTCCATTGCCCAGTCCTAAACTTCCTTGGACCCACCCTACTCCAGTGCCCCCTCCCCCACTTACCCTCCCCCAACTCCTCCGACTTCTCACGCCCACCACCATTACACAGCCCTTCCCACCCTCCCCCAACACACTCACAATCCAACCTACCCTCTCCACCCTCCCCCAACACACTAACAATTTAACCTACCCTCCCCACCCTCCCGCAAAACACTCACATTCTAACCTACCCTCTCGACCCTCCCCTAACTCACTCACAATCTAACCTACCCTCCCCACCCTCCCCTAACACACTCACAATCTAACCTACCCTCCCCACCCTCCCCGAACGCACTCACAATCTAACCTACCCTCTTCACCCTCCCCTAAAACACTCACAATATTATCTACCCTCTCCACCCTCCCCACTACACTCACAATATTACCTACCATCCCAACCCTCCCTCAACACTCTCACAATATTACCTACCCTCTCCACCCTCCCGCAACACACTCCCAATCTAACCTACCCTCCCGCAACACACTACCAATCTATCCTACACTCCCAACCCTCCCCAACACACTCACAATATTACCTACCGTCCCCACCCTCCCGCAAGACACTCCCCATCTAACCAACCCTCCCCACCCTCCCCTAACACACTCACAATCTAACCTACCATCCCCAAACATACTCCAACCTGGACCAACACTGACTCCATTCACCCACCAGCCACTCCCTCAAACTCCAACTCCACCAACACAACCTATACACCTCTTCTCACCCCATCTAACCACCCACTCCCCCCACCCCACCACACACACTGGGTACATCCCCCACTCTCTGCCACACCCACATCCCCCTATCCAATACCCTACCTTCCAAACCCTTCCTGTACCCCTACTCCTACCGTCTTTTCGACCCACACCAACACCTCCTCCTTCTCTCCCTCCACCGACCCGTCACCTGCTCACAAGCCACCCTCCCACCCACTTCCTCCTCTTCCTTACCATTGCATCCCTCCTCCACCACCCCTTCACCCTACAAAGTCTTCCCCCTACCCCGCCCCTCCCGCTCCCCCTCCCATCCCCTCCTCGCTCTCCCTCCCCTCCCCTCCCCCTCCTCCAACCACCACCATCTCCTGCCCACCACCCCGACCCTTTCACCCTCCTTCCACCCCCTCCAACCTCCTCCCACCACCACCATTTCCTCTCACCCACCCTCCCTCCATTCCCCTACTATCATCTCCCCTCCCCCCCCACCGCCCTCCCCACCCTCAACCACCGTCTCCTCCCACCCTCCCTCCCCCTTCCACCCCCTCTCTCCCACCCTCAACCACCGTCTCCTCCCACCCTCCCTCTCACCCTCCCTCCCACCCACCCACCCACCCGCCCTACCCCTTCCACCCCCTCCCTCTCACCCTCCACCACCGTCTCCTCCCACACACCCATCCCTCCCGTTCCACCACCGTCTTCTCCTACACGCCCCTCTCCCTCACTCCCCTTCTCCAAGACCATCTTCCTCTGCCCCTCCCCACCTCCTCCACACACCCCCCACCTCCTCCCCATCCACGGCTGGCTAACCCGGTTTACGTTGGCGAGCGGACGGCCGCGTTCGACAGTGTCTGCTCGACCTTAAACACACAATCCAATCAGTGAAGTCTTCTGCCGAAATACAATCCAATTAGAGCCCAGTCTTGCAAGAAACAGCAGCTTCAAAACCACTCACTTCTCACACAGACGCGCGCCAGCCACGTGAGCCGTGACGTCACCAGCCATACCCCCATCAGACGGAACTTTAAAACAAATTGTAAAGGTGTGATCACATACACGTTAGTGTACGTAGTTGAACATAGTGGAGGCTAACGTAGTTGAATGTAGTTGAATGTAGTTGAAGGTAGTTGAACATTCCGGCGTCCATAATTGTCTGTGATTCTCATGTGGCGTTCTCTGTGGCGGAGTGGTTAGAGTGTCTCACTTTTTTCTAGGTCAGACTCCTAATCCGAGGGTCGGTGGTTCGATTCCCCGTGCCCCCAGCTCTGCCAATTTGGATTTCCACCGCCGTGTATAACTTACAGCGTCATCAAAGGCCGGTTGCCCTCATACCATGTCTATGTGGTGTGGGAGGTTAAAAATCCCTTGGGTCGGTAAAAGTGTAGGCTCGGGCTTTCTATCGACCAGCAGTGGAGTGGGGAAGACCTGTCGTCTGTGACTGGGATTTCCCCTGCTTGGGACAACTAATGGACCCAAAAAACAAAAAGAGAGACAAATAAGTGTTCACACTTCCTGTCTACCATTCGCTATATCGCTATATCGCTAACTTTGTAATAACGTGGGTGGGCCGTGAGTTCCAATTTAATCTTTGGACAAGTTCAAAAGAGTGCTACATTAGAGGCTGAATTTGCTTCCGTGATGCTAACGTACTCTAGCGTACTCTAGCATGCACTAGCATACTCTAGTGTACTTGGACGAAGCCCTGGTCACTTAGCCATTAGTGGAAGTAGGTGAACGTAGTGGAGGCTAACGTAGTTGAATGTAGTCGAACGTAGTTGAACGTAGTTGAACATCGTTGAACATACCGGCATCCATACCGTAATGTCTTTATTGTGCCATAACGTATTTATCTGTACTGTAATGTGTTGATCCATACCAAAACCTGCCGTACCTTAACGTATTTCAATGTAGTTTAACATATTTCAACGTAGTTTAATGTATTTACACCATGTTTGACCCACGTTAGCCTCCACTACGTCCACCTACATTCAACTCCGTCCCGTGTATGTGACCGGGGCATTAGAGTTCCTAGGATTGGTTGGATGTTGGAGTTTGATGTCCAGCCAAAACATTTAAGGTCATATCAGGACGGTTACCGCTTTTGACAGTCTGCACTCATGGCGACTGTATAGTGCTTCCTCACTGGGAAATTAGGGCGCCGGCCACATGACCTGATATCCCACTCAGTGACATTGTCCTGACAGTGAGCTAACCAGTCCTTGCCCTATCCTATTAATGCCGAGCGCCAGACTAGGAAGTGACAGGTATCAATTTTATAAGTCAGTGTTTTGACTTGACCGTGAACTGAACTCCCGACCTTCCGCACGCGAGGCCCGGGCTCTACCTATTCGGCCACTGCGCCCAGTGAGTTCCTAGGAAGAACAGGATTATTTGATTTAGTGTATTGTTGTTTTACGTCCTAGCAACATCTAACGTCATATCAAGATGGGTATCGACTTGTGACAGTGCGCACTTATGGCAACTTTATAGTGCTGCCCCACTGGGATACCAGAGGGCCAGCACCATGACCTGATATCCCACTGTCTCATTATCCTGACACTGAGCTAACCAGTGCTTGCGCTATCCTAATAATGGCGAGCGCCTGGGTAAGAAGCGACAAGTATCAATTTTATAAGTCATTGGTTTGGCTCTACCGGGAACCGAACTCCCGACCTTCCGCACGCGAATCCCGCGCTCTATCGATTCGACCATTGCACCCGCTGAGTTCCTAGGAACACACAGGACTGTGTCGCCTCTTGGTATTCTGGCTATGGTTTCTAAGTTAAATTTTGCTGCCATTTGAGAGGAATTTAACTCCTGTAAAATTGCATCTGAGATAATTTATTGTCGTAATTTTACACAAATCTGACAATTTCGTATCCATTCCGTCCCCATCTAGAGTTTCACTAAAGGTGTAGTCTGTGTCCAGTCCCATGGTGGCAGCACTGGTCCCTTCGTGAACGCAGGCAGTTCTACATGTCAAGTGAGGATTTATTTGGGGCGGGGCGGGGCGAGGCGGGGGTGGGAGGGGGGGGGTAAATATTATATTCATCTGAACACATATTTTGTCAGCACCATGGCACTGGTCTTCCAGCCATTGAAGCGATCACATTTAGTTTGTACATGGTGATGAGGAAGCGGAATGTGCTGGGTTGTGTGCAGCACACCCCATTCTGAACATTAAACGTGGGGGAGCAGCCTATGCTGTATCGTGTACATCAAAGGGGCGGTCCTTTTGGAGGCACACACTCTACAGGTAGTTTGTTTCTCAACTCTTAATGGACAACGTGATTGACATAGGACAATCAATAACTCCAATAATCAGCCGAAATAAGTAGCCTCGGTTTGAATATGTACTTCCGGTTGCATCCGGTGTTTGTCTGACATTCTTTCTTCAATGGAGAGGTGTTTTTTTTTCAGAATTGAGAAATTTATAAATATGCGCCATATATTGCAATACGTGATTAAAAATTGTATATCTACTCGTATATATGTGTGTAATGCCTAATCTGATGAAAACATCACATTTTATAAACCAAAGCCACTGACCTAGATATGATATTCATCATCATCATTTGTTTTTCATTTTTTTATTGAGGCTGTATTTATACTGTCCATAGCATATAAGCCCGGGTACCCAGGCTTGTTTTCAATGCTGACCAGTTGTAGTGTTGGTGTTATCTTACCACACAGTAGCTGCTGATAAGTAATTTGATTTTGTTCTACTCTTATTACTAGACTAGCCTACTCCTATTTACATATCATAGGTTTGTACGTAGCTGTGTGGTGTGTTATCTGGCTACTTTTGACATGGTTATCTTCCATGCTGTCAGTCGCGATGCGACAAAGACTGCTTTCATTATTTGACTGCCGCTCTCCATTTAGCTCTCTGCTGTACATTTCATGAAAGCTGCCTGCAAAAGTGTTGAAGTGTTGCTGGCTTTTGCAAGTTACCAGCGGCACTCTCTCGGGGAGCAAATAGAGGTTTCACACCGGCAAGAACATGTCAAGACAGGCGCAAAACTATTTGTCCCTGCAGTGGCTGGTCGGGAGATGTTGGGAGTTCCATACATCAATGCCCTTAATGCTGCCACAGTGACATGGTTTTCTGTTTAGGGTTTGCTCCCTTAGCCTTCTGTCAAGAACCTGTACCACAAGGCAGTGGTTTACAACTCTGCAAGGCAGGGGCATCAAACTCCCTGAGGTATTGCTATACCTGCAATACCTGCATATGATATTACAATTGCAAATTACACCCTGGTGCACTCAGTAAACATGTGTTGCTGTATAGAATGAAATATGAAGTTAATTCCAGTCAATTAAGTCAATTTTAGTACCGCTTGTATACAATTAATTAATGGTTTTAAATATAAATATGGGGTGCCCAGTTTCGAGAGAATCTTCCAGTGTAGCGTCCCGGTTAGGATGGTGCCAGTGGCGCTGCCACTGGTCACTTGGTTGAAGGTTGGGGGGGGGGGGGGGGAGCATACATCAAGTAAAGCACCACATCAATAATAAAGTAGGAAATAAACATATAATTCCCGTTAGTGCCTTTATACTTGCATAATGCTTATACATCACATATATATATATATGTATATATATATATATATATATATATATAATATGGCAGGAAGTCAATACTACTGGATTAATCACCTGAAATCCCTCGATTCAACGGCACTGCGTCAGTGTTGCCCACGTTGACAATGCCCAGACTATACCCTCCAAAATCGAGGTGGTTACCCGATCCATCAGCTGCATTCAGTGTCCGAGAACTAGGCCAATCGTTCATAGTGATTGGCGCCTTGGTTGTCTTGGAGACAACAGAGTGCAATCACCGACTAGGTAAATAGTGTCGATTTGGGTTAGGCCAACATGGCTGAAGCAACAATCTGGTAAGTGGGGAAGTAGACCATCGAGGCAGCAGCCGCTCGAGTAGGGAGGTGGCGCCCTCTGGTCTGCCGTGACGCGGGCGGAATTGGATAGATTCTCTAAAGCGCCAGTTCCAGTTAGCGAGTACTCACCGAACTAATCCTGGCAGTGCCGCTCTATTTTGGTAATAATGTTGGCATTGTTAAAATATACAATGTGAACTCGGTGGCATCGTTGGAGTGAGTTGCAATTTGTAACCTAGCAACTTCTAAGGTCATATCAGGTATTCGCTATTGGTGACTGTGCACACCAATAGTGGTTCCATAGTGTTGCCTCGCTAAGATACCATGTTGTTATCATCCATGATTTAATATTCAACTTATTGACACTGTTGAACAACCGGTGCTTACTTAATAAGCAATATTAATTCCTAGCATCACGTGGGCAAGTAGCCACAAGTATGTTTTTGTAAATAGATTTAGGTATGTCTCAGCCAGGAATCGAACCAAGCTGAGGGCCTGGTAATGTGAATTCTGTCCACAGTCCTAACAGTGATTGGGTTAGGTTTGAGCCGCTTTCCCGTTATCTAATCCTAAAATTAAAAAGATTGATCATATTTCACTGGTATAATTGTTAATGTATGACTACTGCTATATCCATGCCTATGTAGTTCCTTGCCTGAGAAGTCATTGCAGAACATTACACATTATATTATTAAATATGTATGCAGAGTATCAAATTTTATAACCAAACAACTTACCTAGATTTGGTCTTACATTTCCTACCTTGCAGTCCTGTATTCGTTTGATTGCTAGAATGTACTTTGCTTTAGCTCGACATAAGTTACGTAAATGGTTAACTGCGAGATCTTTACTTTTTTGTTGCTTTTATTTCGGCCTATTATGGATAAATCTGAATGGACTTGTTTTCACCATTAGACAGTTTGTCAAAAGAAAGCCCGAGCCTACACTTTTACCGACCCAAGGGATTTTTAACCTCCCACACCACATAGACATGGTATGAGATCAATGGCCTTTGATGATGCTGTAAGTTATACACATCAGTGGAAATCCAAATTGGCAGAGGTGGAGACATGGAGAATCGAACCACCAACCTTCAGATTAGGAGTCCGAGCTAGAAAAAAGTCAGACACTCTAACCACTCCCCAACAGAGAACACCACAAGATACTTGAATGCTTGGCTTTATTTCACGTGTTGGAATGCTGGATATCCTAAGAATCAGCAGAGCTTATTGAGTCCAAGGTAGGAAATGGAAGATCAAATCGAGTTAATTATTTGGTTTGGAAAAGTTGATATTTTCATCGGACTATGTAGCTTTAGCTTAAAGCAAATCAATTATGATTAGTATCAAGATTATCCCGACGGGATGGCCGAATGAGTTAGAGCGTCCGTCTCCCGTGTTGATATATCGTGGGATCGTGGGTTCGAATCCTGGTCGAGTCAGACCACTGCCTTAAAAATTGATACTTGTTGCTTCCTAGTCTAATGGTCATCATTATTAGGATAGGGCAAGGAACAGTGGGATGAGGAAGATCAGTCATCTGTGACTGAAATTCCCCATGTATAGACAACTAATGTACCCCCAACAAAATTACATTATTTAACAGTACAAAACGTTAGCTACCCTAAAAAGCCTTTGTGCCGTAGCTCCACGTGCCGTAGTTACGCCTTTTATAATATACTAAATATGGGTGTAAATTTTTACAATTAGCGACCCGTCAAATGGAAGGAATGGAAACAACAGCTGTGGCGAGTCAACTTTGTTATGAAAGTGTATTCAACTCACCGCTAGGGGAAGATGCAGCGTCTCCCCGTCATGACCCCCTCCCTCCCTCATCTTGTATCCAGAGCAAACGCATCAGTTGCTTAGCAACGCGTGTGCGCATTTGACACCTGCGTTACCATCCATATATAGCACAGCTCCTCTGGTAGTCATAGAGATGCATGATACATCTTTTTGTTGGGTACTTCTCTACTAGTGTTGTGGCCTCCCTAATGAATATGTGTATATACTTATATCGATTTTAGATTTATATATTATACCTATTAAGTACACGCATGCATAACATTATAGACACATACATATATATGCATGTGTGTATATATGAAGATCTCTTTTCCAAAACGCGATAAAGGCTGGTCCGAAATATGGGCTTGAAATTACAATACCAAGTTCATAGATGGTGTCTAGGGAAAGAGAACTTCATATATATAAAGGGCTCGTCTCCTATCTATATATATGAAGAGCTTATCGCGTTTTGGAAAAGAGCTCTTCATATATATATATATATATATATATATATATATATATATGTGATGTATAACGTAGTATGCGAGTATAAAGATTCGGAAGGTAATATTACTTATTAGTATTATTATTGTTATCCTCCTTAAGATACAACACTGTACCGCTGTTGCCATCTCGCCCACCTCGACTACCCCGGATGTTGACCAGTGTCAGTCTATATGTACATACCTGTATAATGTAGCATGTTGCCAGGACGTAATACCCCAATAAAGAGTGAAAGAAACCTCCAGGAGGATCCACCCCCACCCACTCTCACCCCCCCCCCCAGCATCATCCTTAGTGCCACTCCTTAGTCCCTACTCCCCAGCCCTCAGCCCAGCTCCACCCCCACTCCCCAGCCCCCAACTCACCCCCACTCTCACTCCCGGCCCCATCATTAGCCCCTACCCCACCCCACCCCCACTCCCGGCCCCATCATTAGCCCCTACCCCACCCCACCCCCACTCCCGGCCCCATCATTAGCCCCCTACCCACCCCCACCCCAACTCCCGGCCCCATCATTAGCCCCAACCCCACCCCCACCCCAACTCCCGGCCCCATCATTAGCCCCATACCCACCCTCCACTCTCACTCCCGGCCCCATCATTAGCCCCCAGCCCACCTCCCACCCCCACTCCCGGCCCCCATTATTAGCCCCCACCATCCACCCCCCACCCCCCACTCCCGGCCCCATCATTAGCCCCCTCCCCACGCCCACTCCCGGCCCCATCATTAGCCCCCAGCCCACCCCCACCCCCACTCCCGGCCCCCATCATTAGCCCCCACCCCACCCCCACCCCAACTCCCGGCCCCATCATTGGCCCATACCCCACTCCACTCTCACTCCCGGCCCCATCATTAGCCCCCAGCCCACCCCCCACCCCCACTCCCGGCCCCATCATTAGCCCCCACCCCACCCCTAACCCCACTCCCGGCCCCATCATTACCCCATACCCCACCCCACTCTCAGTCCCGGCCCCATAATTAGCCCCCAGCCCACCCCCACCCCCACTCCTGGCCCCATCATTAGCCCCCTCCCCACCCCCACCCCCACTCCCAGCCCCATCATTAGCCCCCAGCCCACCCCCACCCCCACCCCCACTCCCGGCCCCATCATTAGCCCCCACCCCACCCCTAACCCCACTCCCGGCCCCATCATTACCCCATACCCCACCCCACTCTCACTCCCGGCCCCATCATTAGCCCCCAGCCCACTCCCACCCCCACTCCCAGCCCACCCCCACCCCCACTCCCGGCCCCATAAATTAGCCCCTACCCCCATCCCACCCCCACTCCCGGCCCCATCATTAGCCCCTACCCCACCCCCACTCCCGGGCCCATCATTGGCCCCATCCCACCCTCAATGTGGTGGAGGGGGAGGGGAGGGGGAGGAGGTGTGGTGTGAGAGCGCTGGGTAAGGTGGATGACGAGAGAGATCGGGAGAGGGAAGGGTGAGGATGGGAGAGGGAAGGCGAGGGGAAGGGCGGTGAGGGCGGGGCAGTGTGGGACGGAGGGGGAGGGGTGGGGATGGAAGTGGAGTGAGGGAAGATGAGGGCGGGGAGGCAGGGGGAAGGGCGGTAAGGCTGAGAGGAGGGAGGGTCGAGGGAGTGGAGGGAGCGGAGGGTGGGAGGGGGAGGGAGGGGAAGAGAGCGAGGGATGGTGGGGAATGAGGGAGGGCGGGGGGAATGAGGGAGGGTGGGGCAGAGGGAGGTGGGAACCAGGCAGTAGGTGTAACATCGGCATCCAAAGGACAGGCAATCTCTCTTTTTTTATGTTAAACTCACCCTCCTGCCTTGTATGTGTTTACATGTGAAACACCAGCCAGCAGCTGGGCTGATCAAACACACCACAAGGTGGCACTGCAAAATTTACATTACCATGGGAGAGATAGGGAGTGAGCCGTCTTAGTATTATAGGGTATTTGGTGGGATGGCTGTGTTGTTTGCTTAGCCATTTTGCATTTTAGGGCGGATCAGACGCATGACTGTGGTCTGTCCATTTCTGTGTTGGTTTGTGCCATTCAACATACCCAGGTGGACTGCGCCATGTGGGGATGGTTTCTCTGATGTCCTTAGTGCTTAGGAGGGCTAGTGTCCATATTTCTTTTCATATCTACCATTTTCCTGGAATGTCTTTTGCTTTTTGCGTTATTGCACAGCAAGCAGTGGCTGTGCTATGGGGCAGGTGTGATTTTTGTTCTGTTGGAAAGTAGTTTCTCTCTTTAGTAGTTTTGTGTAATGGTCAAGGTTACGGATTGCCCGTTGTTTTGTGTTTTGCTTATTCCAGGCATGTGCTGCCATGGGGAGTACACTCCCCTCATAGATTTTGGTGTTACTCATTTCTGTCAGTAGTATCGGGGCCACCATATATCTGGTGTCCCTGCAGGGGGTTACTGTGTAGCCTGGTTTTGTGGTGTGCTAGTATTTTAAGGTGTGTTTCCCTTCTATTCATCAATGGTGTTGCATTGTATTTTTTGTGTAGTTCCATCATAGGGTATTTTTTGTGTACCTGGAGACATATTTTGAGGCTTTGTTTTGTAGCACCTGAAGTTTGGTTAGAAGTTTGGTATTTCCTCCCATGTAGACCAGTTTCTTTTTGTTGATATTGTCAGAGATATTGTTTATTAAGTTAGCAATTGTTTTTATTGTCGAGTGTTTTTTTTCTGAATCTGCCCTGTTTGCTGTTTAATACTTTGTATTTGTTTAGGTGGTCCATAACATGTCTATGCATTACTTTTTCCAATAGTTTACCAGGTAGTGGTAGTATAGAGATCGGTCTATAGTTACCCAGGGTTTGTTTGCCCTCCCCCCTTTGTGGAGTAGGGTTACTTTGGCTATCTTCCAGCAGTCTACATATGTGCCTTCTCTGAATGACTTATTGAAAAGGTTACATAAGTTATCTGGGATGCATCCAAGTGCATCCTTGAGTACTATACTCGATATGTTTTCGATGCCTAATGGTTTGTTCTAGTCAAATATTTGTTATAAGATCTTTTATTTCTTCTATTGTGGTTTGGCAGTCCCCAATGGCTACATTTAATGTTGCTGTTTTCGTGGCCCACTCAGAGTTAAATTTGTTGGATAGCTTATTTCCTATTGTGGAGAAATGTTTGTTTATTTTGTTTGCTGCATCAATGTTGTTGATTGAATTCCCTTATTGTTGCATAGGGTAATCAAGTCTTTATTTTTGTTGTTTGAGATTAGTATCTTTACATTTTTCCAAATTCTATGTGAGTTTTTCCCCATTGTTGATCCTGTTTGACAAAGTACTTTCTCTTGGCTTTCCCCACTGATTTCTGGCTCTGATTTTGTGCTTTATTGTAGTCTTCTATGGGTTGTAGACACCCGCTTGTTTTAGCTATTTTACCTGTTTTGTATTTGTCCATAATTGTGCTGATTAATTCTGGGGTTACCCATGGCTCTTGATTATTTCAGATTTTTAGTTTTTTTTATTGGGCAGGTACTGTCAAGATGATTTCAAACTTCCCCAATGATAGTGTCCCATTGGCCATTTACATCTATGTCAGTTGGGATTGGTAGTTTAAACATTTTTTCCAGGTGGGCTCCTAGCGCTTCATTTGTGTAGTTGTATGAGCTCCCCATGTGGGGCATTTTTTGTTTTTGTTTTTTATTTTCTTTCTAGTAATATATATCAGTTCATCATCACTGATGCCCCAGTTTCTAGTTCCTGAGGTGTGTGTATGGTTTGAGTCTGGTATTATTAGGTCTAATATTGAGCAGTTTTCTCCAAGTCTAGTTAGTTCACTAATTGTTTGCTTTAGTCCCTTTCCTTTGATTAGGTTCTCCAGTGAGTGTTTGTTTGTATTGTTTGTTTTGTAAGTTTGTATTCAAGTCCCCCAGTAGGAATATCTCAGCTTTTGCAAGCTTTGACATACTATCAAGGGAGGTTTCTAGCTGTGTGGTAAATTCTTCGATGTTCCCATTTGGCGGTCTATGTAGACTCCCTCCAGCTGTGTTCACTTGTTTCTCATTCTTCATTAGTGTCTGTAATGTATGTGTCTTCAAGTTGTGTTGTTATCCGAACACCCCCAGTGTGGCACAGAGTGAGGTCACTACAGAACGTTCTAAATAAAGTTACATTACAGTCCTCATGGTGTGAAGACGTTCATTACATGGTGTCAGATGTGGAGGCAATGGTGCTTTCAGGCCCATTGCTTCTGGTGGATACCGGGCCACGACACCCCGGGCACCAACCAACATATAATACAAGTTCATTTTACCAGGATCGACACCCTGGTCATAGAGAAGGTACCACTTGTTTGAACTTCATGTTGAAGTAGCTGCAGCGCGCCGGGCAGCCACTCCCCGGGCGCCAACAAAACCTGCACAGACTTTATTGTGACGGGTGACAATACGATGCCCAGATGCCTGAGAAGATGGCACACAGATGCACGGATGCCTAGAGGCACAGACACGACTGCACAGATGCCAAGAAGCATGGATGTACAGATCGTCGGCGGAAACGAACGGCTGTAATGAAAATGGCCGGAATGATGACGCGCAGGACGTCATGCCATTGCCAATGGTTATAGTGAATAAAAGACAATACAATGCACAGATGCCTGAGAAGATGGCACACAGATGCACAGCTGCCTAAACGAACAGACATGGATGCACGGATGCCAAGAAGCACGGATGTACGAATCGTCGGTGGAAACGAACGGCTCTAATGAAAACAGCCAGAATGAAGATGCGCAAGGCAACAGGCAAGCAACAGGCAAGGCAACGAGATTCATCGAGAAGTAAACACGGAGCGCCGGGAAGAAAGCACCGGACGCCAGGCCACTTGAGGCACGTGAAGAACATTAAATGTGACTTATTATGAGCTGTGAATTGACATAAGATGGATTATGAGACAATACAAGGTAAAGAAACAATTATTTAAAATGTATAATTATATCATTAACATCGACATGAAAATATAGGTATGCTGATTTCCGAACACCCCCAGGACGGAGCAAAGCCACGTCACAAAAGAATGTAGTTCAAATTGGTGAATGTGACAAAGTAGCAGTTAGTAGTAAGCTTTGTTAAAGCTGCATACTCCAATGAAAAATATATTAATGATAATACCATATAATGCTTATACTGTAGTGTGTATAAATCACTAACGCATGTCCTAATAATTTAGGAATGTTATAACAAAAAGAAGAAGAAAACAACAACAAAATTTAAAAAAAACTAAAACAATAAAAAACATGTATGATTCCATCATTTAATATTGCTATGGACTAGTTGTTAATGATGGACATATAAAAACTAAAATATTGGTTATATAGAAACCGGAGTAAGCCAAGTATGCTAAACCTACCAAATGATACTGATATTTGTAATGTTAAATTTAATGTCATATACATTTGTAAAGTAATATTATATTAAATGATATTACACCACTGCCATATTACACCAAACAACCAACGTATACGGTCAAAAGCACACACAAAAATATAACCACACTAAAATTAATAAAACATTCTAGTGTTAATAAAATAATATATATATAAAAGATCAAAGAATGCAGACCAAGACATAGAATGTCGATTGTACCATTTGAAATTAAGAATGGTTTGGTTCCATTGGATTGTGCTACTTTAATAATTTCGCACAAATCTTGACGTTCTGTTTCATAAGTTAGTGCTACTAGACCTTGCAGCCGCCGTATGGCTCGATATGGTGAATTGTTGCGGATGAATTTAATAATATTGGTATATGTTGCTTTACGTTGTACTTTGAAACAAGACATTTGACAATCAAACAAGTGAGACGCTGTAATAGCGGTACAATGATGACGTCACCCAGTTACTGTGACGCAAAGAGTTTCCACAACAAATGCTCATATTAAGAAACGACATTAACAAGCTAGCTGAGTCTAGCGAAAACCATGCTTGCAGCGCATGTACAGTAAATAAGTGATGCACATCTAAAAAAAACAGGGATGCAATATGTACATTGTGATTTTAGAACAAGACATTTGACAGTTAAGCAAGTGTGATGCTACAATAGCAATACAACAAGAACGTCACACATTTAAGGTCAAACAAAGAATTTACAGAACACATTCACACATAAGAAATGGCACATGAAGGTAACTGAGTATGCCTTTTGTTGATGTTTTGTAAATGCTTGTCATAGATCGTGTCAAATAGCTGTTGACTCATTACTGTTATTGTAGGTAATGTTCACTGATGCAATTGTAATAATTAAGCAAGTGACATGCTAGAAAAGCAGTACAGTAAGAATGACACATGATTAAGGTCAAATAAAGAATGGA
Source organism: Branchipolynoe longqiensis (assembly GCA_030323885.1). Taxonomy (NCBI): domain Eukaryota; kingdom Metazoa; phylum Annelida; class Polychaeta; order Phyllodocida; family Polynoidae; genus Branchipolynoe; species Branchipolynoe longqiensis. The sequence goes on along the minus strand of CM059187.1, from coordinate 153,772,598 downwards.
CACAACACATGCAAGGATAAGAAACGACACATGAAGCTAACTAAGTATACATTTTGTGTGTTGGTATAAATGCTTTAAATTGTCTTACATGTCATAGATGTTATCCAATAAATATTCACTCAATACTTATTAAACAAACAAACAAAAAATGTTCACTGATGCAATTGTTATAATTAAATAACTGACATGCCAGAAAAGCAGTACAATAATTAATAACAACACATAGTTAAGGTCAAACAAAGAATGGACACAACTCATGCAAACATAAGAAACGACACATGAAGTCAACTGAGTATGCATTTTGTATGTTTTTATAAATGCTATGTTTAGTTGCTCTTCATGTCATGGATGTTCTTGACTATATATGTTGACTCAATGCTTATTAAGCAAACATAAAAGAATGTTCACGGTTGAAATTGTTATAGTTAAATAAGTAACATGCTGGAAAAGCTGTACAATAATTGGTAACGTCAGATACTTAAGTTCGAACAATGAATGGACACAACGCATGATAATATAAGAAACGACACATGCAGCCAGCTGTGTATGCATTTTGTATGTTTATGTTTATACATGCTTTTTAAGTTGTCTTGCATGTCAAAGATGTTATCAAATGAATTTTGACTCAATGCTTTTATAAAAAAAAAAGAAAAATAAAAATATGACGAAATGTTCACGGATGAAATTGTTATATGAAGCATGAGTTTAATTTGAACATTTTGGGAAATGTTGTGCATGAAATACTATATTGAATATTTGAATCTCATAAGTTATATAAGTCGTTTACTGTTGTTGCTATGCCACTTTCTGTTCTGCCTAGCAAGTGCCTTGTTATGTTCAGTTATGAATTGCATACAACGTTACGTAATAATACGCTCATTGTTCAGGTCATATGAAGAAGAGACAAAATAAGTCTACATTTAAGAAGTGACAACTGACCCTGACTATGTATTCGTTGTATTACTTATGGGTCGTGTTTTTGTATGATGGGCTACATTCGATAGTTTCCCATTTACATGTTTCATGGTTCTCTTCTTAAACATAGTATGTATAATATCTCTATATGTATTAGGTCTTCATGTACAATGCCATTTACATTGTTCTGGAATGTTAGTAAATTTGAGCATGGCATTTTATCCTCGCAATACCTGGTACCATTCTGTTATGGATAGGAATTATTTTAAAGAGGGGGATATGGCGTTATGACATTAGTTATAATAACACAAGAAGGACCTGTTGCTATCGATGGTAGTTTATATATACAAAATGTTACCATTGAATTTTGTTCCTCTGTTCCATTGAAAGGGAGATGTAATGTATGTGTCTTCCAGTTGTGTTGTTATCCGAACACCCCCAGTGTGGCACAGAGTGAGGTCACTACAGAACGTTCTAAATAAAGTTACATTACAGTACTCATGGTGTGAAGACGTTCATTACAGTGTCCATACTAATTCAATATTTGTATCTGACCGATTTGCTTCTTGTAGAGTTTTATGTTCTGAGTTTAGGTTTTGTTTGGTGTTTATTGCAACCCCTCCACCCTTTTTTATGTTTGTCCATTTGTCAGTGTTTTTCTGTCCTCTCTCACAAGCCTGTACCCACTAATTTCTAGCAGTTGGGCACTGTGCAGCTCATGAAACCATGTGTCTGACAGCGTTAACACATCAAATGTACATATATCTAAGTGTAGCTTAATGCTGTCTAGTTTACTGTAGGCACTTTGGCAGTTTAGATGGGCAAAGTGGAAGGCTCTGCCAAGTCTACAGTCAATCTCTTCTACCATATTTGTGCGTGATTTAGGTATATGTAGCTGTTTGGTGCTGGAATAGGGTTTTCTTTTCTAGTGTGGATTAGAGAAGGGATTTTGTGTTAATGTTTAAACGACTAAGTTATTTTGATTTTCACCTTGTCTAATGGTCATCCCACTCATTCTGCTGTCACATTTGCACTGCCAGTGCATGTGGACATATTGTTGTTCTTATGAAGCATGTGTAGGGTGGCCACCAAGATTTTTTAGGTTGGGGGGGTTGTTTTTAGAGTTTATTTAGCAAAATCTAGTTCTAGAGATATTGCAATATTGCATTTTGGTGGTGCAAGCATATATTTCCCGACAAATCATTCATAGTATATTTTTCAAAGCTCTAGATAATATTGGTATCTTGTTGCTCTGGGTAGATGTTATATATGATCATGTAATATAGTTAGTGATTTAGGGTGACACACATTTCGAATTGAGACATGTAAAAAGATTCAAGTGTGTTGACAGCTTCTATATCTCAAGCTATAGGTATCTTAATTTTCGGGTTAGTTTTTAGTTGTGTCAGTTGTTATTTTGATTTATCCCTGTTTTGCACTTGCTGCTAGTGGTTGAGGGGAAAAGAGAGAGTAGTAAAGAAAAAGAGATGGGCATGAGGAGAAGAATAGAGGGGTGACGGAGAAAAGTGAAAAGTAAATGCAGGACTTATCCATTTGCGTTTTCAGCTGCCTCACTTTCGGTTCGCAATGATGCAGTCAGTTATTTTGTCTGCCACTTTGTTGGCAAAAATACAGTCGTTTCGAAAAGTGTATGCTTTCATTGGATTAGACAAATTGCATAGAATACATATTCATATTCTAAGCATATCGACTGCATTGCATGTGTAACTGCTAAGATTACCTTTATGATACTCGGGATTTATGTGTTTCTGTGTTGTTGTGTTTTTTTTAAATTCAAGTTGAAGAACATATTTTGTCAGCACTGAGGCACTGACCTTCCAGCCTTAAGATTTGACATTATTGATGGATCAGCTGCTGAGATGGTATGATCCATAGAGACAATTGAACTAATATGTAGATCTTAATTTGTACACCTAACCTGGGGGTTAGTCGATTGACTTTACAATATATCATTGATTTGCTGAACGACGCCAATTGTCACCTAGTTTTCGGGGTTTCTCTAAGTGAGTTAGTAGTGGAGCAGCGAATACACAATCAGCTCAGCTACCATGGAGTGCTACCGTTATCAGTGGTCTGGCATACCACAAATTAGCCGACCATATCGCCAAAATAAATAAATAGATATGTACTGTTACCATATTGCTATGGAACTTTTGGGTTACAGAATTGCCTTGTGTTATATGCTGCAACTTGTGTATTCAACCGTTATTGTATACTTTACTCTATATTAGTTTTGTGTACATAACCCTGAATTGAAAAATGGCTGGAAGACCAGTGCATCGGCACTGACAAAAGACTTATTCAGCAAAATCAACATATTTACCAACAACCACAAAATATTAGGAGCCATATCACATTCTTCGCACGTAAATAATGGGGAACTAGATAATCCATTGATAGCACAACATTTTCTAAATTAAAAACACTCACTTAGATTTAATCCTGCGTAACTTACTTAGATCATAGTGCACTGGTTAAACATTTGTTGTTGCATAAAAAGACTATTAACTCAATTTGATCAAACATGTCACCGCTAAAGTTTCTTGTGTCGGAGCACAATTAGTTTTGCATACCAAAATTAAAGTACTATGATTTCACTTCCAATATCTACAATGTCACCCCATTAAAATAAAAGGTGCATAATACAAAAGCAAAGTAGAATATAATTACCAACCTAATGTTTGTTTGTTGTTGTTTTACATCCTAGCAACATCTAAGGTCATATCAGGATGGGTACTGACTTGTGACAGTGCACACTCATGGCCCACTGAAAGACCAGGCTGCCAGCACCATGATCTGATATCCCACTCAGTCACATTATCCTGACACTGAGCCAACCAGTCCTTGTCCTATCCTAATAATGCCGAGCGTCTGGCTAAGAATCGACAAGTATCAATTTTTAAGTCATTGGTTTGACTCGACCACGGTTCCAACCTAATATAATTATATTCTATGTTAAGTGGCAGAAACTCAAAACCATTGGACTACGCCCTTTTCTTTAACGATCTGCTTTCCATAGCAACATTAATATACCATGATTTTAGCTCTAAAATCTCCAGTTTCAACCATTTTCAATAAAAGTTGAATAACACTAAAGCAAAGCATATCTTAAGAATCAGTCTAATATAATGATCTTATTTGATAAATGGTAGAAAGTCAAAATCATTGTACTTTGTAACTTTAATTAAATGTGTGTTTGCACATCAACATTAATATACCATGCCAGTCACTCCCAATATCTCCACTGCTAATCCATTAAATCAAATTTGCCTAAAACAAAACGTAAAGTAAGCGATCATACAAAACATAATATAATGAACTCAAAACTCTCAGACTATGCAATATTTATTAACTGTTTTATCAGTAATGAACTTAGCGCTGCGTTTCAAGTCTTCATTCCAAATACATGTCGTCATTGTCATCATCATCATCATCACCTACCGCGAGGGTCATAGAGACACCACAGATGACTTTGAAATCAGTTTTCTCCACTTTCCCCATGTTCTTAACTGCCCTCTGATACTTGTCAAACTTGCAGCCGGTCTATTCCCTGATGTTGTCTCTGTCCATTCCCTGATGTTGTCTCTGTCCATTCCCTGATATTGTCTCTGTCCATTCCCTGATGGTGTCTCTGTCCATTCCCTGATGTTGTCTCTGTCCATTCCCTGAGTTTGTATCTGTCCATTCCCTGATGTTGTCTCTGTCCATTCCCTGATGTTGTCTCTGTCCATTCCCTTATGTTGTCTCTGTCCATTCCCTGATGTTGTCTCTGTCCATTCCCTGATGGTGTCTCTGTCCATTCCCTGATGTTGTCTCTGTCCATTACCTGATGTTGTCTCTGTCCATTCCCTGATGTTGTCTCTGTCCATTCCCTGATGTTGTCTCTGTCCATTCCCTGATGCTGTCTCTGTCCATTCCCTGATGTTGTCTCTGTCCATTCCCTGATGTTGTCTCTGTCCATTCCCTGATGTTGTCTCTGTCCATTCCCTGATGTTGTTTCTGTCCATTCCCTGATGGTGTCTCTGTCCATTCCCTGGTGGTGTGTCTGTCCATTCCCTGTTGTTGTCTCTGTCCATTCCCTGTTGTTGTCTCTGTCCATTCCCTGATGTTGTCTTTGTCCATTCCCTGATGTTGTCTCTGTCCATTCCCTGATGTTGTCTCTGTCCATTCCCTGGTGTTGTCTCTGTCCATTCCCTGATGTTGTCTCTGTCCATTCCCTGATGGTGCCTCTCTCCATTCCCTGATGTTGTCTCTGTCCATTCCCTGATGCTGTCTCTGTCCATTCCCTGATGTTCTTCCAGTCCATTCCCTGATGGTGTCTCTGTCCATTCCCTGATGTTGTCTCTGTCCATTCCCTGATGGTGTCTCTGTCCATTCCCTGAAGTTGTCTCTGTCCATTCCCTGATGGTGTCTCTGTCCATTCCCTGAGGTTGTCTCTTTCCATTCCCTGATGTTGTCTGTCCATTCCCTGATGTTGTCTCTGTCCATTCCCTGATGTTGGCTATGTCCATTCCCTGATGTTGTCTCTGTTCATTCCCTGGTGTTGTCTCTGTCCATTCCCTGGTGATGTATATGTCCATTCCCTGGTGTTGTCTCTGTCCATTCCCTGATGGTGTCTCTGTCCATTCCCTGATGTTGTCTCTGTCCATTCCCTGGTGTTGTCTCTGTCCATTCCCTGATGTTGTCTCTGTCCATTCCCTGATGTTGTCTCTGTCCATTCCCTGATGTTGTCTCTGTCCATTCCCTGATGTTGTCTCTGTCCATTCCCTGATGTTGTTTCTGTCCATTCCCTGATGGTGTCTCTGTCCATTCCCTGGTGGTGTGTCTGTCCATTCCCTGGTGTTGTCTCTGTCCATTCCCTGTTGTTGTCTCTGTCCATTCCCTGATGTTGTCTCTGTCCATTCCCTGATGTTGTCTCTGTCCATTCCCTGATGTTGTCTCTGTCCATTCCCTGGTGTTGTCTCTGCCCATTCCCTGATGTTGTCTCTGTCCATTCCCTGATGGTGTCTCTGTCCATTCCCTGATGTTGTCTCTGTCCATTCCCTGATGCTGTCTCTGTCCATTCCCTGATGTTGTTCCGGTCCATTCCCTGATGGTGTCTCTGTCCATTCCCTGATGTTGTCTCTGTCCATTCCCTGATGTTGTCTCTGTCCATTCCCTGATGTTGTCTCTGTCCATTCCCTGATGTTGTCTCTCTCCATTCCCTGATGTTGTCTCTGTCCATTCCCTGATGTTGTCTCTGTCCATTCCCTGATGCTGTCTATGTCCATTCCCTGATGTTGTCTCTGTCCATTCCCTGATGTTGTCTCTGTCCATTCCCTGATGTTGTCTCTGTCCATTCCCTGATGCTGTCTCTGTCCATTCCCTGATGTTGTCTCTGTCCATTCCCTGATGCTGTCTCTGTCCATTCCCTGATGTTGTCTCTGTCCATTCCCTGATGTTGTCTCTGTCCATTCCCTGATGTTGTCTCTGTCCATTCCCTGATGTTGTCTTCCCACCTCTTCTTGTCGCCACCTTGATTTCTTTCCCCATAGACTGGTTGGCTCAGTGTCAGGATAACGTGACTGAGTGGGATATCGGGTCATGGTGCGCGCGGCCTGATTTCTTTGTGGGGCAGCACTATAAAGTCACTATAACTGCGCACTGTCACAAGTCAGTTATCATCTTGATATGACCTTAGATGTTGCCAAGACATAACATTCCAACAACAATCTTCTCTCGTAAGAAAGTAACAAATAAAGTTGAATTCTGAATTTACTTTTTAGTTGGAGAGTGTTGATGTTCACAGCGGTAGTGGATATGTTAGTTAAACGTAGCTATGTGTGGAGAGGACTTTGGGGGCGGTTGAATGTGGGAGGGTAGGAGTGAGGGTGAGTGTGGGGTGGGGGTAGGGGTGGGGGGAGGTGCACGGGAGGGGGGGGGGGGGTCAGCGGGCGGGTGGGTTGATGTTACTTAAATGTAGCACTGTGTAGAACATGTGTGTGGGGGTGGCGTGGGGTTGCGTGGGGTGAGGTGGGGGTGGGGGGTGCGTGGGGAGGCGAAGGGAGGTGCTGGGAATTGTTAGTTAACCAAGCGGAATGTTCAACATGGGGATGTGTGTTGGTGGGGGAGGGGCGGGGAGGAGCAGGGTGTGTTGAGGGAAGGACTGGGGCTAAAGGTGCGGACAGATGGGTGATGCTGGGGCAGGGCTGGGGCTGACGCGGGCGGTAGGGCAGGCACTGGGGCTGTGGATGGGGCGGGGGTTGGGGATGGGGCTGGGGTGGGGCTGGCACTGGGGCTGGGGATGGGGCTGGGGTTGTGGCTGGGGATGGGGATGGGGCTGGCGGTGGGGCTGCGGATGGGGCTGGTGATAGGGTTGGGGATGGGGTTGGGGATGGGGCGGGGTGGGGATGGGGCTGGGGTGGGGCTGGCACTGGGGCTGGGGATGGTGCACGGGGCGGGGCTGGGGCTGGGGTTTGGCTGGCACTGGGGGTAGGGCTGGCACTGGGGCTGGGGATGGGGCAGGGGTGGGGCTGGGGCTGGGGTGGGGCTGGCACTGGGGCTGGGGCTCGGGTTGTGGCTGGGGATGGGGATGGGGCTGGCGGTGGGGCTGCGGATGGGGCTGGTGATAGGGCTGGGGATGGGGGTGGGGATGGGCGGGGGTGGGGATAGGGCTGGGGTGGGGCTGGCACTGGGGCTGGGGATGGGGCTGGGGTTGTGGCTGGGGAGTGGGGATGGGGATGGGGCTGCCGATGTGGCTGGTGATAGGGCTGGGCTGGGGGTGGGGCTGCTTCTGGGGTGGGGCTGGCATTCGAGGTGGGCCTGGAGTTGGGGATAGTGTTGGGGCTGGGGCTGGGGATGGTGCTGGCGCTGCCGCTGGGGCTGGCACTGTGGGTGGGGCTAGGGCCGGGGCTGGGGATAGGGCTGGGGCTGGGGCTGGGGCTCAGGATAGTGCTGGTGCTTGGGGTGGGGCTGGTGCTGTGGATGGGGCTGGGGCTGGGGCTGGAGCTGGGGCTGGAGCTGGGGATGGTGCTGGCACTTGGAGTGGGGCTGGCGCTGGGGATGAGGCTGGATGTGCGATGTGTGTGCGTATGAGTGATGCGTGTGTGGAGATGTGTATGGGTGAAGATGGTGGAGTGAGTGCGATGGTTGACATTGTGTGCGTGCGTGTGTGTGAGGGAGGGAGTGTTGGAGGTAATCGATATCTGCGCCAATCGATGCGCACCAATCATGGCGTGGATAACGGGCGGCGGACGGCGGACGGCGTGCTGAGGGCGGTCCGCGTCACAAAGCATTACCCGGGCTGCCGGAGCAGCTTATCAGCCGGGCTGGGCGGGCCGGGGCCCGGCCACTTACACACCGCCAGCCATGCCTCCCTTTCCCGGCCTTCCCCCAGCAACGGAGCCCCCACCGGAGAAAGCGCAGCCTCCCTCCCTCTCTCCCACCATGTGCGCGCGCAGCCCCGCCGCCGCCCAACTTCCGGTCGGTAAGGGGCACGCGGTGCCGGGAGCGCCGACCAGTCCAACCGCTCCCCCCCCCCCACCCGCCGTGCGTCCCGTGGGAATCCCCTGTTTCTAAGGTCGAGCGAAGCAAGGCCAAGGTCATTCAGATTGTTACTGGTCACCTGCTACTGGTAGCCTGCTGCCACCTGTTGCTGCTTTAGAGCAACAGTGGTGGGCAGAGTAGTCACTGACTGCCACCGTGGTGTGGGAGTGAGGCTCATTTCGGACTGCTACACTATCAATCTATTGCTTTGTATATCATCATCATCATCATCATCATGCTGTTGGTCGCGATGCGACAAAGACTGCTTTCATTACTTGACTGCTTCTCTCCATTTATATTTGATGAAAGCTGCCTGCAAACGTGTTTAAGTGCTGCTGGCTTTTGCAAGTTACCAGTGGCACTCTCTCGGGGAGCAAATAGAGGTTTCACACCAGCAAGAACATGTCAAGACAGGCGCAAAACTATTTGTCCCTGCAGTGGTTGGTCGGGAGATGTTGGGAGTTCCATACATCAACCGCCATTTATGCTGCCACAGTGACATGGTTTTCTGTTTAGGGTTTGCTCCCTTAGCCTTCGGTTCTGTCAAGAACCTGTACCACAAGGCAGTGGTTTACAACTCTGCAAGGCAGGGGCGTCAAACTCCCTGAGGTATTGCTACTCCTGCAAATGCACAATGTTGGTATCCTTCCTTATATGATTGGATGTCAAAATGCAGAATATTGTCAGTTTGCAATAACTGCAATAAACGCATTGGGCTAGGACCTAAAACACGACTCACATTCAAACGATCGGCTAGTTGATTGGTTGTTGGAGTTATTCATGTTGGCAACATCTAAGGTCATATCAGGGCGGACACACAGACAATAATTTTTGTTTCAACCTTTTAAGTTGCTAGGACGTGAAACCCCCAAAAGTATGCATTTTCATTGGCTCGGTAGCTTTGAGTCACTTACGGTTGGATTGCAAAGCGTGGGAAACTAGGAAATGGGTGGGGAGGGGTAACGGAAATGCTAGTCACTCGCAGCAGACGACATTTAGTCGCGGGCACACACACTATATATATACGCGCACACAGCGATAGGCGTGCAAGTTGGCACTTTCCCGCCCTGATGAGCTTCCGGTGGCGCCACCCAGCGGCCTGCCGTGCCTTAAACGTCTGATCCTTCCCATTCCAGCCTAATCCGGCCTGAATTTGTTCCTGAGCCCCCTCCGACAGTCATTTACAGAAAAAGGCCACCAGGCGTCGCCACTCTGTAAGCCGGCCGGCAGGCGCGGCCAGGATCGCCGTCAACAGATAGGCATCGCGCACGGGGAGGGGGAGGGGCGGAGGGGGGCAATGTGGTGGAGGGGGTGGAAGGGTGGGTGAGTGGGTGGTTGGGGAGAGGGTGCAAGGGGTGTTAGGGAGGGGGATGGGAGGGGGGATGTGGGGGGGTGGGGTGGAGTGGTATGCCTGTGGAAGGGTAGGGGTGAGACTGGAAGTGGGTGGGAGGGGGAGGGGGCTGAAGGCGGTGTGGGGGTGGGGGAGACATGAGGTGAGTGGGGGAGCGGACGGGGAAGGGGGAGGCGGAGGTTGTAATGTGGGGGAAGGGGTTGTGAGGGGTGGAAGGGGGCTGGGGAGGAGGAGATGATGGGAGCGGAGGGGGGGGGGGGGGGGGGGAGGGGAGTGAGAACTGGGAGGGGGAGGCAGGAGGGGGTAGAAGAGGTGTGGGGGAGGGGATGGGGAGAGGGACGGGAGAGGGTGAGGGTGGGGGACGGGCATGGAATGTCGTGGGGGATGTGGACGCGAGGCATGTGAGGGTGGGGTACAGGAGAGGGTGCGCCGGGGAGGGTGAGGGGTGGGTAACGGTTGGATAGGGTGAGGCGACATAAAGGGACGTGGGGAAGGAGGAGAAGGCGGGTGGGAGAGGAGTGGGGCATATGGGCGGTGAGTGATGGGTGAGAAGGGAAGGGGAGGGGGAAGGGGAGGGGGGGTGGATGGGAAGACGAAGGGGGGAGGGGGAAGGGGACGGGGAAGGGGAGGGGGATGGGAGGGGGAAGAGGAAGGGTAGGGGTACGCGTAGGGGAAGGGGAGGGGAAGGGACGGGAGGGGAAGAGGGGGAGGGGAAGAGGGGGGAGGGGAGGGGGAAGGGGAGGGAGAAGGGGAAGGGGGGAAGGGGAGGGGGAAGGGGGGCAAAGGGGGAAGGGGATGGGGAAGGGGAAGGGAAGTGGAGGGGAAGGGGAGGGGGACGGGGATGGGGAAGGGGAGCGGGGAGGGAGACATGGGAGGGTGTCGGAAGGTGGGGGAGGAGGGCTGGGAAGGGTGTAGGGAAGGGGGAAGGGGGGGAGGGGGATGTGGGCGGTGGAAATCAGAAATGGAAGGGTGTGTAGGAGGGGGAAAAGGGAACTGGGAGAGGGATGGGAGGGTAGTGTGTGGGGAATGGCGGGGGAAGAAGGTGGTAGGGGGCGAGGAGAGTGAGTGGACAGTGGTTGGGGGAAACGGCGTTTTACTAGAAATCCCTAAAAAATCGAATGTAATCCTGGCATTTATTTTCAACATCGCCAAACCTGCATCCGTGATTGTTACTGAAACACCTCTCCGCCCCCCGCCCCCAGTTGCCTCCCACCTCCGCCCGGCATACACATAACGCTCCGTACTGCGGTGATACTGATAGCAGTTTGCACGAGTAGGGAGGTTGGGGTGCTCTGACCGGTTTGAAAGCGTGTTGCAAGTCGCGTGCGCGTGCGCGTGCGCGTGCGCGTGCGCGCGTCCGTGCGCATGCGCATGCTCCTGCGCCTGCTCCAGCTCCTGCGCCTGCGCCTGCACCTGCGCCTGCACCTGCGCCTGCGCCTGCGCCTGCGCCTGTGCCTGCACCTGCGCCTGCGCCTGCGCCTGTGCCTGCGCCTGCGCCTGCACCTGTTAACAGTGGCCTGACTGCGTTTAGCGCATGTGCAACTTGAAATAGCGGGCACAAATAAAGGTCATCTTACCTGAGGTCAGCCTGCCGGACTGGATCGCTAATACCCCAGTCATATTACTACTTGCGCCCGCTTGCGACCACTCTTGCAACTACACAGAAAAAAGGGTTGAATACAAAGAGGTCGCAAATGGTCAGAAGGCGGTTGCAAGTGGGCCCACAATGGTCGCACAGTGGTCCTCAGTGGTCGCAGTCCTCCTTGGCACCATTGTGGTCGCAAGGTGCTTGCAACTACTGCAGTAAATCCCTCCATGCGACCAAAATAGTCCCCTTGAGGTCCGCAACCATCTCCTTGGTCACAAGGAGGTCGCAAGCGACTGGGTTCTATAATCCAAAGTGGTCGCAGGTGGGGCAATCCACCTTCCATATCAGAGGTCGTGGCATCAATTCCCGGCTGAGTCAACGCGCCATTGACAGTGTATCTGGTATTTGGCATTTTGTTGTATTCGTTGAGTAATCCCGTCATCCTAAAATCGCGGATAATTGTTTCTTTCCCCGTCCGCGTACCGCTGACCACCAGGCTACCTATCGACAAGAATAGTTGTTCAAGGCATCGCTTAGACACAGTCTGGATTCGAACAGCAGAGCTCTAAAGAAGAAAAGAAAACGTGGAAATGAGATGATACCGCAAGATACTCGACATCTAATATGAAGACTGTTACCAACAACAACGTCCATGCCAAGATCTACCAGGAAATTAGTCCACTCCCTCTCCCCTTCTCCTGGCCCGTCTCCCTCTCCTTCTCCTCTCCCTCTCCGTATCCCTCTCCTTCTCTTCCGTCCCCTCTCCTCTCTGTTTCCGATTCTTCTCCAACCCTGATTGGACCCCTGCTCTAGCCATCCCCTTCTCCCCCCGGCCCCTCACTTTCCCCTGTTCTCACACACAAACTGACACTGTCATCCTTGTTGGCCCCACGCTTGCTCCCCCCTGCTCACACTTTCGCCCCCTCTCCGGATACCGAATGGCGTGTGTTAGACTGCTGTTAGACCCCTCGATTCCCGCCCACCACCACCCACAACCCTTTCACCATATATCAGCCAAACCCCACACCCACATCTACAACCACTCCCACCCCCACAGCCTCCCCTATCCTTTCACCACCTGTCAGCCACACCCACACCCACACCCACACCTACAACCACCCTAGACCCTCAGCCTCCTCTATCCTTACACCACATGTCAGCCACACTCCACACCCACACCCACATCTACAACCACCTGCACCCCACAGCCTCCCCTATCCTTACACCACCTGTCAGCCACACTCCACACCCACACCCACACCTACAACCACCCCCATCACACACAGCCTCTCCTATCCTTAGACCACATGTCAGCCACACTCCACACCCACACCCACACTCACACCCACACCCACACGACATCCACACCCACACGACATCCACACCCACACGACATCCACACCCACACCCACACCCACACCAACACCCACACAACCACACCCTTACCCATACACCACCTGTTCTCCACATGTTCTCCACATGTCACCCCTATTCCGACACCCACACCCACACCCACACCCACACCTACACCCACACCCACACCCACACCCACCCCTACCCATGACCACATGCCAGCCACCCTCCACACCCACATTCATAGCTACAACCACATCTACACCCCCCATTCCCGCACTCCCCCACATTCACACCCAACCCTACCCCTACACCACTTGTTTGCCACGCCCACACTCACCTCCACACCCACACCTACACCAACGCACATCCACACCCACACCCTCCCCACCCCTGGCTCTCAGCCCTGATTACTGCCCTATGGCATATCTGATTTACACGGGCCTGTAGAGGCAGCCCTGCTTGCAGTGATTTACAGATGGTGCCCACCTACACACACACACACCCACCACCACCCCACAATTTAGCTGGGCAACCTTGTCGATGAGTATTATATGGGCTCTCAGTCGCGTGCCCTTCCCCGTTTACTGCGCATGCGCATGTTTGTGGGACGCACTCAGACCTCAAGGCCACAGGCAGGGTTCAAGCGTCAAACCCTTGTAAAGAGTTGCTGCCTTTTTGGGTGGACGGGGGTAAGGTGGGGGGGGGGGGGGGGGGGGAGTGTGTGTGTCTGTGTGTGTGAGGGGGTCGGGGTAGGAATCTCCAGACATTGGGTGAAAAGGGTCTGATGGTGAGTAAATAACATGAATTTGAGTCCCTGTGTAAAGTCGATGGCTGGCAGCTGTGGTTGTGTATGTAGGCTAAATATGAAATCACTACAGGCAAGAGAAAGGTAGAGTAGAAAGTGCACAGAAGAGAGCTTGCACCCTCAGGTTTATTACTATATAGTCTCATGAATCCAAGATGGCTGTCACACCTGATCAGCTCCTCCAATCAGCACTAGGCATTCTGCAACCAACCAATGAACATCCAACCTGACTGTATCCAAGCCTTGGTTGTTTATGGCTACAGTGCCCTGTTGTGTTGTGTGCAGTGATCCATAAATAACAATTGGAGGGAGGGGGTATGTGAGCAGAGCTCCCAAGGCTCTGTCACACTAAAAGTAATGCCCCTCTCACACTATCTATAACTACATAATGTTTATATCAAACTCAGCAAAGGATCACCAGCACCACCAGCACCACATAATACCTTAATGCCCCTGGCTTTATATACCATTTACCTTTTTATATACAATTGTAATTACTATAGACTAGTTCACACCATCCTCCAATGTCTAAATATCGGGAAATTGTACACCTGGTTGTATATTATTAATTCCTTCCATAAGAAGATGAAGACAAGACAGGGTTAATGGATTGAGCCTAAGACTCTGGATGGCCCTAAAGACCTACCATTATATTTTTATTGAGCAAAATCGGAGGCGAAATGGGCCGATAGTAGGGGGGGTGAGGCGCCCCTGGAGGGCAGGAGAAGCAGGGGAGCTGCTTGGAGGCAGACCTCCAGCTCCCGAGGCTGCACCCCCACCTCCAGTAACCAAACTACACAAGAACATATCAACAAGGGGAATAAGGGAAGAACAAAGCAGTGGAATGAGGTAAGAACAATAATAATAAAAAGCAGGATAATTACATACATGAAAAATATTTGAATAATTAGTTCATACCTCACATAATATTGCCATCACTCACCGGCGACAGTGGTTATTTGTTTTGTTGTTTAGTCGTTGAATACATTGAGGAGTTCAGCCGCAAGTCCCCATAAAATCAAATCCAAACATTGATTCAAATATTGGAGTCAAACCCTCAAAAGGGTAATATTTGTACATGTATATATTTTGTTTAGTTCATTGCTCCATAGCCATTTCTTCACAATCAATATGCAATTATTGAGAATTAAAAATACCTTCAAGTAAATTCTTATGATTTTAAGTTAATTTTTGGATCGGCGCTCATTGGAGATTTGCAGCTTAAATCTTCATTTTTAGAGTCCAGGCGCTAACACCTACACACCCATTTTAGTTGTTCTCTGAAAAATAGAATTTGTTGTTCTGCTTTACAGGAAATGTCTATCAATTCCAGACAGGGTAATGCATTATACAGAGGATAGGTTTGTTTCTACGAAAAAGTGTATTTGATTACCGGAATGATGGTAGCCTCAGCTCAAACCTAGTAGCCTTGATTTCATTCTGGAGACCAGCTAGATAAGCATTGCTTATCTGGGATCCTTTCTGTCTTTAAGGAATTTGTATGCATTTATTGTATCACCTCAGTTTATTGTAAACATACCTTGCACAGAGTTCAAATAAAAGAATTGAATTGCAAAAAAATTGAATTGAATGACGGTTCTCGGTTTTTGTGCCTGATGCCTTCAAATTTTGTTGATCAAAGTGAGAAATGTAAATTGTGGACAATAGGCTTTCCTCATTCCACACGCTCCTTTCCCTATCCTAGTAACGCAGATTGCCAGGCTAGGTCGTGACAAGTATTAAATGTGTAAGCCTTTGATTTGACTCAGCCAGGTTTCGAAACTGGGGTTAGAAGAACCCAAGATCTGTCACACGAGAAGCGGGCGCTCTACCCATTCGGCCATCTGTACTGGTGAGATCTAGCAAGGCATCTGCAGTGGAACATGCGTGGTGGATTAGGATTAGTGGGGGCAGAGGTTAAACGAAGGATTACGTCAGTGGGTGTCGTGTTAGCCTTGACAAGAGAATGGTGAGAGATGGTGCCAATTCTAAATTATGGCTATCAGTGTTGCAACATATGGAATCCTCAAGCCTAAAGCGGGATTTGAACTCACATCCCTGTCATTCTGTGTCTGGCATGTCTAGTCTATCTAGGTTGGCTACTGGAGTCAACCTGCCATAACCTACCTCTGGTTGTGGTATTTTATCCAGGGATGTAGGTATTGTTCACTTTACTAAATTCGTCCATTTCCTATTGCAAGTCTGATATTTACAATTGCAGCATACATGTCAACATGAATGCATGTCAACAGGCATACCTGTCAACAGACATACATGTTAACATACATATCATGACGCATACATGTCAAAAGAAAATACATCTTGATAAGTATATATGACAAGCAACGTACATCTAAACAGATATACAAGCCAATCGATACATATGAACCAGGCAAATATGTAAATAACATACTTATAAACATACATGTCCGTCAACGAGCATACATGTATACATGTCTACATGGCCACAGGCATACACATATACATGTATACATGTCTACATGGCCACAGGCATACACATCAACAAGCATGCATGTCAACCGACATACACGTTAGCAAACATGCATATAAACAACAAACATGCATATCAACACGCACATTTTTCACCAGGCATCCATGTTAACATGCATATAAAAAAAAACAGACACGTTAATATACATAGATGGCAGTATTCATACCAATAGAAAGACATGTCAAGAGATAAGTATATCAAAAAGCACACATGTTAAAATGCATACATGTCGACAGGAATGCATATCACCAAGCACACAAGTCAAAAGGCAAACATATCAATAAGCATACATGAATCGGAAACTTTCATAAATCCTTGCACATGGGCAGGTAAATATGTCTGTTATCATCTGCTGTCAATGCAACTGTTGGCTGCTAGCAGGAAATACTCCATACAAGGACATTGCATTCCAGTGAACCTTAACCACCACATGTATATTAGGCATTATTACCTGCGTGGAGCAGTAGAGGACTCACGTAGTTGATTGTTCTAGGTGGTGTCTTGTGGACAGGGTCTGTGACGTCACCCTGTCTGAGACGCGCCTTCTAGAACCATTCATTTCACATGTCCACACAGGTGGGTGGTCGGTGGCGCCGCAGCTGCTTTGTCTTAACTCGGGCCTCGCTCCGATCATTCTACTTCCGGTCTCACCACTGCGCAGTCTCACCGATCATTCCACTTCCGGTCTCACCCCACTGCGCAGTCTCAGCAATCATTCTACTTCCGGTCTCACCACACTGTGCAGTCTCAGCAATCATTCCACTTCCGGTCTCACCCCACTGCGCAGTCTCAGCAATCATTCCACTTCCGGTCTCACCCCACTGCGCAGTCTCACCGATCATTCTACTGCCGGTCTCACCCCACTGCGCAGTCTCAGCAATCATTCCACTTCCGGTCACCCCACTGCGCAGTCTCAGCAATCATTCTACTTCCGTCTCACCCCACTGCGCAGTCTCAGCAATCATTCCACTTCCGGTCTCACCCCACTGCACAGTCTCACCGATCATTCCACTTCCGGTCTCACCCCACTGCGCAGTCTCAGCGATCATTCTACTTCCGGTCTCACCCCACTGCGCAGTCTCACCGATCATTCCACTTCCGGTCTCACCCCACTGCGCAGTCTCACCGATCATTCCACTTCCGGTCTCACCCCACTGCGCAGTCTCAGCAATCATTCTACTTCCGGTCTCACCCCACTGCGCAGTCTCACCGATCATTCCACTTCCGGTCTCACTCCGGGCCTTACTCCACGCTTCACCTGACACTTCATTTAGCACATCAGTCTACATCCGACCTCATAGGTCACCACCTCACTTAGACCTCACTCACACCTCACTAATTATATCAGCTCACCTCACACCTCACATCACACTTCAATTCATGTGTTACTACATCTCACTGCAGACCTCACCCAAACCTCACTTCACTATATATATATTACCGCACCTCACCTCACACCTCACTTACACTTCACCTCACACCTCACTCACACCTCACCTTACACCTCACTACACGTCATCACAAGTCACCACACAAGCAACCCAGACCTCACTAAGCACCTCACCCTCACTTCAAACCACACCTTACTTCCCACCGAACACCTCACCCCACACTTCAACCCACACCTCACTACCTACCTCACAACACACTTCAACACACACCTCACTACCCACCTCACAACACACCTCACTACCCACCCCACACCCAACCCCCACACTTCAACCCACACCTCACCACCCACCTTACCCCACACCTCACTACCTCATTTGGAGGCCTTAGGCGTGGATTTGGACGTGTTGGAGGATGCCAAAGTCCCAGAACATCCCCCGTGGTCGTTGAGGAAAGCCATCGGTTATCCTCCGACTCACGGAACTGAGGAAATCTGGGACACATCCACTCGAGTACAAAGGACTGCCATGCAGAGATTCAAGGCCAGTTTGCAGACCACCTCTCCATATACACTGATGGTTCGAAAGACCAAAGCCGGGTAGCTGCTGCGGCAGTCTGCCGACGGGAAAAATTTGGTGTACGTTTGCCCGATCAGAGCTCGAGCACTCCTTCTCGCTTTGGAGTGTATCGAGGTATCCAACCACACTAACTATGTTATATACAGTGATTCCTTCTCTTGCCTCCTGGCTGTTGCTGGACTGAAAACGAATCACCCTATTCTAGCAATGGTCATTTATAAAATGAACCAACTGACAACAGATGGGTATGATATCCACCTGTGCTGGGTGCCTGGCCATGCTGGCATACAAGGAAACGAACGAGCTGATCGGGCTGCGAAGAAGGCCCTGAACTGTGATCTTTGAACCGTGTCTGATCCCTCACTCTGATCTGAAACCACTAATAGCCACCCACATAAAATCCAAATGGCAACATGAGTGGGATGAAAACATCAATAAACTTAAAGAAATTGAACCATCTGTGGGAAAAGCCACCACAGACTCATGCGGGAGGTCGGCGGGACCAAGTGGTCCTTAGTCGCTGCCGTGTTGGCCACTCGTGGCTTACACATGCTTTTCTGCTCAAGGGGGAACCTCCCCCTGAATGTATTGGGTGTCAGTCCCCACTGACACTCAAACACATTTTTACTAAGTTGTGTTGATTTTTTGGCCCTGCGCCAACGGTTCTACACTGCAGACAGTGTGCATGACCTTTTTACTAAGGTAAAACAGGAAAACATTTTAGCCTTTTTGAGGGCAGCTGGACTGTACCGCCTTATATAGTTTACTAAAATGGATTCTATTAATTATTAATGAAACTTTTCTTTTTCTATGGGAATTTGTTTCCCCTTGACACAGATAATATGATTGTGAGCTTTCTAATTTAATTAGTGTCTATTGGCACATAATTGATTGTCTGCTTTTACATGTAAAAGCGATGGTTTGAACAAAAAACAAACATTTCTCCGCCGTGAATATGGCCTATGCTGCCGACACGGCGTAAAGCAACCACCAATCAATCAATCAACCTCACTACCTTCCTCACCGAATACCTAACCTCACCCCACACCTCAGCCCACACCCCACCTCACCCCACACCTCACCCCACACGTCAACCCACACCTCACTACCCACCTCACCCCACACCTCACTACCCTCCTCACCACATACCTCACTCCATCCCACACCTCAACCGACACCTCACTCCACACCTCACTACCCTCCTCACCACATACCTCACCTCACCCCACACCTCAGCCCACACCTCACCTCACCTCACCCCACACCTCACCCCACGTGTTCATACCTCCTGCTCAGCCATTATCCTCGCCTTCCACTCACTCTCATATTGCCTCCTCCTGATGCAACCCAAATCCGGTGCAAATAAAAAGGCAAATAAACTCAATGCCAACAAATATGCTGCACCGCAACATAATCAAAATGCTGCCAAGTCCTAACCATAATGCTAACGGCTGCTGACACTATTAAGGGTAGGCTTCCCGTGCAAAAGGTCGGGAGTTTGAATCCCAGTCGAGCCAAGCCAATGACTTACAATTGATACTTGTCACTGCCTAGCCTGGCGCTTGGCATTAATAGGATACTGCAAGGACTGGTTACGTCAGTATACAGATAATGTGCCTGAGTGGGAACAGTGGGTCATGGTGCCAGCAGCCTGATCTCCCAGTGGGGCAGCACTGTAAAGTCACCAGGAGTGTGCACTGTCACAAGTCGGCACCCATCCTGATATGATATTAGATGTTGCAAGGATGGAAAACCCCTATAAACAAACAGACTCCATTACAAATCACAAAGGTAATATGAGTTGATGACAGCCAATCAGAAACTAATGTGGAAGTACAGACTTTTGCTCTTGTCACAGGCCTCGGACAGTAAATTAGATAATCCAATTAGGGCGAGAAGTAAATCAAGAATTCAAGCGCAAAACCATGTAAACGCCAATCCAAAAATGCAGAGAAACATTGGAATCAAACCTTCAAAAATTTTCTATTTTTATATTCCTACTGTATTGGTTATTGTTCCATAACCATGTGATCACATAAAATGTGGAATTAGTGAGCTTTAAGGTTATTTTCAGGGAAAAATATGTTATTTAAACTCAATTTTTGGGTTGGCATTTACGTGGTTTTTTGCACTTGAACTATGTACATAGTGTGTGTGAATCGTCCGTGCTACAGTGCTCTTTGAGGCATCAAATAGAACGATTTGTACCGTGTCAATAATAGAGGTACAAAGTTAAAAAATATCAAGGTGTCCCCACCTGAGTTTGAGCCAAGATCGGTTATTCTTTAGCTCAACATGTCGCTAATTGAGTTATCAGGACATTGCAAGTATCATATGGTTTCAAATTGGGGAGGTGCGTTTATGTGAGGGGCTGGCTGTCAACATGAATCATAGTCAAAGTCTTACTGAGTAAGCTACATGATTACGTCTGTGTCAATAGACAAAGGAATCCATTTGCCACACAATATTGTGTTAATAGACATTTCCAAGAAATAATTACTGATTATAATTTATAACCATTTACTCGATTGTGCTAAGCAAGATGGCCATTCGCTGTTCCTAGTACGTCATCTAGCTTCTGTCTCATGATTTCATTACCAGGCGGGATGGCCAAATTGTGAAGAGCATTGGGTCTGGCTTCCCATGTTGTTTTTTTTGTGGTTTTTTTGTGACAAGTTGTTATTCTCCCCATAACGTATAACCCGTGAGGGTGCTTGTTTTCAATGCTAGACAGCTGTGTTACTGGATTGGTCTGTTCCTGCACTCAGGTGTCTTTACCTGATCTTTCTCGGGCCAACCTTTGCGGTTTGGGTGTTAGTAGTTTCTATATTAGTTTTTTTTTAATTTTCAAGTTTTTTTCCTAACCTGTATATGATAACTTAGCCTACTATGTACATCTATGCAGATGACATACAGGCCTGTGGGAGAGGATCCCATCCCATTGTGGTTTGTTACAGCATCCTTTCACCCATGCCCTGTCCTTGGATAGTACAACAGTGTGCCAGAACACCCATGTGGGGACTTGTGTTCAAACCCGACCGAGTCCAAGCGATGACTTATAAAAGTGATAAGTGTCGCGACCGTGCATGGTTCTCAACATTAATAGGACAGAACAAGGACTGCTTTGTTCAGTAACTGGATATTGTGACTGAGTGGGTAATTGAGGCATTTGTGGCAGGCAATTTTGGGTCAAGTGTTCCACGTTCGATATTTTAAAGCTGCATAGTCCAATGATTTATCAAATTTTCAAAACCAAACCAATTATCTAGATTTGATTTGATGTATATCTAACTTAGATACTGATGCAATTATTAAGCATTTGTTTCTGTGTAAAAGGCAATACTGAGTCAATTTAACAGAACCTGTTACTGCAGAAGTCTATGGTGTCAGAGTTTTGGCAAACTTGCCAAAACTAATTGTCCATGTTTGCACCCAAGATATCTCAATCGTTTACCATTTAAAATAAAAGTAACTTTGAACTAATGTAAAGTAGATACTAGTGATCGATCTAATATATTCATCTCAGAAAAAATACATAAATTCTAAACCATCATACTATCCAACTATACACTAAGAACAGTGTCAGCCTTAACAAGGATATAGAAATATTTTAAGCAAAAATAGCAACCACATTGGGCTGACATATCCACCCTAAACGTTGCAGTTCTAGGTTACTATGACGTCACTGGCACCCAAGAAAGCAGCAGCCCACAATATCTCTCACTATCAGGAACCATGTGCAACCCGGGCCGCGTTCAGGCTCCGTCTCGGAGGCGCCTCGGCGACGGGCCTGACGTCACGCTAGTCTGAACGGCAAAGGCAGTTTATTGTCTCGAAAATGGCCGCCCCCCATAGGCGGCGGCCATTTGCAATGGATAAGCTGCGCTGTAATTAGCTGAAACCAATGGAAACGGCGGCCATTTTCGAGGCGCTTTTTGTCTCCTGATTGAAAAGGGAGGCGTCGCCGAGACGTCACCGAGACGCACCCTGAACGCAAATAGAGCAAAAAGCATCGCCGCGACGTCACCGAGACGTCGCTGAGACGTACCCTGAACGCGGCCCTGCACCCCCCCCCCACACACACAGAGAGACGTTGCCGTCGTCCAATTAGCAACAACCCGATAACTGTTAACTGTGTTAGCAGGTAGGGTACACCACTGGGTTTGCAAGTTGTTTGGGGTTCTCAATCAGTATTGAGAAACCAAGTTAGTTTTCACCTAGTATTTAATATGGGTGAAGTGTCACAGTCTATAACTTGTTAAGCATTGAATTGGGGGTTTAACTGGACAACCACTGAGCTAGGGAACCACACAACCACCGAACCACCGAACTACATAATCACTCAATCATGTAACTACACAATCACACAACCAACCAAACAAACAATCACTCAACCACACAACAACACAACCACCCTGCCACACAGCTCCCGAACCACTGAAACACCCAACCACACAAGCATCCAACCACCCAATTGACCTACCATAGAAGCACTCAACCACCCTACCTTTCCACCCCACAACCACCAAATCACACACTCTCTAAACCACCAAACCACACAACCACCCAACCATACACCCATACACCCATATAACAACACAACCACATACCCACATAACCACACAACCACACAACCACACAACCACACAACCACACAACCACACAACCACACAACCACACAACCACACAACCACACAACCACACAACCACACAAACACACAACCACACAACCACACAACCACACAACCACACAACCACACAACCACACAACCACACAACTACACAACCACACAACTACACAATCACTCAACTAGCCAACCGCACAACCACACAATCATCCAATCAGACAATCAATCACCCGCCCTACCATTCAACCACCCAAACACCAATCCACCAATCCAGAAAACCACCCAACCACCCAACCATACAACCATATAACCACATACCCACAAAACCACACCCACATAACCACCCAACCACACACTCACACAACCATCCAACCAGACAATTACTCAACCACCCTACCATTCAACCCACATCCACATAACCACACCCACATAACCACACACCCAGACACCCACACAGCCACACAACCACACACCCACACAACCACGCAACCACACACCCACACAACCACACAACCACACAACCACACAACCACACAACCACACAACCACACAACCACACAACCACACAACCACACAACCACACAACCACACAACCACACGACCACACGACCACAGAACACACAACCACACGACCACACACCACACAAACACACCACCACACAACCACACAACCACACCACACCACAACCACACAACCACACAACCACACACACCACACAAACACACACCCACACAACCACAACCACACCCACACAACCACACACCCACACAACCACACAACCACACAACCACACAAAACCACACACCACACAACCACACAACCACACAACCACACAACCACAACACAACCACACAACCACACAACCACACAACCACCACAACACACAACCACACAACCACACAACCACACAACCACACAACCACACACCACACACCAACACAACACCCACAACCACACACCCAACACAACCACACAACCACACAACCACACAACCACACACCCACACAACCAACAACAACACCCACACACAACACACAACCACACAACCCACACAACCACACAACACCACACACACAACACAAACAAACACCACAACCACACCAACACAAACACACACAACAACACACCACACAACCAACACAACACACACACAACCACACAACACCACAACCACCCACACACCACAACACCAACACACACACACCAAACAACCACCAACACAACCACACACCAACACACCACACACACAACCACACAACCACACAACACACCACCACACAACCACACACCACACAACCACACAACCCACAACCACACAACCAACACAACCACACAACACACAACCACACACCACAAACACAACACCACCAACCACACAACCACACCAACCCACACACAACACACAACCAAACACAACCCAACAACACCACCACAACACCACAACACACACACAACACAACACAACCACCAACCACACAACAACACAAACACACAACACCACACACAACACACCAACACAACAACACACAACACAACAACACACCAACCACACAACAAACAACCACACCACACAACACAAACACAACCCACAACACCCACACAAACCACACAACCAACACAACCACACACAACACACACACAACACAACCCACAACAACACAACAACCCACACACCACAAAACACCAACACCACACAACACACACACACAACACCACACACACCACAACACAACAACACACCCACACACAACAACACAACCAACACAACACAACACAACAACCCACAACACACACAACCACCAACACACACACCACAACAACACAACCCAACACAACAACCCAACCCAACACACACAACACACCACAACACAACACACACAACACACACCACAACACCAACAACCCACAACACACACCAACACACACACCACAACACACACCACAACACCAAACACCACACACCCACACCACACACAACACCAACCAACACACACAACCACAACACACACCACCACACCACAACAACACAACCCCACAACAACCAACACACAACACACAAACACAACAACACAACACCACAACACCACAACAACCCAACACCACAACCAACAACCACACACACCAACAACCACAAACCACCCAACACACACAACACACCCACAAACACCACACCCCAAACCCAACACACCACACAACACACACCACCCCACACACCCACAACACCCACACACCCACACAACCAACACAACACACCACAAACACACAACCCACACAAACACACCACAACCACACAACCACAAACCACCAACCACACACCACACACCACAACAACCACACCACACCCACACAACACACACACCCCACACAACCACACAACCACACGACCACACAACCACACAACCACACAAACCACACAACCACACACACCACACAACCACCCACACACACCACACACCACACGACTACACAACCACACCAACCACACAACCCACAACCACACAACCACACCAACCACAACCACACAACCACACAACCACATCAACCACTCAACCACACAACCACACAACCACACAACAACACAACCACACAACCACATAACCACACAACCACATAACCACACAACCACACTACCACACAACCACATAACCACACAACCACACAACCACATAACCACACAACCACACACCCACACAACCAACCACCTAACTACTCAACCACCCTAACCAGCACCCCACCTCCTTATCACATGAAGCACCTCATTCCAACAGATACCTCCCCACCCGAGCCAACCCCCCCCCCCCACCCAGAGCAAATATCTAGCACCAACCAGCTCCTACCCCCATCCCCACCCCCCACCCCCACCTCCCCTTTGACGGGAGCCTCGTTCTGGCACAAGCCGTGCTGAATGTCCAATTTGTCAGGCTGAATGACATTGATGGCTGTGTTCGTTATCGTGCATGTGTCATACTTCTAAGTTCTAGTTAGTTATTCTTACCCTACACGACGCCTCCCACCTCCCCCCATTTCTCTGAGCCAACTCTGCCAATTGGCTCATGCGCAATGTGCATATCATGCAATACTTAGTGTGCTTGCGATTTTGTACGGTGTTTTGTGTCTTTTTTAATTAATATTTATTTTGCTGGATATACCAATTCGCAGCCCTGACCCACCGGGTGGACATTTGCAATGTTTGGGCAGCGGGCGGAGGGCATCATAGTCATTAACATTGACAGTTATTTAACTAGAGGCGTTCAGGTGCAAAACCCCGTAAATGCCAATAAAAAAGGAAGATTAAAATAAAAGATTTCGACTTTTCTTGTGATGAAATGCCTGCCGACCAATGAACACAAATATAAGCATAAATAGTGGACCATTTTCAGTTTTTACTCCAATGTTGATCTCAATTTTTGGATTTCCATGTACGGGGTTTTGTGCCTGAACTCTTTCTTCTTTACCAGACCAGATGGGGTGGCTGAATGAGTAGAGCGTCCATCTCCTGTTTTGGGAGGTCCGAACCCCAGTTTGCTGGTTTGAATCCTGGTCGAGTCAAACCAATAACTTAAAGATTGATACTTATCGTTTCCTAGACTGGCGCTCAGCATTATTAGGATAAAGCAAGGATTGGTTGGCTCAGTGTCAGGATAATGTGACTGAATGGAATATCAGGTCATGGTGCTGATGGCCCGGTTCCAAGTGGGGCAGCACTATAAAGTAGCCATGAGTGCGCACTGTCACAAGTCGGTACCCATCCTGATAAGACCTTAGATGTTGCTAATATGTAAAACAACAACAAAACAAACTTTATGTAAAATGTCATCAAAGACCCTATAATACTAAGACAGCTCACTCCCTATCTCTCCCATGGTAATGTAACTTTCACAGTGCCACCTTGTGGTGGGTTTGATCAGCCCAGCTGCTGGTTTGTGTTTCACATGTAAACACATACAATTATATTATACATGAGATAAGTAAGTATTAATACACATCAATATAAAATTGCTATGAACAAATACACATCATCATCAGCATCATCATCAGCATCGCCATCATCACACATCTTTCACATTCATATATATACGTTTATACATATAATATAGCACCTGTTTAACCAAGAGAACAGCCAGCGCACCAAGTGGTGGGTTTGATCATTTTGATTACACAGTACAGGCTGAGTGAGCCGTCTTAGTATTATAGGGTGCTTGATGTCATATGGAGTATTTCCAACACTAACCCGCCCTCTAGTGAGAGTGACCACAACTAATGTGGGTAGTTACTCACTACACAGTCCCCTCCGTGGAAAAGGTCATATAGAGGATTTCCACCACCAACCTGTCCTCTGACTGCAATAACAAGAACAAATGATGTGGATAGGAGCTAGCAGCTGCAGGTGTGGGCAGCATGGTCTATCGATTACACCTTATCGAAGCAAAGTGATCCATACACCGATTGAGCACAAGTACCAAGAACTGCCGGTGACGCCGCCACCGTAGGCCAGCAGGCCGCAGTTAATCGAGATGTGTCCGTTATTGGACGTTAACAATATTATACAGTAACAATCATAATAATAATAATAATAAACCTCATACCGATGATTTATACCTGTATATTTGGGTCATTCTCAGAAGTTGTGTACCAATAGTGTGACATCAGTACCAGAAAATCAAAATGCTGCCAAAGTCCTATAAGCAAGTTTCCTCAATGTGTATGTGCTTTTGCATCTGAATAATTGAAAATAAACATATTCTGGCATTTTAAAGTAGGTCAAATGATGCTCACACCTAATAAATAGCAGTATAGCATGGAAACCAATCTGACTCCAAAATCAAATATTTTCCACACAAAACTTGACATTTTTAGGACATTTCACATGCCACTTGCTTTATAAACAGTAGTAATAATAATTTGAAACCTCATTGCTATGGTTTTGTCTTATTTGTGAATATTAAAGAGAAAAGCAAAAAAAATATTAGCAGAGTAACAGATTAGCAGAGTAACAAAGTGGAAACAACAATTTTACACAAATGTTCGGCTCAAATTTCAATGTTTAGGGGCAATTTCAGGATTTATCTTTTACTATACCATAACTGGGTCCATGCATAGTGTCAAATGGTGAAAATAGCTCCTGTACTGTATCTGTACTCAGTGTTTGATACAGAGTTTCATAGTACTTGCAAGTGGAAACGAAATGTTACGATGTTAATGACTCCAGAAAATGTAAACTATTTCATAATTTAAAATTTTTTTTTTAGAAATAAATGTCTTCAACTTAATGAAGACATTGTATATGACCATTTGAAGTGAAATGAGCTGTTGTTCAGAGGTTTTCATTAAGTTTGTGACACTTTATTTTCAATGCTGTTGACAATGTCACAAATTAGTGATGTAATTTTCTATGTATTTAGCTACATCCATCCCAATAAGATACATAATACACAATATTAACATTTACTTTTGATCTAAACTATCTCCCACATTATTTGGCTAACTGATGAAATCTAAATATTGACACTCCAATAAAGGGTTTCTTTGAAATATGCATTTCTAGTAGACTACCTCAAGTGGTACACAGTTTCTGAGAACAACCCATTTATATATTACTAGCTATATATATGTATATATATATATATTTACATATATGTATATATATGTAAATATATATATATATATATTGATATA
This sequence comes from Branchipolynoe longqiensis, assembly GCA_030323885.1. Taxonomy (NCBI): domain Eukaryota; kingdom Metazoa; phylum Annelida; class Polychaeta; order Phyllodocida; family Polynoidae; genus Branchipolynoe; species Branchipolynoe longqiensis. Next base: position 153,744,254 of record CM059187.1, on the reverse strand, counting down.
TAGGTTAGAGGTTATAGAGTCCCGCCACCAAACCAGGCCCATATCAACAGTTATCAGGTCTAATGTGCGTAGCAGTTAAAGTACGCTATCCGCTGTGCAGCACATTGCTTCGTGGAAAGGGGATGTTTCGTGGCGCCGTCCAGCGGGCTCCCGACGAACTACACAGAGGACAGATGCTCCCGGACCCAACACCGCCCTGAGGATCGGCTTGGAGAGTGGTTTGGCGCAGGGCTCCGCCGCCCGCCTCCCGCCGCCCGCCGCCCGCCGCCCGCCGCCCGCGCCCGCCGCCCGCCGCCCGCCGCCCGCCTCCCGCCGCCCCCCACCCGCGCCCCGCTGCCCGCCGCCCGCCGCCCGCCGCCCGCCGCCCGCACCCCGCCGCCCGCCGCCACATACAACTCCATTAGACAAGGTACGCTGGGGGGCGCTGATTAGACAGGTACGCAGCGCACCCCCACCACCACCACCCCCACCACCACCACCCCCACCACCACCACCACCCCCATCCCCTGGTGTAGATCAACCTCCGCTAGAGGGCGCCCCGGGTGGTGGCGCGCCGGGCGGCGGGCTTAGCCAACCAAGTCATTAAGGCCGCGCGTCCGGCCAGGTATTAACGGCACCCGTCTAGCATTTGTGGGTGTGTGTGGATGTGTGAGTGTGTCAGGGCGTGTGGATGTGTGGGTGTGTGTGGGCGTGTGGGTATGTGGGTGAGTGGCTGTGGGCGTGGGTATGTGGATTGGTAAGAGCTATGTTTGTGGGTTCTGAGTGTGATGTAGGTGTGGATGTGAGTATGAGGATTATGGGGGTATGCAGTGGGCATGTGTGTAGATGTAGGTGTGTCTGGGTGTGTGGGAGGTGGGTGTGTGTGGTATGTTTGTGAGTTCTGAGTGTGATGTGGGAGTGGATGTGAGTATGAGAATGAGGATTGTGGGGGTATGCCATGGGCATGTGTGTAGATGTAGGTGTGTCTGGGTGTGTGGGAGATGGGTGTGCGGGTGTGGGTATGTGGGTGGGGATGTGGGCGTGGGTGTGTGGGTATGTGTGTGGTATGTGTGTGGGTTCTGAGAGTAATGTGGGAGTGGATGTGAGTATGAGAATGAGGATTGTGGGGGTATGCCATGGGCATGTGTGTAGATGTAGGTGTGTCTGGGTGTGTGGGAGATGGGTGTGCGGGTGTGGGTATGTGGGTGGGGATGTGGGCGTGGGTGTGTGGGTATGTGTGTGGTATGTGTGTGGGTTCTGAGTGTAATGTGGGCGTGGATGTGAGTATGAGAATGAGTATTGTGTGGGTATGCATTGCTCATGTGTGTATATGTAGGTGTGTCTGAGTGTGTGGGAAGTGAGTGTGTAGGGTGTGGGTGTGGGGGTGTGGGTATGTGTGTGATATGTGTGTGGGTTCTGAGAGTAATGTGGGAGTGGATGTGAGTATGAGGATTGTGGGGGTATGCCGTGGGCAAGTGTGTAGATGTAGGTGTGTGTGGGTGTGTGGGAGGTGGGTGTGCGGCGTGTGGGTGTGGGCATGTGAATGTGTAGGTGTGTGGGTGTGGGTGGTATGTTTGTGGGTTCTGAGTGTGATGTGGGTGTGGATGCGAGTATGAGAATGAGTATTGTGTGGGTATGCATTGCGCATGTGTGTATATGTAGGTGTGTCTGGGTGTGTGGGAGGTGAGTGTGTGGGGTGTGGGTGTGGGGGTGTGGGCGTGGGTCTGTGGGTATGTGTGATATGTTTGTGGGTTCTAAGTGTGATGTGGGTGTGGATGTGAGTATGAGAATGAGCATGTTTCGGGTATGCTGGGTGCATGTGTGTAGATGTAGGTGTGTCTGGGTGTGTGGGAGGTGGGTGTGCGGTAGAGGTGTTGGTGTGGGTATAGGTGTGCTGTGGATGTGGGTGGGACAGAGTAGTTGGGGTGTGAGTGAGTGGCGGAGGGTATGTTTGAGTAGGTGAGGAGGTAAGTGAGTCAATGATACTGTCAGTGAACAAGTGAATGGTTCAGTGGGTAGGTGAGTGAGTGAGTGCGTGAGAGAGGCACTGCCAAGAAACAGAAAGAGTAAATGAGGGAGGGAGTCAGTGAGAGGACAGATGGAGTGGGGGATTATGGGAGTGAGGGAGTGGGTGACCGAGGGAGTGAGTGAGAGGACAGATGGAGTGGGGGATTAAGGGAGTGAGAGAGTGTATGACCGAGGGAGTGAGGAAGTGAGGGCGCAATGGAATGAGTGTGTGGGTGTGGGAGGGATTGAGGGAATGGCGAAAGGAGGAAGTGGGTGGGTGAATGAGCGTGTGAGTGAGGGATGGAACAAGTTATGTAATGAATGAGTGAATGGGCATGTGAGTGAATGACTCTCCCGCCCACATAAAACAACATGGACATTGGGCAGCACACTTTGTCAACGCTGTGCACGAAACAGGAATACCTCGCCTTCAGTCGCAAAGTCGTCTGCTTCTAAACCAGTCGTCTGCTTCTAAACCAGAGTCCGTCATTGAACGATATGCAACTGTCACTTTTCAAACAATAACAACAACAACAAGATAATATAGCGTAATGATTATCGTCAGGCAATTAGCTCGAAGCGGCGAGGACCGTTCTTCTTGATGGTGTCAGCAGACGACAATTCACCAGACACACGCCGTTCCTTCCCGACTGACGCGCTTTTCGCGGGAAGGTATGTGTATGTGGGGGGAGGGGGGAGATGAAGGTTGTGGCAAAGGGGGAGGAAGAGAGGGAGACGGTGGAGAGTTGGGAGGGAGGGTGGTAGGAGGTGGGTTTGTGGGTGTGGGTGTGGGTGTTGGTGTTGGTGTGGGTGTGGGTGTGGGGTGTGGGGTGTGGGTTGTTGGTGTGGGTGTGTGGTGTGGGCGTGGGTGTGGGTGTTGGTGTGGGTGTGGGTGTGGGTGGTGGTGTGGGTGGGGGTTGGGTTGGGTGGCGGTGTGGGTGTGGGTGTGGGTGTGGGTGTGGGTGTCGGTGTCGGTATTGGTGTGGGTGTGGGTGTGAGTGTGGGTGTGGGTGTGGGTGTGGGTGTAGGTGTGGGTGTGGGTGTTGGTGTGGGTGAGGGTTGGGTTGGGTGGCGGTGGGGGTGTGGGGGTGTGGTAGTGACGGGAGGCGCCCATAAACACTGGGTCGGTCCCAGTAACGGCCGCTCGTCGTAAAGCTCAATCCGACGGCGCATTGATGGAGTGATAAAATATGTAGCTGGACAAGTTGTACAAACAGGGGCAGGTCTGCCGTAATAGGGCAGAGTCACGCGCCGTCTGGGGCGCCTCCTGCCGCCACCACCTGGTGGTACACGGCCCGGTACACGGCCGCTACACGGCCCGGTACACGGCCCGCTACACGACCCGGTACACGGCCATGTACACGCGGATACACACCCGGTTACACACGCGGATACATACCGGGGTACATGGTCGGTTACAAAACCGGTTACACACGTGGGTACACATCCCGGTACACGACCCGGTACACGCGGGTACACATCCCGGTACACGGCTGGATACACGCAGTTATACACTTCCGGTTACTCACGCGGATACACACACGGGTACATATGCGGGTACACACGGAACATACCAATTTACACACGGGTGTACACACCCAGGTACACAGCTCGTTACACACAGGACTGTTCACAGCCAGGTACACAGCCAGGTATACACTAGATAACAGATTCACCCGGTACTTGTAGTACACGGGTGAAGGACAACGTAGTGTAAATACGGGCGAAAATAGGTTTAGTATGGAACATGAACTAGAAACTGTGGCTCTAGTATCAGATGTCTACCCATATAGGCACAGAGTTGGTGAAATTGGCAAGAATGCAAAAAGAAAAGATGGCGGCGTGAGAACGCCGTCGATTTCACTTTTAAATCTTATGAAACTAGATATTTTATTATATTTTTCAACTCAAAGGTAGCGGGTAAATATGAAGACACCTACAAAGAATAAATGTTGCTTCTTAGATTGTGAAATGAGGCTCTCATTTCATTAACCTGCTTTTTCGACCGTTTTTATATAGGGCTGGTATTCACACGTGTACTGCGAGTGCCAGGTGAATCCTGTATCTAGGTATACACATGAGTGTTCACAGCCAGGTACATGGCCGGTTATACACACAATTGTTCACAGCCAGGTGCACAGCCAGTTATACACACGAGTGTTCACAGACAGGTACACGGCCGGTTGTACACACGAGTTGTCACATCCAAGTACACAGCCGGTTATATACACGAGTTTTCACAGCCAGGTACACAGCCAGTTATACACACAAGTGTTCACAGCAAGGTACACAGCCAGTTATACACACAAGTGTTCACATCCAGGTACACAACCGGTTAGACACATGCGTATTCACAGCCAGGTAGAAAACTGGTAGAGATGTGCCTACCACACACTTGCTACACATCCGCTACACATGCAGTACGCACACGGTACTCACTAAGTACACACACGGTACACACCCATTACACACACAGTGCACACCTGGCAATACACCCGAATAAATCATCAGTATACAGGGTACATGTATACATATATATCCAGGTACACTCCAGGTACTCACTCGACACACACCAGGTGCGCGTCAGGTACTTATCCTGTACACACCCACCACAGAATGCCACCCACCTAGCTGACATGTCACAAATTGCCTCCCCACTAAGTGTGACATCCCTGTAACACACCCACTAAACATCCACTACAAATTGTCACACACCCATCACTAAGTGTGCCATCCCTGTAACACACCGATCACACAGCAACTACAAATTGTCACACACCCATCACTAAGTGTTACATCCCTGTAACACACCCATCAAACAGCAACTACAAATTGTCACACACCCATCACTAAGTGTGACATCCCTGTAACACACATATCACATACCCATCAAATACCTGCCACTAAGTGCCACACACCTGTTAGAGAGACCCGTCACAAAGTGCCACACACCCGTCACAGACCCGACATACATCATTTGGTTCCTTTAATCACCACCCGGTGGGGGGCGGGGGGGGGGGGGGGGGATTGTCTACCAACATGCGCCGCTTCGTCGGGTTGCGGTGCATAATTCACACGAGACTGTCTGTGTGGTGTGTGTTCCGCGTGTCTACCGTGTGTGTCGCGTGTGTACCGTGTGTGTTCCGTGTGTACCCTCTGTGTCGCCTGTGTGGTGTGTGTTCCGTGTGTGCCGTGTGTGTTCCGCGTGTGTACCGTGTGTGTCGCCTGTGTGTTGTGTGTTCCACATGTGCCATGTGTGTCTGGTGTGTGTACTGTGTGTGTCGCCTGTGTATTGTGTGTTCTGTGTGTGTTGTGTGTGTTCTGCGTGTGTACCGTGTGAGTCGCCTGTGTAGTGTGTGTTCCGTGTGTGCTATGTGTGTCCCGCGTGTGTACCGGGTGTGTCGCCTGTGTATTGTGTGTTCGATGTGTGCCATGTGTGTCCCACGTGTGTACTGCATGTGTCACTTGTGTGGTGTGTGTTCTGTGTGTGCCATGTGTGTTCCGCGTGTGTACCGTGTGTGTCGCGTGTGTACCGTGTGTGTACCGTGTGTGTACCGTGTGTGTCCCGCGTGGGTACCGTGTGTGTAGCGTGTGTGTACCGTGTGTGTCGCGTGTGCCGTGTGTGCGTGTGTAAGGGTTGGGGTAAATGCACATGGTGTAGGAGTGCGTTGTGGGTGGGTGTAGCGGGGAGAGGAGTCACTGTGGGGGCAGCAAATACCAAGGGACTGCAGTGCTGTTAGTGACACTGGTCCCACCCACATGCTTACCTTCAGGCACCCCAAGCCCCATCATGCCCCGACTCTCCGCCTCCCCACCTCCGCTCCTCCCCTCCTCCCAGCCTCCCCACTTCTCTACCTCCCCTCCTCCCCGCCTCCCCGCCTCCCCGCCTCCCCGCCTCCCCGCCTCCCCGCCTCCCCGCCTCCCCGCCTCCCCGTCTCCCCGCCTCTCCGCCTCCCCGCACCCCACATCCCGCCTCTCGCCTCCCCGCACCCCCCTCCCCAATGGTTCGCCTCCACGCGCCCCGCTTCCTAACATCCCGCCTCCCCCCGCCTCCCGGTTCCGCATTAACGAGGCGACTGTGGCCCCGTCCCCGGTCATCCTCCCACGGCAGGCCCTCGCGCCCTACATCCCGGTACCCCTCCCCCCCCCCACACACACACACTCACCACGGTCTCCACTGCTACGGCTCTCCCTTCCATCACCCACCTCCAAATCAGACACACCTACCCACACACCCATGCACACCCACCAAAACTTCCTCCCACATACACACACACTCGTACCAACAACCACCAACCCCGCACCCACACCTACCCCATCCTACACACACACACACGCAGTCACATCCACATCCACACCCACATCTATATCCACCCCCAAACCCACACCCATAACCACCCACACCTATAGCCAGCCCCACCCCACCCCCATATCCATCCACACCCACACCCATACCCACACGTACAGTCACATCCACATCCACACCCACACCCACACCCATCGACTTCCACACCCAAACCCATATCCCCCCACACCCAGACCTATATACACCCCCCACCCATATCCACCCATACCCACACCTATTTCCACCCCCCACCTCCACACCCATATCCATCCACACCCACACCCACGCCCACACCCACACCTATATCCACCCCACACCCCACACCCATATCCACATCCCCATGCCCACACCCACCCACACCTAACAACGCGGTTCATCTTCATTTATTCACATCACTTTCGCTGTCGCTGAACCTCCTTCCCACAATCCTCATTCCTCCCGCATCACCATTCTCACGGCCACGTCGATCCTCACACATTAACTGCAACACCCCCACCACCACACCAACCTCACCCATCAACACCGCTATTACCCGCATTTAACCCTCCTCCATGTCTTCCATCCTCTCCCCCTCCCCAGCATGCTCATCCTCCCCTCGGTTCGCTTATCCTCTCCCCATCATCCTCCCACTCCCGAGCATCCTCATCCTCTCCCTACAATCCTCCCCCTTCACCACTACCCTACCTCTCCCCACTACCATGACACGTCTCCACCATCCTCACCCACTCCCCAGCATCCTCATCTATTCTCCACCATCCCCCCTCCCCACTATATCAAACCCATCTCCTCCATCCTCATCCTCTTGCCATCATCCTCATCTATTCTCCATCATCCTCTCCCTCCCTACTATATTAAGCTCATCTCCGCCATCCTCACCCACTCCCCATCATCCTCATCCATTCTCCACCATCCCCCTTCCCTACTATCTTAAGTCCATTTCCACCATCCTCATCCTCTTGCCATCATCCTCACCCATTCTCCACCATCCCCCATCCCTACTATCTTAAGCCCATCTCCACCATCCTCACCCACTCCCCATCATCCTCACCCATTCTCCACCATCCCCCATCCCTACTATCTTAAGCCCATCTCCACCATCCCCATCCTCTTGCCATCATCCTCACCCATTCTCCACCATCCCCCATCCCTACTATCTTAAGCCCATCTCCACCATCCTCATCCTCTTGTCATCATCCTCACCCATTCTCCACCATCCCCCCTCCCTACTATCTTAAAGCCCATCCCCACCATCCTCACCCACTCCCATCATCCTCACCCATTCTCCACCATCCCCCATCCCTACTATCTTAAGCCCATCTCCACCATCCCCATCCTCTTGCCATCATCCTCACCCATTCTCCACCATCCCCCATCCCTACTATCTTAAGCCCATCTCCACCATCCCCATCCTCTTCCATCATCCTCATCCATTCTCCACCATCCCCCCTCCCTACTATCTTAAGCCCATCTCCACCATCCTCACCCACTCCCCATCATCCTCACCCATTCTCCACCATCCCCCATCCCTACTATATTAAGCCCATCTCCACCATCCCCATCCTCTTGCCATCATCCTCATCCATTCTCCACCATACCCCCTCCCCATTATCTTAAGCCCATCTCCACCATCCTCATCCTCTTGCCATCATCCTCACCCATTCTCCACCATCCCCCATCCCTACTATCTTAAGCCCATCTCCACCATCCTCATCCTCTTGTCATCATCCTCACCCATTCTCCACCATCCCCCATCCCCATTATCCTAAGACCATCTCCACCATCTTCATCCTCTTGCCATCATCCTCACCCATTCTCCACCATCCCCCATCCCTACTATCTTAGGCCCATCTCCACCATCCTCATCCTCTTGCCATCATCCTCATCCATTCTCCACCATCCCCCCTCCCTACTATCTTAAGCCCATCTCCACCATCCTCACCCACTCCCCATTATCCTCACCCATTCTCCACCATCCCCCATCCCTACTATCTTAAGCCCATCTCCACCATCCCCATCCTCTTGCCATCATCCTCACCCATTCTCCACCATCCCCCATCCCCACTATCTTAAGCCCATCTCCACCATCCCCATCCTCTTGCCATCATCCTCATCCATTCTCCACCATCCCCCCTCCCTACTATCTTAAGCCCATCTCCACCATCCTCACCCACTCCCCATCATCCTCACCCATTCTCCACCATCCCCCATCCCTACTATCTTAAGCGCATCTCCACCATCCCCATCCTCTTGCCATCATCCTCACCCATTCTCCACCATGCCCCATCCCTACTATCTTAAGCCCATCTCCACCATCCCCATCCTCTTGCCATCATCCTCACCCATTCTCCACCATCCCCCCATCCCCACTATTCTTAAGCCCATCTCCACCATCCTCATCCTCTTGCCATCATCCTCATCCATTCTCCACCATCCCCCCTCCCTACTATCTTAAGCCCATCTCCACCATCCTCACCCACTCCCCATCATCCTCACCCATTCTCCACCATCCTCCCCATCCCTACTATCTTAAGCCCATCTCCACCATCCCCATCCTCTTGCCATCATCCTCACCCATTCTCCACCATCCCCCATCCCTACTATCTTAAGCCCATCTCCACCATCCCCATCCTCTTGCCATCATCCTCATCCATTCTCCACCATCCCCCCTCCCCACTATCTTAAGCCCATCTCCACCATCCTCATCCTCTTGCCATCATCCTCACCCATTCTCCACCATCCCCGATCCCTACTATCTTAAGCCCATCTCAACCATCCTCATCCTCTTGCCATCATCCTCACCCATTCTCCACCATCCCCCCTCCCTACTATCTTAAGCCCATCTCCACCATCCTCACCCACTCCCCATCATCCTCACCCATTCTCCACCATCCCCCATCCCTACTATCTTAAGCCCATCTCCACCATCCCCATCCTCTTGCCATCATCCTCATCCATTCTCCACCATCCCCCATCCCTACTATCTTAAGCCCATTTCCACCATCCCCATCCTCTTGCCATCATCCTCATCCATTCTCCACCATCCCCCCTCCCCACTATCTTAAGCCCATCTCCACCATCCTCATCCTCTTGCCATCATCCTCATCCATTCTCCACCATCCCCCTCCCCACTATCTTAAGCCCATCTCCACCATCCCCATCCTCTTGCCATCATCCTCATCCATTCTCCACCATCCCCCCTCCCTACTATCTTAAGCCCATCTCCACCATCCTCATCCTCTTGCCACCATCCTCATCCTCTTGCCACCATCCTCATCCTCTCGCCATCATCCTAACCCCATCCTTCACTCGCCCCGAAGTTGTCCATAATAAAACGTGGGGTAATCTTTCCGGAAGTACCACCCAGACTTTCGCTCATCCAATCATTTATCTGTTCTCTTACCTGCATAATGACATACATAATACAAAATGAAATAATAATGTTAGGTTTTGAAAAGTAGTCCTTGTATCTAACTCAGCCAACTAATGTACTTCTTCTCTCATCAATTCCCACCTTCCCTCCTACCCGTCATTCTCGGTCCGGTGGGCGCGATGGGGTCGAGGTTCACCTACTCCTCTACTGGTCACTTCCGGTGTGTGAAGTAAAATTGAAGATATCAGAAAACAGTGGATCTACTCACCACAAACTACCGAGATGATGGTTATTACTGGTAAGGGCAATGCAAGATTGGTTCAGTGTTAGGGTAATTTTTGTTGGTAAACATTTTATTCGTCTGAATACGTATTTTGTCAGCGCCGGGGCACTGGTCTTCCAGGCATTGGAGTGATCGCATTTGATCTGTACATAGTGAAGTGGAATGTGTTGCATTGTGTGCAGCACAACCCATTCTGAACATAAAAAAGAAAGTGGGGGAGCAACCTATGCTGCACAGTGTACAGCATAGGTACTCAACATAGTGCAAGGTATATGCATCAAGATAGAGTGTGCAGTAATGTACACTAGTGGCTAAATCATATGCTGTGTTTGTATATCAGTTAGATTTGGTTTTAATAACGGTTAGTCTTTAAATAGTGCATGTTGTGCATGTATAGTGGTTTATATTGTGTGCATTGCTGGTTGAAGATGTAGTTATTCAGTGGTGGTAATGGGTCTCAAGTGGTGGTAGTGGGTCTCGAGTAGTGGTAGTGGGTCTCGAGTCATTGAGTTATAATAGTTGTTTGTCAAATGTGGATGGGGGGGGAATAATAATGTGACTGAGTGGGATATATCACTCTTATTGGTGGAGCCAATTTGTAACACCAACCTTCCCTCTGATGGCAGTGGGGAGAGCTAATGTTGTGGTTAGCAGTTGATTGGTCAGCATACTCTGTGGGAAAGATCTTATAGAAGATTTCCACCACCAACATGCCGCTGGTGGCATTGGTGAGAACTAATATTCTAGGTAGCAGCACACTGTGCAACATGCTCTGTGGGATAGATATTATAGAGGATTTCCACCACAAACCTGCCCTCTGATGGCAGTGGTGAGAGCTATTGTTGTTGCCTGCTTTGTGGGATAGGTCCTATATAAGATTCCCACCACCAACCTGCCCTCTAATGGCTGTGGCAAGAACTAATGTTGTGGGTAGCAGTTCATTGTGTAGCATTCACTATGGGATACATATTATAGAGGATTTCTACCAACAACCCACTCTCTACTGTCAGTGGCAAGAACAGATATGGGTAGAAGCTCATTGTGCAGCATTCTGTGTGGAAAAGGTAGTTTAGAACAAATAAAGGCATGCAGATGTAATGGGTTGGAATGAGTTGGTATGGTCATTCATTGTCATTGCTGGTATGGTCATTCATGGTCATTGTTGGTATGGTCATTCATGGTCATTGTTGGTATGGTCATTCATGGTCATTGCTGGTATGGTCATTCATGGTCATTGCTGGTATGGTCATTCATGGACATTACTGGTATGGTCATTCATGGTCATTGCTGGTATGGTCATTCATGGTCATTGCTGGTATGGTCATTCATGGTCATTGCTGGTATGGTCATTCATGGTCAGTGTTGGTATGGTCAGTCATGGTCATTGTTGGTATGGTCAGTCATGGTCATTGCTGGTATGGTCATTCATGGTCGTTGCTGGTATGGTCATTCATGGTCAGTGTTTGTATGGTCATTCATGGTCATTGCTGGTATGGTCAGGCATGGTCATTGTTGGTATGGTCATTCATGGTCATTGCTGGTATGGTCATTCATGGTCATTGCTGGTATGGTCATTCATGGACATTGTTGATATGGTCATTCATGATCATTGCTGGTATGGTCATTCATGGTCATTGCTGGTATGGTCATTCATGTTCATTGATGGTATGGTCATTCTTGGTCATTTATGGTATGGTCATCCATGGTCATTGCTGGTATGGTCATTCATGGTTATTGCTGGTATGGTCATTCATGGTCATTGCTGGTATAGGCATCCATGGTCTTTGCTGGTATGGTCATTCATGGTCATTGCTGGTATGGTCATTCATGGTCATTCATGGTATGGTCATTCATGGTCATTCATGATATGGTCATTCATGGTCATTGACGGTATGGTCATTCATGGTCATTGCTGGTATGGTCATTCATGGTCATTGCTGGTATGGTCATTCATGGTCATTGCTGGTATGGTCATTCATGTTATTGCTGGTATGGTCATTCATGGTCATTACTGGTATGGTCATTCATGGTAATCGCTGGTATGGTCATTCATGGTCATTGCTGGTATGGTAATTCATGGTCATTGCTGGTATGGTCATTCATGGTCATTACTGGTATAGTCATTCATGGTCATTGCTGGAAGGCAGACAACTGCAAGGCATTCCCCTCACCCACCCCCATCCACACGTGCCTGTCAATCTCACCTCATACTTCCCTCACAACTTGTCCAATCTCTTGGCTCGCCGTCAGAGTGGGGTATACATTAAAGGTTGGGAGTACAATTCCCGGTCGAGTCAAACCATTGACGTAAAGATGTATTCTTGTCATTTCCTAGCCTAGCGCTCACATTTTCAGGATAGGGCAAGGACTGGTTGGCTCAGTGTGATATCAGATCATGGTGATGGTGGTCCGGTCTCCCACTGGGGAAGCATTATAAAGTCGCCATGAGTGCACACTGTCACAAGTCGGTACCCATCCTGAAATATATGAGCTTAGATGATGACAGGACCTAAGACTCCAACAACCAACCAAAAACTATTCTTAAACGGCCGGAAAACCAGTGCCTGGGCACTGAAACAAATTATATTCTGATGAATAAACTGTTTTACCAACAACAAAAAAAGAAACCAAAGACTTACAAAACAGGCTCTTCTCAATGCCGCACCTGGGGACTAATTACTGGGGTAGGTCAGTGGGTCACGCCCTTGTGAAGAATATATGGTTGTTTGGCCATCTCCAATTACTCCTCTTATACTCACTACTATCAGGAGGATCCTGGCAACTCTCTGCCAGTCTCCCCCCACTAAATACTGAAACACAACTCATAAGAAAGAAACGGAGACAAGTCACTGAAGATTGACACTGATAAGGTTGAGCTTTATTGCTACAACTTGTGTCCACCTACTAGTGACCTGCCACCCTGACTCACTTACAACCTGCTGCACAGACCCACATAGCTTCTGCTTGGTCATTCAAAATCAGTGCCTACAGCCCATTGAACCTAAGTCCTATGGGTGTTACACACAGCTCAGTGGTGAACTGATTCCCTTGGTATGTCGAGAGTGAGTGTATGGTCTGTCCAGCAAGTGCAAGGAGTACAAAGGTGACTGGGCTCCCATAGCCAGCGGTCCCGTGGTAACAAGTAGTCACCATACAGTTACATTAAACAATAATACATGTCCCTCTCCGTTTTGCACTCTAACTGGTGCCTGGAGGGAACATTCCTGTAATTAGTAACCGTATCTTAATATCTGGACATCATACCGCAATCCCTGTCACCATGCATCATAACATTTACACATAGTTATTTCGATGTCACACAGCGGGTGGGCACACATTGCATCACTATTACATAACAATGGTCCCCAACTCCATCGCCTGAGATATTGATCTGATTCCAAGCTTGGCTATCATGACCGAAAGACCATATATTTTTACACTCGGTTATGGCATAGCAATAGGAATAACATAAAGTTAGTGGAAAATGCTTCTGTTGAGCGGTTCTACGACATTTGCCACCTGTGATTTGTCACCCACTGTTTGCCACACGATAAGTGCCATCCAATTCCACTTTACCATCAGGGACTTTTGACAGCTGGGATCTTTGCGAGCTGAATAGATTCCAGCAGAATTGTTCTCGCACAATGTCTCCCGCACAATGGTTTCAAATCAATGAATGGATACCTCGGAAATGAAATCTGAGTAGGTGTATCTGCTAATTGACTACATTGACTTACATATTAACTTACATATCCTCTTCTGTCTGATCTAGGCCCTAATGTTCCTTCAATGCCAGCTTGTTAACGTATAAGAAGAATTATATTTGTGCATACAAATGGAGGTTAACAAGCCCTGAAGGCATATAATTGTGAGTATCCTCTTCAATGTCTATCCAGCCTTCTCTCAAATGCTTCTACTATTTGTGATTCAACCACTTGGTCTGAGAGATTGTTCCAAATTCCATGGAGCTGTCACTCGAAAGAATAATAAATGTTTCCTGACCTTAAGTCTGGCCATCTCTTTTAAGATATTATATCGCTGGCCTCTGGTTATAGTCCGGGTTGAACAAACCCATTGTGACATCGATGTCATAGACTCCAGTAATAATCTTATAAGTTCCTATCATATCTCCCCTGAGATGACTATATGACAATGTTGATAGCTTAAGTCTCCTCAGGCGATCTTGATATGCATGATGCAATTGACAACATACTGAATTGAATACATGTGAAACATACAAATAGACCTAAGAAATGCTGCAAGATGATATAAACTGCTGACCAAAGTCCCGGCTGGCAAAACTCCCAGATGGCAAAACGTCCTGGCTGTGAAAGTATTGGGTTGCAATTATCAGCTGTCAAATAGCGGGTGCCAAATAGCGGGTGCCAAATTGTAGGTGGCAAATGTTCTGACAGTCTGGGGGCATGCTATCAATGTTTGGGGTTGCAGCACTATGACGCAGACACCGATGCGTCTACTAGCAGATGGGCATGGAGTTGCAACGCACTTGTCTAATAAGGCAGACGCCCAAATCAAATGCCGAGGGTGATGCAGAGAAAGAACTACTAATGAAATTCCACAAGGACGAGAGGAGGTGGGGGACAAAAAAGTCAAATAAAAGCAGAAACTGAAAAGAAAACAACAACAAAATAGGCAACAACCACATCATCAAGACCCTCCTCCACCCAAAGGCACCGGACGCGGTAGCCAACTCGGCAGAGCGCGGACCTCGCGGGTGAGAGATCGGGGGTTTGGTTCCCGGTCGAGTGAAATCAATCACTTGTAGAATGGATACTTCCTTAAATTTGATAATTGTGTCTGAGTGGGATATCAGGTCATGGTGCCGGCAGCCTGATTTGCCAGTGGGGCAGCACTATAAGATCACCATGGGTGTGCACTGTCACAAGTTGGTACCCGTCATGATACGACCTTAGATGTTGCGAGGACGTAAAACTCCAACAACCAACCCACCTCCCTCAGGCTGCAAATTGCCAGCCTCTGTAATGATGCATCGGGTAGCAGCCATGCGTCATTTGCTCTGCTGTCACTTCCGGTCTAACTCCCCTGTCCTCCATAAGGGTTCGGGGTGGTAGTGGTGTGTGTGGGGTAGGCTATTGTCGGGGCAGAGCATGGGGAGAGGTTTGAGTGTGGGGAGGGGAGGGGAACAGGGTTGAAGGACTGACTTCTTTCTGCCGGGCTCCATCACAGACAAACGCTGCAGAAGATGCCATGACGTCATGATTTCATGACGCCGACCCAAAGGCCCAACCGGGTCGAATCGGTAGAGCGTGGGCCTCGCGTGAGGGGAGATCGAGAGTTCAATTCCCCGTCGATTCAAACCAATGACATAACATTGATACGTGTCGCTTCCTAGCGAGACGTCGGGCATCATTAGGATAGGATTGTCTCATTGTCAGGATAATGTGTCCGAGTGGGATATCAGGTCATGGTGCTGGCAGACTGGTCTCCACGTGGGGCAGCACTATAAAGTCGTCATGAGTGCTAACTGTCACAAGTCAGTCAGTACCTGTCCTGATATGACCTGATATGTTGCCAGGACGAAAAACTCCAACAACTAACCAACCAATCTTTCTGCTCGGCTACATCACAAGCAAACGCTGCAGATGACGTCATGACAGTATGACGTCATGATGTAATGACGTCATGGCG
Source organism: Branchipolynoe longqiensis (assembly GCA_030323885.1). Lineage (NCBI taxonomy): Eukaryota > Metazoa > Annelida > Polychaeta > Phyllodocida > Polynoidae > Branchipolynoe > Branchipolynoe longqiensis. The sequence goes on along the minus strand of CM059187.1, from coordinate 153,728,600 downwards.
TCATGATAACGACACAAGGGCCACGAGGCGCTGAGAGCTGCAGATGCGCAGTGCGGATGTGATCTGCGTCAGAGGTCTGGTCGGTGGTGGAAATCATATATAAGGCCTTTTCCACACAACATGCTCCACAGTGAGCTTCTACCCACATCATTCATTATTCTCATTGCTGTGAGAGCGCGGGTCGGTAGTGGAAATCCTATATAAGGCCTTTTCCACACAACATGCTGCACATTTAGCTTCTACCCACAACATTAGTTCCTGTCATTGCCGTGAGAGGGTCAGTTGGTGGTGGAAATCTTCTATAAGACCTTTTCCATTGAGCATGCACAGTGAGTTGCTACCCACAAAATTAGTTCTTCAAACTGCCACCTGAGGGCAAGTTGGTGGAAACCCTCCATCAAACCTTTACCACGGAGCGTGCTACCCACTTTAGTTCTCCTATCTGCCAGTAGAGGGCATGCTAGTGGTGGAAAATCACTATAAGTCCTTTTTCAACAAAGTATGCTGCACAGTGATCAGCTATCCACATTATTAATTCTTGTCACTGACATCAGAAAACGGATTGGTGGTGGAAAATGGAGTATTGATTTGCGCTCATCGGCTAGATTACATCACTCATCCCTTCCCAACGCTGTTGGTTACATCAGGGCCGCGCTTGAATGTGAGAACATTAACTTCCAGGGGTGACCAGACGGGATGGCCTAATGAGTTGAGCGTCCGTCTCCCGTTTTCGTAGATCGTCAAATACTGGTTGAGTCAAACCAATGAGTTAAATATTGATACTTCTAGCCACCTAGCCAGGCGCTTGGCATTATTAGGATATCACAAGGACTGGTTGGCTCAGTGTCAGGGTAATGTGACTGAGTGGGATATCAGGTCATGGTGCTGGTGCTGGTTGCCTGGCCTCCCAGTGGGACAGCACTATATAGTCGCCATGAGTGTGCAATGTCACCAGTTGGTACCCGTCCTGATATGCCCATAGATGTTGCCAGGACGTAAAACGCCAACAACCAACCAATTTCCAGAGGTACTAACTATCTCCGCATCCGTGTGCAGTATGTTGTTATAGTCGACGAATTTCTTGTAACGTGAGCTGGGTACTAACAGGCGGACCAGCAGAAGGTGCTGCAGGGAACGCGGGAAACCAGCCGTGGAAGCCCGGCCAGGGGCTGTTGAGTCAGCAATTCATCGAGCAAGATATGCTAAGATTTACAATTGCATAATCCATGGGTTTTAGGGCTTCTGCTTTAATGATGAACAATTATATTTATATATTAGGTTGATCATTAATTAATCATAATATTTTATCATATATATTATTAGGTTGAGCATTGGCGTATCATATTCGTCTATCATGTATATTAGGTTGATGCTTAGTTGACTTAATACTATATACAGATATGTGTTGTTCTCAATTCTGTCTTCATAAGCTCTTTTTAATTTCATTGAGATGAATCATTATTTGTTTGTGTTGAAGACTGAGCTAATTGTGATGTAGTCATCCATGACTTGGAAGGACATGACACAGTTTAGGCCAACAGAAATACCAGACTGAGCCCTAGAGAAATACAATCTGTAATAGGGTGGATGGGTGGAAAAGACATAGTAAGCAGTAATAGAAGTGTGTGTGTGTGCATTGCTGGCTCGCCAATAAGTGAGGAGGCAACGGTGGGGGTAGCGATGGGGGGGGGGGGGGGAGTGTCTGCTGGCCAATCAGGTGGAAAGAGAGTGGGCTCGTCCATCCAGCCAAGGACGAGTCCAAACCACAGCAGAAGTGAGGAGGGGGGGGAGGCGTGTCGTTCTCACCAAAGCAAGCACAGTCCTAACATTGCGACCCGTACATCTTAAAGCTGCATAGTCCGATGAAAGAAGTGCATTTTCAAAACCAAAACAATTATCTAGATTTGATTCTACATATCAAACTTAGATACTGGTGCACCTAATAAGCATTTGTTGCTATATGAAATCCCATGTTTGTGGGCGCCCGCACGATAAATGCGGGCTACAGAATGCTATTGATGGCCGATCCTGTTAGGTGGTACGCTGAGGTTATGATTACTGTCATTAAGTTCTCTCATGGCATTAGCTCTACTGCTCAACAAGGCTATACTGCCCTGATATCCTGTGTAATGTGTACGGTTCCCCTGTTCTCTTCTCTATTATATGAATTATATATCAGAGCTTACCCCATAGTAGATACAACACATGGCACAACACACGATCCGAGTTCAGCACCAGCAGAAGTGTAGATAGTAGACTGAATGCTTCGTTTTATTCACTTATATAAGGTTTTCAGATACATACAACCGTGGATGTTATAGACCTCCTTATTGGCTATTACACTCATGCACACCAGTCATTCCTCTCCCGCATGATCTCTCCCTAACATAGTTCACCATTGGCTGCCTTAAGGGCTCACCCCCTCCCACCCAGCTCTAGCCACCACCTAGCCATTGTGGGATTACCACATAACATGACGGTGACCATGTGGCTGGGTGAGATAAGGGGGAGGGATTCTGCTTAAGGGGCTGTCACATTAGGGTTTTTTGCGGGAGCGTATGGCGGCGTAAGCGCGTTACGTCATATACGTCGGCATACGCCGTATACGCTACTCATACGCTACGCATACGCTACTCATACGCTACTCATACGCTGCCAGATGCCGCCAGATGCCGGCGTATGTGAAGCGTATGAGGCATACGCCGCCATACGCTTTCATAAATCCGTCCGTCCAATTTTGTTTGTGCATGCTCAAAAAAACTCGACCTATGAGGGCGTATGGCCCATACTGTCAAAAAATGTCACAGCACGCTCCCATACGCTCCTCATACGCTCCTCGTACGCTCCTCGTAGGTTCCACATACGCTCAAAACCACCCGAAAGGTCACCAAATGTCATCATAGGCCGGCCCGCGCAGGACCTACGTAGGTTTTCAATACGCTCCCGCCATACGCCGTAATGTGACAGGGCCTTTAAAGGGGCACTTCTTCCCTACCCTGGTGTGAGCATTATAAGGGAGTACTCTTTCCCATTTAGCCATCTCGATACTCAATACATACTTAATCGGAGAATTTTACAACTACAGATAAGGGAATGCAGAGTAAATTTAATAGAACCTGCTTCTGCATAGGCCTATGGCGTCAGGGCTTTGGCGTGCTTGCCCAAATTAATATTGCATGCTTACACTTCAAATATGTCAAAAGTTGCCAATTTAAAATATAAATTACTTCAACGTAAAGTAAGGTATATTATAGCAATCAGCCTTAATATATTATCTCAGCAAATGCCAAAAACTCAAAACCATCGGACTATGCAACTTTAACAAATAAAATACTGCAATCAACGGAATGAACAATTATGGGTGGTACTTCGATACACCCCCAGCATCCTATCACTCTCCCAACACATATCTGGCCAGGTAAATAGGGAGTATATCCAATAATCTTTGGGGCACAGATCTGGGTCAACCCTCCAAAGAATTGCATCTTGGGAAAAGCCCCTTTAAAGTGGCATTATCCAATGAAGCCGTAAACTTTGTTGAAAGTGAAACACTTACCGACACTTGATCCTACGTAGCCAACTTCAGTTGCACTTATTAAACATTTATTGCTGCATAAAACGAATATTAGATCAATTTAATGTTTTTTTAACTGTCAGTGCGTTGAGTCATACATGTCTGAAAAGTCTCACATGTCAAATTGCACGCCAAATTTATGTTGCATGTTTTTTCCTTCAGCAGCTCCGAAGTTAGCAATTACTTTTTGTTTTAAAGTTTCTCTAAGCGAAATTAAAGTAGTACACTTATCTAAAAATAAATGTTAAAGTTAAAAACTGAAATCCATGCGATTAGCTAATTTTAAACAAATTGTAGTTTTTATTATAGGCGTTATCGATTATAGCCTTGTAAACCGGCCAAAGGGATTACCTTTTTTTTTTAACTGACTAATACCCCTGTCACACTATGACGTAACAAGCTAACGTAAGCCTGACGTGGTGATTTTTCGTCATTACGTTGACGTACGTTGTGTTATGATGATGTCAGAATGATGTTAGACTGACGTCGAGCTACGTCAGATTACGTTGTGTTACGTCGAGTTACGTCAAGGTTTTGGACATGTTCAAAACTTTTGATGTACCTCGAACGTAAGGCTTTACGTTCGCCGTATGTTCTGTACACATTCAGCGAACGTCAATGACGTTAAATGGATGTTAGTCAAACGCTGCTCACTAGGTTCAACTACGTTCCACTACGTTGACCCACATTAAACCGGGTGGGAATGTCCATGCGGCGTAATGGGAACGTCAGGAGAATGTCAGGAGAACGTCAGGAGAACGTCAGGAGAATGTATGTTCAATGTACGTTCAATGTTTCGCCACCGTCTCATGACGTATGTAACGTCACGTAATGTTCTTCTGGCGATGGAATAACGTTCATAACGTTCAACTTGTGCCCAAATTTGCATACTACGCTGAGAAGTTCAAAGTTGTTCACGTTCTCCCTACGTTGACGTCGTTACGTTGTAGTGTGACAGGGCCTTAAGAAGGAAATTATTTGCTTTGTGGTTTTTTTTTTGCTGACTAAGCAGGTGATATTTTCAAACCCTGACAGTCGGTCTTCCACTTTCCATTGCTCCTCATCCTATCCTAGCAATGCCGAACGCTAGCGTAGATTGTGATGGATACAACATATTTAAGTCATTGGTTTGACTTGGCTGTGGACTGAATCTAGTGTTCGAATCCGACGACTCTAAATATGAGAGTGAGGTTCTTAACTCATACAGACATCCTTGCAGGTATGGTAGGATGTATATTGTCCAATTTATCTTTGTTGCAAAATGACTTCATCAACCTTCTATTCCTGGTTAAGACGATATATATATATATATACATATATACATATATACATATATACATATATACATATATACATATATACATATATACATATATACATATATACATATATACATATATACATATATACATATATACATATATACATATATACATATATACATATATACATATATACATATATACATATATACATATATACATATATACATATATACATATATACATATACAGACTTCTGAGCGAGTGGTGTGTTGCGCCCTGCGCATGGGGCCTGCAAGGTACATGCCAGCCCCCACCCCCACCCCTCGAGGGGGGGAGGAGGGGGCAGGAACGCCAGAGCTTATTACATGCGATAATGGGATTATCACTATCCATATAGATGTTTATGTTGTGCAAAATGTATTATGCAAGTATTAAAGTGTGGAAGGGAATTGCTTGTTGTATATCATGTACGGGTTATTCAATATAACGCCTCCTTGACCTCACGCCTGTGACCGGTGGCGCCACCGCCGGCCTTCCTCGTCCCTAGTGCATTACCCATATGGCCAGTCGCATCCAGCTCTATTATTGTCTTGTGTTAGGTGTACTGTACCTGCCCCTTTATATACATATTTATATTCATATATATTAATATTTATATATATTAAATATATTTATAAATATATTTGTAAATACTCATATATATTTTGATATATTTACATACATTCAAATATTTATATATTGTACATAAATATATATTTATGTTCATTTATATATATATTTATTTATATATATTTATATATATATTTACAGATATATTGTATATGCATATCTCTTCTCAAAAGATATTTACTGAAAAAAATACTTGCCAGAAACTCAAATCCATCGGATTTAATAGTTAGCTTACTTTCGTATTTGTTGTCGGTGGATGCGTTAGTAGGCGGCGATGAAGAGGCGGAGGTGGGCGGTGCGGGGTGGGGAGGGAGTGGTGTGTGTGAGAGGGTGAGACATTGGGTGAGAGGGTGACAAAAAGGTGCTGGTGGTGTTTGGTAAAAGTGAACACACGGAGCTGGGCGGATTAACAGCCCTCGGCCCGTGTTCAGCTGCGTCTGACACAGGCTGCAACACTTGACAATGTTTGAATTCCTATTACATTCCCTGATTAAACGCCAAAACAAATGCCAGCCACCAACCCATCATCAGCACCAGCAGCAGCAGCTCCAGTACCAGCAGTACCAGCAGCACCACCAGCACCAGCAGCACCAGCAGCACCAGCAGCACCAGCACAACCAGCACAACCAGCACAACCAGCACCAACAACACCATCAGCACCACCAGCTCTAGCAGCACCAGCACCACCAGCACCACCAGCACCACCAGCACCACCAGCACCACCACCAACACCACCAACGCCACCAACGCCACCAGCGCCACCAGCACCACCAGCACAGCAGCACCAGCCCCACTAGCCACACCACCAGCACCAACTGCACCACCAGCACCACCAGCACCACCAGCACCACCAGCACCACCAGCACCAGCAGCACCAGCCGAACCAGCGGCACCACCATCACCACCATCACCGCCAGCATCACCAGCACCACCCCCAGCACCACCACCACCAGCCGCACCACCACCACCAGCAGACCCAGCCACACCAGCAGCACCAGCCGCACCAGCCACACCAGTACCACCAGCACCACCGCTACCACCACCACCACCAGCACTACCACCACCAAAGCCACCAGCACCAGCACCGAAACCACCAAAACCACCACCACCAAATCCACTACTACAAAAACCACCACCACCCTGTACCAGCACCAGTACATCACAGCCTCAACGAGTCTTGATGTAACTGACATGGATGTATCTGCCACGCATTCCTCATGATATCATTTCACAACAACAGGCACATTCAGATCACATTAAACCCACATTTCCACAACATTCTCACCTGTGTCTTTGTTAGCTTCATTTCACATATATTAAGACACAACAACGCATAAACATGTGTAATTATTGTGGTTGAGAATCATCAGACCCCATTGAGATATTCTCTGTGTGCTCCTAATGAAACCAGATTCCTCCCTCAGAGTCTTACTCAAGCACTCCTCATTATGTATCAGGACGATATATCAGGAAGCTGTATCAGGATGCTGTATCAGGATGGTTTATCAGGATGCTGTATCAGAATGATATATCATGATGTTTTATCAGGATGCTGTATCAGGATGCTGTAACAGGATGTTTTATCAGGATGCTGAATCAGGATGCTATATCAGGAAGATGTAGCGGTGTTATGTATCAGGATGTTGTATCAGGATGTTGTATCAGGATGTTGTATCAGGATGGTATACCGGTATGATGTATCAGACCACTGTATCGTCATGCTGTACCAGGATACTGTACCAGGATGCTGGAGCAGGATGATGCACCGTGATGGTGTATCAAAATGTTGCATTAGGATGCTGTATCAGGATGCGCTATTCGGATGTTGTATCAGGAAAATGCATCAGGATAATGCATAAGGATAATTCATCAGGATGCTATATTAGGATGCCCTATCAGGATGTCATATATTAGGATGCTGTATGAAGATGAAGTATAAGGATTGTGTATTAGGATTATTTATCAGGAGTCTGGATGCTGTCTCAAGATGCTGTGTCGGGATGATGTATCAGGATACTGTATCAGATTCCTGCATCAGGACGCTGCACGTTATCTACTGCCCATCGCGTTCCCCGGGTGGTCACCCATCAACATTCTGACGAGACCCAACGTTGCTTTACTGTGAGTGATCGGACGAGAACTAGATTCACTGAACGTGATGTCGGCCATTCGGAAGCTTTTTATTTGTTAGTTAATAATTTATTGAACTGAATAATTTACTTTGTCTATATGTGTGTCTTAGATAGCAGAGCTCGGCGTCTGTTCGGGTGGTGGGTGCTCAGACTCCCCCACGTCCTGTTATTCTCTACATCCCCCCCGCCCCTGCCCCTTACAGCCCCTCCGCCCGCCCCCTCCGCCCGCCCCCTCCCCCTCCGCCTCTTCCCCCCCTCCGCCACCTCCCACTCCCTCCGCCACCTCCACCCCCATCGCCCCCATCCGCCCCCACTCCGCCCCCACCGCCCCCCATCCGCCCCCATCCCCCCCCATCCGCCCCCCATCCGCCCCCATCCGCCCCCATCCCGCCCCCATCCGCCCCATCCGCCCCATCCGCCCCTCTTTCTCCTCACTCCGCCCCCTCCTCTGCCTCACCCCGCCCTCCCCCACTGCCACCCCTGGGGCCAGGAAGTGTAACGTCTACACTTGCTGCTGTGACTCATACCTCAGGGACAACCTGCCCACCACCCCGGGTACTGGAGCTAGATTCCCACGGCCCTCATCCTCCTCCTCCTCATCATCACCCTGCACACACAGGAGGACATGTTCGCATACTGCAGCACGCATACGCATAGTCACGCAGGGCCACTACAGCACGCCCACGCATAGTCACGCACATCCACTGCAGCATGCCCACGCATAGTCACACACATCCACTGCAGCACGCACATGCATAGCCATGCACATCCACTGCAGCATGCACATGCATAGTCATGCACATCCACTGCAGCACGCCCACGCATAGTCACGCACATCCACTGCAGCATGCACATGCATAGCCATGCACATCCACTGCAGCACACACACGCATAGCCACGCACATCCACTGCAGCACGCACATGCAGTCATGCACATCCACTGCAGCACGCACACGCATAGTCATGCACATCCACTGCAGCACGCACATGGATAGTCACGCACATCCACTGCAGCACGCCCACGCAGTCACACACACATACTCACACACTGCAACACGCATATTCATAGTCACGCACACCCACACACACTGCATCATGCAGACGCTTAGTCACACACACATACTCACACACTGAAACACACACATTCATAGTCATGCACACATACTCACATACTGAAACATGCACACTCATATTCAAGCACACCCACGCACACTGCATCATGCAGACACTTGGTCACGCACACATACTCACATACCGCAACACGCACATTCATAGTCACACACACATACTCACACACTGAAACACGCACATTCATAGTCACGCAAACCCACACACACTGCAGCAGGCACACGCTTAGTCACACACCCACACTCATTGCAACATGCACACACATATTCACGCACACCCACACACACAAGCACACTCACACTCACACACTCAACCTGCAGGGTAGACACACTCACTGCACCACTCACACACACTGCAGTGCGCACACGCATAGTCACATGCGCACACACTCACACACTGATACGCATACGCATAGTCGCACCCACACATACTCACTCACACTGCCACAAACACGCATAGGCGCACCCACATACAGTCACTAACACTGCCACATCACGCATAGTCACACCCACACACCCTCGCTCACACTGCACCATGCAAACGCAGTCATTCCCACACACACGCACATAGCTTCACCAACACACACACTCTAGAATCCGAACACACTCAGACTCACACCCACACACACGCTACAATACTCACACAGTCACTGCACAACCCACACTCCATCACCCTCATATTCACAGTCATACTCACACTGACACCCACACACACACTCCTAGTCCTGCAACCACACACTCACTGCACCTACCACACTCATGATCACACTCACATTCACAGTCATACTCACACTGACACCCACACCCACTCCTACAATCACACACTCACTGCACCTACCACACTCACGCTCACACTCACATTCACAGTCATAATCCCACTGACACCCACACACACTCCTACAATCACACACTCACTGCACCTACCACACTCATGCTCACCCTCGCATTCACACTCATACCCACATGACACCCACACACACTCCTACAATCACACACTCACTGCACCTACCACACTCATGCTCACACTCACATTCACAGTCATACCCACACTGACACCCACACACACTCCTACAATCACACACTCACTGCACCTACCACACTCATGCTCACACTCACATTCACAGTCATAATCCCACTGACACCCACACACACTCCTACAATCACACACTCACTGCACCTACCACACTCATGCTCACACTCACATTCACAGTCATACCCACACTGACACCCACACACACTCCTACAATCACACACTCACTGCACCTACCACACTAAAGGGCGCATTCCATATACGCGTAATGCGTAATGCGTTATGCATTACGCATTATGCGTTATGCGAATGCCAGCATTCCATATACGCGTAATGCGTAATGCGTTATGCGTTATGCGTTATGCAGTGAAGTATATAAAAAGTATATAAAAAGTGTGTGTGACTCTGTGTCTCTGTGTGTGTCTCTATGTGTGTGTCTGTGTCTCCGTGTCTCTGTGTGTGTCTCTGTGTGTGTCTCTGTGTGTGTGACTCTGTGTCTCTGTGCGTGTCCCTATGTGTGTGTCTGTGTCTCCGTGTCTCTGTGTGTGTCTGTGTGTGTGTCTGTGTGTGTGTGACTCTGTGTCTCTGTGTGTGTCTCTATGTGTGTGTCTGTGTCTCTGTGTCTCTGACAAAGAGACACACACAGACACATATACACACAGAGACACACACACAGACACACACAGAGACACACACAGACACAGATACACACACAGAGACACACACACACACACAGAGACACAACACAGAGACACACACACAGACACACACACAGACACACACACAGAGACACACACAGACACAGAGACACACACACAGACACAGATACACACACAGAGACACACACAGAGACACACACACACAACACACGACACACACAGACACCAGAGACACACACAGAGACATACACAGAGACACACCACACAGACACACACAGACAGAAACAGAGACACACACAGACACACACAGACACACACACACAGACACACAGACACAGCACACAGGACACAGATACAGTCTATATGTGTGTCTGTGTCCCGTGTCAGTGTGTGTCTCGTCTGTCTTGAGTGTGTGACTCAGTCTCTGTGTGTGTCTATGTGTGTGTCTGTGTCTCTGACAAAGAGACACACACAGACACATATACACACACAGACACACACACAGAGACACACACATACACAGATACACACACAGAGACACACACACAGACACAGAGACACAACACACAGACACACACAGAGACACACACACAGACACACACACAGACACACACACAGACACACACAGACACAGAGACACACACAGACACAGATACACACACAGACACACACAGAGACACACACAGAGACACAACACAGAGACACACACACAGACACACACACAGACACACACAGAGACACACACACATACACAGACACACACACACAGACACACACACACAGACACACACACAGAAACACAGAGACACACACAGAGACACAGAGATACATACACAGACACAGACACACACACAGCAACAGAGACACAAAGACACAGAGACACAGACACACAGAGACACAGAGACACAACACAGAGACACACACACAGAGACACACACACAGAGACACACACACACAGAGACAGACACACACACATACACACACAGAGACACACACAGAGACACACACAGACACAGATACACACACATAGTCACACACACACACAGACACAACACACAGAGACACACACACATACACACACAGACACACACAGAGACACACACAGACACACACAGACACAGAGACACACACACAGACACAGATACACACACAGAGACACACACAGAGACACACACACAGAGAATGGGACGGTCCAAACATGGCTCAGTTTAGCTTGCTTAGAGGGATGTTAGGACCGTCCCAAATATGAAGACTGCTTCCTCACAGGTCCGCCGCATAAACCTACATGTTTGCACCGGCTGTCCGTAATTATCAGTCGCCTCCTCCAGCCTTATATCAATGGACAAATGCGACTGATGCTTTTCTGTTCGCACCACCTTGTCCCGGCTGTCCGTAATTATCAGTCGCCTCCTCCAGCCTTATATCAATGGACAAATGCGACTGATGCTTTTCTATTCGCACACCTTTACGCATTACGCATTACGCACCGATCGCTACATGGAGCGATCGGGATAATGAATTTCTGACGCATTCGCATTCGCATTACGCATTACGCGTGTATGGAATGTACCTCATAGGTTTCAAGGCATTTCGATTTTTTGTCGCATTCGCATTCGCATTCGCATTACGCATTACGCGTATATGGAATGCGCCCTTCACGCTCACACTCACATTCACAGTCATACTCACACTGACACCCACACCCACTCCTACAATCTCACACTTACTGCACCTACCACACTCACATTCACCCTCACTTTCACAATCACACTTCCACTGACACCCACACACACTTCTACAATCACACACTCACTGCACCTACCACACTCACGCTCACGCTCACATTCACAGTCATACTCACACTGACACCCACACCCACTCCTACAATCTCACACTTACTGCACCTACCACACTCACACTCACCCTCACTTTCACAATCACACTTCCACTGACACCCACACACACTCCTACAATCACACACTCACTGCACCTACCACACTCATGCTCACACTCACATTCACAGACATACTCACACTGACACCCACACCCACTCCTACAATCTCACACTTACTGCACCTATCACACTCACACTCACCCTCCCTTTCACAATCACACTTCCACTGACACCCACACACACTCCTACAATCACACACTCACTGCACCTACCACACTCATGCTCACACTCACATTCACAGACATACTCACACTGACACCCACACCCACTCCTACACTCTCACACTTACTGCACCTACCACACTCACACTCACCCTCACTTTCACAATCACACTTCCACTGACACCCACACACACTCCTACAATCACACACTCACTGCACCTACCACACTCATGCTCACACTCACATTCACAGACATACTCACACTGACACCCACACCCACTCCTACAATCTCACACTTACTGCACCTACCACACTCACACTCACCCTCACTTTCACAATCACACTTCCACTGACACCCACACACACTCCTACAATCACACACTCACTGCATGTGTTGTATATACATTGCATATCCTGCGCGAAATAGTGTCGTTAAAAACACCCACATAGCCTGAGAACTTTGACATGTGTTGTATATAGATAGCATATCCTGAGCGAAATAGTGGCATTGAAAACACCCACATAGCGTGAGAACTTTGACATTTGTTCTATATACATTGCATATTCCTGCACAAAATAGTGTCGTTGAATACACCCACAGAGCCTCAGAACTTTGACATCTGTTCTATATACATTGCATATCCCATATTGTGAAAGAAAGCATGGCGGTGGGATTTCAACTTAAAGGTACATTGTTTTCCTGCCATCTATGTTAGCAATATATTATGTTGATCATTATAAGTATTCCAATTTATTTACTTTGGAGTCATTTTATTTTATATGGTTTGCTTTTGAGTGAAAACCTGTCAACTTAGTGTTTTGTTTGCATATCAAAATGGTGGACAAGTAGGGTTCAGCAGTTGCAGGTTCTAATCAATTATGGTAGCATTCGCTACATCCAATAACAGATATTTAACGGTTATTAGGTTGTTTTACATCCTGGCAACATCTAACGTCATATCAGGACGTCCTTTACAGTACCGACTTGTAACAGTGCACACTCATGGAAAATTGATAGTGCTGCCCCACTGGGATAGCAGACCATCAACACATTGACCTTATATCCTACTCAGTCACAGTGTCCTCACACTGAGCTAGCCACTCCTTGCCCTATCCTAACAATGCCGAGCACCTGACTAGGAAGCGACAAATACAAATTGTGTAAGTCATTGATTGGACTCGACTGGGAGACGAACTCCCGACATTCCAAATAGGAAGTCTGCGCTGTGCCGATTCGGTCACCAGGTCCAGTGATAAAGTATGGGCGGAATAGGAGGTGGTCTGACCCTATGTAGTAGTAGGTACTCCAAAGTCGGCGCATACGGTGTCCGCAGCGCAAAATTTGACTCATTTTAACTGTTTTAAAAAGCCTTGAATCTCCAGTAATTCTGCTTGGTTTGAAATAAAAATTATATCAAATTAAAGCTTGTTCTTTTGCCTCTTAGGGTGTCTGATTTTTAATCATCATTATGAAAGAAATCACAGTCAATGGACACTTGTTGGCGGGTACCGTCAGCAGCTCTGAGCATGCTTGCCGATTTTGTTTTCATCCAGTCTGAGCTACTCCCTTCCCTAATCTTGATGGCTTGGTGAGTACATTGACCTGAGCTAAAAATAACCACCAATAAAAGATAGAGAAGAATCTAGGCTTCATTACCATATCAATCATGAGTGTTTCTGAGTGGGAAATTTGATTGAATTGAAGGAGTGAAAACATTAAGACATTAATCCTCATTGAAAATTGATCAGGATCGTTTTGAAAATTATATCATCAGAAAGCTTAAGTCTTCCTCTACCTAACCAGAACAATATTTGGTTGAGATTTATATCATACGCATCAAGCACGGTCTGAGAAGTGACTGCTGCAAGAATTTGGCTATTGTCAGCTCGCGATGCTTAAGTGAATGTTGTCTTTCTTTCTATCTCTCATCAGTTAGAAAATGATGTCATCATGTAGAGCTTTTAATTCTGGTTATTTTGGTATAAAGAGTGCAGTGATCGGACAATTAGAATGGGAGTTATGCTATTTTTCTTAATTTTATTGTCAGCTCGCGATGCCTAAAATTGAATATTGTCTTTCTTTCTCTGATCAGTTAGAAAATTATGTCATCATGTAGAGCTTTTGATTCTGGTTATTTTGGTATAAAGATTGCTGTGATAGGACAATTAGAATGGGAGTTATGCTATTTTTCTATATTTTACTGAATTTATTATTGGTGGTTGCTGGAAATTAAGGAATTTAGCAAGTTTGACATGAAATTTCAGAAAGAATACTAACAGTGATGGTCTGTAAAAAATTGAGCTTCTTATTTGTACTATAGAGAATGAGATTCTTTAATATTGGACAGATCATATGCAAAATAGCTTCCAGGTGGGACCCTAAAATCCAAGATTTGGCTAATTTGGAAATGTGCACAAATCGGGGCAAAAAAATCAATCTTTAAACACTCATAACTTTGCAGCTATTCAATCGATCTAAATGATTTTTATATCATTGAGATCCAATTTAAAAGATCTGTACAGATATATAAGATGTAATACTGACCTGTTGAAAATAGAAATCACTTTGGAGTACCTAGTAGTAGTGTAGGAGTCAGGGCATCACCATGTGGGAGCGTGTGTGTGGGAGGGGGGGGGAGTTGGGTGTGGGAGGGGGGGAGTTGGAGTGTGTGCGTGATACACCCCCTCGTGGCAGTGAGACTGTGTGGCCGGTGGTGGGTAGGAGGAGAGTGTGTGTGTGCGTGTGTGCGTGTGTATACACGTGAGTGTGTGTGCACGTGTGCGGGTGTGTGCACGTGTGTGCGTGTGTGCGCGTGTGCGTGTGCGCGCGTGTGCGCGTGTGTGTACGTGTGCGCGTGTGTGTGCACGTGTGCGTGCGTGCATGTGTGTGTGGAAGGCAACCCCCTGTTCCTCACTCCTTCTTCCCTCACTCCTCCTTCCCTCACTCCTCCTTCCCTCACTCCTCTTTCCCTCACTCCTCTTGCCTTTCTGGTTCCGGCGTCGGCCACCCTTGGCCGTGTGGTGCATCACTCGGGAGAGTCGCTATTAGACGGCGTTAATGTGATACTTATTGAATGCTGGTCGATGTGACGGACGCACTGTCTGCTAACAAACCGGCCGTGGTTGGGAGCAGCCTGCTGCTATGCCTGTCCCATTGGTACTACCACTCATGCCACTCATGTCACTCATGACAATCATGCCAGTCATGTCAACCATGCCATACATGCCATTCATGGGACCAATACAACGCATGGTCCCCTGCCACTCATGCCACTCATACCACTCATGTCACTCATGTAATTCATGCCACTCATGCAATTCATGTCATTCATGCAATTCATGTCACTCATGTAATGCATGTCACTCATGTCATTCATGGCACTCATGCAATTCATGCCACTCGTGCAATTCATATCACTCATGTAATCGATGGTACTCATGCACTGCATGCCACTCATGTAATCCATGTCACTCATGCAATTCATGTCACTCATGCAAGACATGCCACTCATGCAATTCATGCCACTCATCTCACGTATGCCACTCATGTCACTCGTGCCACTGTTGCTGCCCTCTGGCACAGTCTGTGTTGCCCGTACTGCTACTGCTTCTGTTGCTCGTGCCGTCAGTTCTACTTCACCTGTTGCTGCTAATGGCACCTGTTGCTGTCGCTGTTGCAGCTGCAACTGTTGCTACCTGTTACTACTGCCTATGCTGCTGCCACAGTTCCTGCTGCTGTCTTTGCTGCTGGTGCTACTACAGCTTCTGCTTCCAGTGTGGTCGCTGCTACTGCTACTGATACCAGTTCTATTGCTGTTGTTGCAGCTGCTACTATTTCTTCTGCCTACGCTGCTCTTTGCTGTTCTTGCTGCTCGTGCTGCCCTTGCTGCTCTTGTTGCTGATACTGCTCTTGTTGCCATTGCTGCTGTTGCTGCTGTTGCTGCTCGTGTTGCTGTTGCTGATGTTGCTGCTGCTGCTCTTGCTGCTCTTGCTGCTGTTGCTGATGTTGCTGATGTTGCGGCTGTTGCGGCTGTTGCTGCTGTTGCTGCTGTTGCTGCTGTTGCTGCTCTTGTTGCTGATACTGCTCTTGTTGCTGTTGCGGCTGTTGCTGATGTTGCTGCTGTTGCTGCTGTTGCTGCTGTTGCTGCTCTTGTTGATGTTGCTGCTGTTGCTGATGTTGCTGATGATGCTGCTGTTGCTGATGTTGCTGCTGTTGCGGCTGTTGCTGCTGTTGCTGATGTTGCTGATATTGCTGCTGTTACTGTTGTTGTTGCTGTTGCTGCTCTTGTTGCTGTTGCTGTTGTTGCTGCTGTTGGTGCTGTTGCTGCTCTTGTTGCTGTTGCTGATGTTGCTGCTGCTGCTGTTGCTGCTCTTGTTGCTGCTCTTGTTGCTGATACTGCTCTTGTTGCTGTTGCTGCTGTTGCTGCTGTTGTGGATGTTGCTGCTGTTGTTGCTGTTGCTGCTCTTGTTGCTGTTGCTGCTGTTGCTGCTGTTGCTGCTGTTGCTGCTCTTGTTGCTGTTGCTGTTGTTGCTGCTGTTGCTGCTCTTGCTGCTCTTGCTGCTGGTGCTGCTGTTGCTGCTCTTGTTGCTGCTGTTGCTGATGTTGTTGTTGTTGCTGCTCTTGCTGCTGTTGCTGCTGTTGCTGCTGTTGCTGCTGTTGCTGCTGTTGCTGCTCTTGTTGCTGTTGCTGTTGCTGTTGCTGTTGCTGTTGCTGCTGTTGCTGCTCTTGCTGCTGTTGCTGCTGTTCCTGCTGGTGCTGCTGTTGCTGCTGTTGCTGCTGTTGCTGATGTTGCTGTTTCTGTTGCTGCTGTTGCTGCTGTTGTTGCTGTTGCTGCTGTTGCTGCTGTTGTTGATGTTGCTGCTCTTGTTGATGTTGCTGCTGTTGCTGCTCTTGTTGCTGTTGCTGCTGTTGCTGCTGTTGCTGCTGTTGCTACTGTTGCTGCTATTGCTGCTGTTGCTGCTGTTGCTGCTGTTGCTGATGTTGCTGCTGTTGCTGCTGTTGCTGCTGTTGCTGCTGTTGCTGCTGTTGCTGCTATTACTGCTGATGCTGCCGTTGCTGCTGTTGCTGCTGGTTCTGCTGTTGTTGTTGTTGCTGCTGCTGTTTCTGTTGCTGCTGTTGCTGCTGTTGCTGCCGTTGCTGCTCTTGTTGCTGTTGCTGCTGTTGTTGCTCTTGTTGCTGTTGCGGCTGTTGTTGCTGTTGCTGCTGGTGCTGCTGTTGTTGCTGGTGTGCTGTTGTTGCTGGTGTTGCTCTTGTTGCTGTTGCGGCTGTTGTTGCTGTTGCTGCTGTTGCTGATGTTGTTGATGTTGTTGATGTTGCTGCTGTTGCTGCTGTCACCTCTGTCGCTGCTGTTGCTGCTGTTGCTGCTGTTGCTGCTGTTGCTGCTGTTGCTGCTGTTGCTGCTGTTGTTGCTGTTGCTGCTGTTGCTGTTGTTGCTGCTGTTGCTGCTGTTGTTGCTGTTGCTACTGTTGTTGCTGTTGCTGCTGTTGCTGCTGTTGCTGCTGTTGCTGATGTTGCTGCTGTTGCTGCTGTTGCTGTTGCTGCTGTTCCTGCTGTTGCTGCTCTTGCTGCTCTTGCTGCTCTTTCTGCTCTTGCTGCTCTTGCTGCTCTTGCTGCTCTTGCTGCTCTTGCTGCTCTTTCTGCTCTTGCTGCTCTTGCTGCTCTTTCTGCTCTTGCTGCCCTTGCTACTCTTGCTGCTCTTGCTCTTGTTGCTGTTGCTGCTGTTGCTGTTCTTGCTGCTCTAGCTGCTCTTGCTGTTCTTGCTGCTCCTGCTGCTCTTGCTACTCTTGCTACTCTTGACGCTCTTTCTGTTGTTGCTGCTCTTGCTACTCTTGCTGCTCTTGCTGCTCTAGCTGCTCTTGCTGTTCTTGCTGCTCCTGCTGCTCTTGCTGTTCTTGCTGCTCTTGCTGCTCTTGCTACTCTTGCTGCTCTTGCTGCTCTTGACGCTCTTTCTGTTGTTGCTGCTCTTGCTACTCTTGCTGCTCTTGCTGCTCTTGCTGCTCTTGCTCCTCTTGCTGCTCTTGCTGCTCTTGATGCTCTTGATGCTCTTGTTGCTGTTGCTGCTGTTGCTGCTGCTGTTGCTGTTGCTTTTCTTGCTGCTCTAGCTGCTGTTGCTGCTCCTGCTGCTCTTGCTGCTCTTGCTACTCTTGCTGCTCTTGCTGCTCTTGCCGCTCTTTCTGTTGTTGCTGCTCTTGCTGCTCTTGCTGCTCTTGCTGCGCTTGCTGCTTTTGCTGCTCTTGCTGCTCTTGCTGCACTTGCTGCTCTTGCTGCTCGTGCTGCTCGTGCTGCTCTTGCTGCTCGTGCTGCTCTTGCTGCTGCTGTTCCATTATACATTTTTCAGACATTGGTTTGACTCGATCAGGGTTCGAACCCAGGTTTCAAATTCCATCACCTAGCAAAACGGGAGGTAGGTGTTCAACTCACTTGGCCAACCCATCTGGGTCTGTAGTAAAATGGTGATTTGTTCTACTTTAGGTGGAGTGTGGGGGGGGGGGGGGTCTGGAAAAGGAGTATTCTTTGTATTACCTTTTTTTTTAAAGAAAAATTGTTGATGAGCTGATGTCTGTAGAACCCTCAAACAATCATCCCTTCACACCATCACATCCTCAGGCTCTCACCCCTTCACCCCCTCACCAACTCACACCCTCACCTCTCACCCCCAAAGCCCCTCACACCCTCATCCCCTCACACCCTCACACCCTCACCCCCTCACACCCTCACACCCTCACACCCTCACCCCCTCACACCCTCACACCCTCACACCCTCACACCTCACACCCTCACACCTCACACCCTCACACCCTCACACCCTCACACCCTCACACCCTCACACCCTCAACCTCACACCCTCACCCCCTCACACCCTCACACCCTTCCAACCCTCACACCCTCACACCCTCACACCCTCACACCCTCACACCCTCACACCCTCACACCCTCACACCCTCACCCCTCACACCCTCGCACCATCACCCATCACACCCTCACAACCCTCACACCCTCACACCCTCACACCCTCACACCCTCACACCCCTCACACCCGCAACCGTCACCCGTCACACCCTCACACCCTCACACCCGCACACCTCACACCCTCACACCCTCACACCCACACACTCTCACCATCACACCCTCACACCCTCACACCCTCACACCCTCACACCCTCACACCCTCACACCCTCACACCCTCACACCCTCACACCTCACACCCTCACAACCCTCACACCCTCACACCCTCACACCCTCACACCCTCACACCGCACACCCTCACACCCTCACCACCCGCACACACTCACACCCTCACACCCTCACACTCTCACACTCTCACTCTCACTCTCACACCCTCCACCCTCACACCCTAACACCCTCACACCCTCACACCCTCACACCCTCACCCCTAACACCCTCACACCCGTACGTATCACCCTCCAAACCCCTTCACTCTGCCCTCCTCCCCTCACGCCTAGCCCACTCACACCTTACTCTCCCTTCACCTCACCCCTCACTGTCTAACACCCTCACACCCTCACACCCTCACACCATCACACCCTTACATCCTCACACCGTAATATCCTCACTCTCTCACCACTGTTGTACCTCGTGTTTAACAACCAGATAACTTATTGCCAATATATTTGCGCTATGCCCCCATAGTCGGCCTATTGTCGCTGCGGCCCAGTGATGGTGCTGCCATTCCAGCCCCTGGTGGAGAACTCGGGCATTTCCTCATTCCATGGCCACCATACTCTGCTTTAACCAAATGGATTACTTACATAAACACCGAGTTTCGAACCGAACGTCCAGTGTTTAGGATCTGGTGGCAAGACTTAGCTGTGTCTAGCAATTAGACTGTCTGCTTCTGATATGGAGAGTCCTGCTTTCGATCCCCGGCCGAGTCAATTCAAAGTCTTATGTCATATCTGTTTTCCAAGTTCTGCTGGTATCCTATGCAGTGTATCCACACACTGTTCCCTGGTGGCATGTTCCATTGTTCTGTGTTCGCTTGTCACCTTGTGAGGTGCCACACATACAATGAACCTGTGTTTTGCTTATAGGCCTGTCACACTACGATGTAAGGAGGTAATGTAAGCCGACGTAGGTGAATTTTGGTTATTACGTTGAGGTATGTCGAGTTATGTCATCCTTACGTTAGACTGACGTCGATTTACGTTGAGTTACGTCAGGTTACGTCAAGTTACGTCAGCGCGCGTCCAAGTTTTGGACTTATCCAAAACTTTTGATTTAGCTCAACGTAGCTCGACGTGATGCAGTGACGTTTGGATGATGTCACACTCATGTTATGCCGACGTTAGACATGCAGGAGGGATGCGTCGGCTACATTAGATCAACGGTGCATTATGTCATAGTGACGCAAAGGGAGGAGGACTTTACGGCTCACGCCGGCGACGTTGGACTGATGCCAGCCTCTCGGTTGGTCGACGTTGACTCACGTCAGGGAAAACGGTTGTGTCGGACATGACAACGTTAATCGACGCTAAGCGGCCGCTACTGTCATGCTAGGCTGACGTCACACGCTGGGGTTTCGCTAACCTCACATTTACATAATTAATAATTCCTTTGACCTCTCTCGTTGCCACGATGCTATACCGACATTACACTCACGTCGACTATGCGGCATTGATGTCCAACTTGGCCACGTATTTGCATATTACGTCAAGATTTTCAACGTGTTAAATTTATTTTCATGTTGTCCCTACGCTGGCGCGTTACGTCATAGTGTGACAGGGCCATTAGTGGCCATTCCCACAGGTTGGACCCATGGACCAAATGGCTTTTTGCACGGCACATGTGACATGCTGACTAGGAACATATATAATGAATATGTTCATTGTCTGTGTGATGTGTCCTGAACAAGGAACAGGGCAACAGACTATGGATACACGACCTTACGAAGAATGGCAGCACTGACTAGCATGCTAGGTCACAGCTACAGCTTACTCAGTGGATGTTTGTTGTGTGTTGTTTGTTTGTTGTTTTACATCCTAGCAACATCTAAGGTCATATCAGGACGGGTACCGACTTGTGACAGTGCACACTCATGGTGACTTTATAGTACTGCCCCACTGGGACACCAGGCCACCAGCACCATGACCTGATATCCCACCCAGTCACATTATCCTGATACCGAGCTAACTAGTCCTTGCCCTATCCTAATAATGCTGAGTGCCAAGCTAGGAAGCAAGAAGTATCAATTTTTAAGTCATTGGTTTGACTCGACCAGGGTTTGGACCCACGATCGCATGTGTTCGGATCCCCCAAAACAGGAGACGGACGCTCAACTCATTCGGCCATCCCGTCTGGTCCTACTCAGTGGAAGGTTTGGTAGGTGGTGAATAGATATGCTATACAGCTTCATGCAATTGTTGCTGAATAGAAGGAAGTATTAAGTCACTCTAGCCA